>PVKZ01000197.1:0-508314 GCA_004027375.1 Macroglossus sobrinus
AAAAAAAATAGATTACAAAAGCATATGAAATATGATACCATTTATATAAATGGGCTCATAGGTATAATATGCACATGTATGCATGCATGTGTGTGGATGTGGAAGACAAGGGAGAGAAATAGAGAGAGAAAAGGGGAGGGGGAGAGAGATTATAGAAAGATATTCCCTGAAAAGTTAACTATCTGTCTTTGGTAGTGGAATTTTGGGAGCTTTTACCTTTAGCTCTTTATTTTAATGTGTTGTTTAAATACTCTAGGTATTATCTTTATAATCAGAAAAAGTGAAGCTTTTATATTTATGAAAAATTTTAAAATTAGATATGTCTGGAGGTTCCAGCTAGAAAACAATGAAATTACAAAATATGAAGAGATCATTGTAGGACTGTAAACTGACTCACTTGAGTCATCCAAGAAGAACTATGCTTTGCCATGCCGTTTGAAGAAACCACACCATGGGCAACAAACGCTCCCAATCTGGGACAGCCTCCATAATTTCAGCCTCACACTGGACAAATATCTTTAAGAAGATAAATCATTGGTAAGGTTTAACTCCAGTAAGCTTCTGTGTTTGTCTCTCTCCCACTACTTTGTAAGTTCCTTAAAGAGAGGGTCTGTATTTTATCTGTGCAATAAACATCAAAACCTAATAAAGCACCTGATGAGAGTGTCTGATGTTCAACAAATGTTAGCTAAATGTGTTCCATTTAAGAATATTAATTTTTTTTATTTTTCATTTCCATCATCTTTATCTAGATCTGTGACTTTGAATTTATTTCACTATATTACCAGTTTATTCTTTCTGGAAAGAATTTTTGTTTACTTGGAATCTCTAACTCAGATCACTTTTAGAGTAAAAAATAATGCCTCCATTAGTTATTAACATCACCAGAACTAGCAGGCAGAACTCATCTGGCCTGAGATCTAGTAAAACAGTCCAGTTTCTGAAAATTTAAATAGAGATTTTTTGAGGGAAGGACTCACTAAGACTTAACAAGTATGTGAGAGAGATCTCTATAGAAGAGAAAGTAGGCAGCCCTGTGCAGTATCCTCTTCTCTGAACCCACAGTATGTACCCAAGGTGATGATAAAGATCACAAATCTGAAGTTTACCCTTCTGCTACCCTATCTTCTGACCACTCTGTTCCCTTATGGTCCCTCTAATATGGCTTCTATCCCTATTAAGCTCTTGAAATTGTTTTTTCAAAAGAATTCTGTGACAGACACAGAGATGTACTGCTCACATCCCTCAAGAAAATAAAGTGCTGCCCAGATTCAAGGACTGTGGTTAGCTGAGCACCTCTAGCTCGTGTACCTCCAGGATCCAACTCAGCCAATAACTAAGCAAGGTGGTAATATCATTTCTCCCCAATCTGGGAGTCTTCTAACAGGCCATCTTTGCTCTAGCACTCCCAGTTTTGTCAAGTCCATATCTTTATTATTTTTTCTGTAGGTATTTCTCTACACTAACCCTTTTGTACTCTGTCCTAGCATCTGCTTCCTTGGGGACCCAACCTGGGACAGATACCTTCTGAACAGGTCACTCTCCCAAGTTTCTGGCACTTGGAAGTCTGGGTCACCCCTTCCTCTTAGATTTTTTTTTTTTTTTTGTCTTATGGCATACTATTTTCTAAGTTCTTCTCCTTCCTCTACCAAGGTGCCTTTATGAAATCACCTCCCTCCCTACCCACCACCCATTCTCACAATATGGACATCTCCCAAAGCCCAATTTTTGAGCTTTGAGTTCTTCTTTCTCCTTATTCTCTTCTTAAAAAGTACTTTTATTCTGATAAGGTTAAATCACCTCTATTCTAATAACCCTCAGATCTCTTTCTAGTCTGACCTCTTAACTGACCTCTTAACTAACTAATACTAGAGATTTCTATGCTCAATTTGTCTCACATCCACAGGATCCAAAGGAGAACTCATTACCTTTCTTCCCAAAACAGGATTCCCGCCCTGATCCTGACGTAGGTAGCATCATTCCCATTACAACAGAACTATGGACTCTCCTCTTCTTGTACCTTTTTTTTTTTTTTTAATGTCTATAGCTCTTTCTTGTACCTCTTTTACTCACAGGTTGTCTTATTTCTGGATCCAAGTCAGTCCACCATTACCAATCCCTCTCTCCTCTGAGTGAGCCACTCTGTCGGCCTAAGGCTAACCAGAGAATGTGAGGCTGGGGAAACAGGGCCTAGCAGCCCTCAGTGGTGGGTTCCATTCCCCCTTTCAAGGCCCTAACAAAGAGCTGCTGAATAGCGAGCACTCACCAGGAGACAACCGTGGTAAACACACCAAGCTAACAAAGTTAAATCAGAAGGCTAAACCTTGACCTCATCCTCTACTCCACAGTTTACAAATGAGGAGACTGAAGCTCAGCTAGGAGAAATAACTTCCCATGACCACAAGTAATGGAGCAGAGACAGGTCTCCTCACTCCCTAACCACTTTCTCCCCTGACACTTTCTCCTGTTCCCCCCAAAGATTTACTTTCTAAACCTTTCATCATAGATATTCTTAAAGGGAGTTTCACACATCCCTTAAGGTCAGTGATGAATGTCTACTTCCTCTAGAGGCATTCTCTGACCTAACCCCTCCAATCCTCACCACAGGCTAGCTAGGCTCCCTTTCTTTGTGTTTCTCAGCAGTGTGTACTCTTCTATATTTGAAATACAAGTTTGCTGCTCTGTATCATCCACAAGACTTTAAGCTCTATAAGGGTAGGAAATACATGTTTTCGTTCCCACTGCCACTATCCCAGTCCAGCACCAGTTTACTCATCAACTTTCATAGCAGAATTGGTCTCCCCATCTCCAGCCTCTCACCTCTAATCATCACAGCTGCATCCTCAGAATCATTTCAAAACTCTACTTTTATCATATATTGATCCAAAAAGTTTTATTAACTTACCCTTTTTAAAGGATCAGTCCTGAATTACTCATTATAACATAGTCAACAAATATGTATTAACCATCTAATCTGTGCGAGAACAAAAGCATCTAAAATGTAACCCTATCTCTCTTTAAATACTAATTGCCTATCCACTATGCCTCAAATCAAACATTCTACTACACCCAGGATATTTCCTTACTGCTCACAAATACTCCAAGTTTGGGCTCTTGCTCTTACTTTCAGTGCTACCACCATACCTGCTATCTTTTGTGACCATACTGGATAAGAGATCTGTCCCATTCCCTCCAGAAACAGCTCCTCCATGAAACTTTTCTTGTCTACAACTGTCTGCATCTTTCTTTATATTCTTTGAATTTCTACGGCAGCTCTGTCCGATAGAAATATAATGCAAACCATATAGAAATTTAACATTTTTAATAGGCACATTTTTAAAAAATAAAAGGAAATAAGTAAATTTTATTTTAATAATATACATCCAAAATATTATAACTTCAACATGTAATCAATATTTTAAAATTATTAAATAGATACCTTACATCCTTTTCTTATACTGAGTCTCTAAGATACAGTGTATATTTTGTATTTACAGCACACCTCAATTCGAACTAGTCACTTTTCAATGTTTAATAGCTAAATGTGGCTAATGGCTAACATAGCCTAGAACAGTCATTTTCCATACTCTCTAGAACTTGCTTATATATTCTTTTATTATAGTCATTTCATGTATTATCTTCTTTACTAAATCACACACTCTTCAAAGTAAAGAACAATGTTGGGCAACAATTTTTTTCTTCCCCACAGTCCCTAACAAAAGGTGTTCAGTAGATTAAAAACTTCAAATTCATATAATGTTTTGTAGATCAATTTTCTTCAATATTTCCTACCAGTAATTATTTGGTAGGAAATAGGTGTCTAATAAATGTTGTTTCCACAAATAATGGTTGTGAGCTTCATCTACAGAAGCATGCATGTTGTTAAATGTCTTATTATTCCCATTTAACAGGTAATCCTAAAACACAAAAAGCAAAGCAAATACCCCAAAGTCACCCAAGTAAAGAACCACAGAATTACAATCTAGTTCCATCTACTAACAGTCTGGTGTTCCATTAGCTAACAGCATTTTCTCAAATCATCACTGAAGAAAGACACTGAGAGTTAAGTCAGCTAACTACCAGAGCTCCTACTGTCAACTCCAGATTAAAAGCCATCTGGCTGAGATATCCATGACCCTATGAACTGGAAAAAATGATCGGTATGTGCTGCCTAATAAGGCAAAGAGTGTTCCATCCTCCTATAGCTATCTATCCAGTGAAATATACCTTCAACAATATGGCCAGTTGTCCATCTGAGCAGAACAACTTTTATCCTAACTGGTGTCACTTCTTCTGGCTAGTACACCATGTCTACATAAACCACACTCCTAGTCTAAATCAAACATAGTCATAAAGCTAGTTATTCCTAAAGAAGCAAAAGGTTTAGAAGGCATAGAAGAATCTTAAGATGAAAAAATTAGTTCTTCTAATATTGCAAAAATCTCCCTTTAATCACTATATGTATATGCATATATATATATATATATATATGAAACTGGACTATATGAAGATTTATTCCTAAATACCTTGCTTATAATTGCAAGTAGACACAGATTTTGAGTTAGAAGAGGAGGAAGAGGAGGAGGAGGAGGAGGAGGAGGTGGAAGAGAAGGAAGAGGAGGAAAAGAAGAAGCAGAAGCAGCAGCAGCAGCCACAACCTGAACGTAGAATGAGAAGAAGAAAATAAAGCAGAAAACAGAAAAGAAACTTAAATTTATGAAAGGAAGACTTGGGGAAGATAAAAGAAGCTGAGGCAAAAGGCTGCCTTAGACTTAGTTGTAGGAACAGGGGCACATAAAGGACTGAGAAGGCAAGTCAGAGGACCCTGAGTTTCCATGTGCTAATTATCACTGAGTGGAGTATAATAACCCTCCTGTTGAGAGGAAATGAGAAATACCTAATCTGTGAGGGCAAACAGTATGTGAGAAAAGTTCACACAAAGCCTCTCCCATCTTAGCAGCTTCCAGCTACTACATACCTCTGGGACTGTGGTGAGACCCCAAAGGAAATACAGAAGGGGGATCAGAAAGGTTAAGAGCTCTGAGTCATAAAAATGCACTGGTTGTTAAGATGGAGGGCCGGACACACACACACACACACACACACACACACACACGCGCGCGCGCGCGCGCGCACACATACACACACACACACACACACACACAGAGTGTCTCATGGTTTGCATATTACCTTCAAAACAGCAAAAGTTTACATGTATTTCAAAAAAAAACAAAAATTTCCAAGCTATCCCATGTAAAGTTTCTAACAAGTAAGGAATGGAGGAAGGAAATAACTCAGAATTCATTATACTATTTTTTAAAAAATCTTTTATGTGCTCTTTTTTTGGAGAACTGACTTTACTGTGTTATTTCGGTGAATATACAAAAAAATTATTTACAAAGACTTTTAGGGGTTCACTCAGACTCTGATCTCCTAACCCCATTTTTTAAAATTAGATTTTCAGTTCCTCAACACAAACTACTTTTATCACAACAGTTAACAGAAACAAAATCACAAAAGATTAGAGAGGAAATACTATACATGCCAAGTTCACAAGAATTAACCAAATCTTTTTTTCAATTGTAGTCGACATTCGGTATTATTTTATATTAGTTTCAGGTATACTGTATAGGGGTTAGATATTTACATCATTTACAAAGTGATCCCCCCAATTAGTCTACACTATACATAGTTGACTATATTCACAACCATATCTTTTATATTGTGTTTCACTTCTTCTGGCTTGCTTCCTTTATATTTTCAACTACTTGGATCAATTACTTCCGTAACCAGAAAGTTTAAAATATTTTGAGGCTAAATGCCTACATGAGAAGAGAACACATATTATGCACAAGATACATAAACTAACTGCAAGGCACAGAATTTTTAAAAAGTAGTTAAAAATCTAACATTGCAAAATTAATAAAGAGTCAAACTACCCATTGTTCCTAAAAAAATTTTTTTACATCCTCATTAGTTGTAAGCTCTTTTACCTCAAAAGGGCACAACTTAAAACAAAGAAAATCTTGTGTTTCTAAAAACAGCAGCATAAAAGTGCAGAGCCAATAAGCTTATTTCAAGACATTTCCAGAGCTGACATGTAATTCACACTGCAACCATAATTGCAAAGTAAAGCTATAACAGAGGTTGCAAAAATAGCACTAGAATTTGCCAAATCTAGGAGGGCAACACTTATATAACAATAAGAGAATTAATTTTAAGGTACATTTTGATCTCTGGAAGGAACATAAGAAACTAGTAATAATGAATGGTTATTTACCTTCAGAGCAGGGAACTAGTGTGGGCCATGGTTTGGAGGAAACTTACTTTTCACTTTGGTAAATGCCATTTTGAACTTCATGAATTTTATACCATGTAGATATATGAACTACTCTTTTTGATGTACATTTATTAAATAGCTTTCATCTTTTTATCTTCTTGTAATTGCATGTATTTCTAAGTAACACTGGAGATTTAGTATCCTTCAGCAAGACCATCAAGATTCTAAATAATTTGAAGAAATTTTAAACATCAGTGGAAAAGAAATAGTTATTTCCTCTACTTCAAATAATATGCCCTATACCTAGTTCCATTATGACTTCTACAAATTTACAGCATAAACTAAAAGTAACAATGTCTGTTTCAGAAGGCATATTAATAAGGTTTCCTAAAATATGGAATCCACACAAATGTCCCTCATCAAAAAAAAAAGAGAGAGACAAAAGAAGGGCATAAACACCAAAACCAAACCTAAAAAGCTGACTTAAAAAATTTTCTAATATTCAACTCACTGATATATACTAACTACCCATAGGTACCTAGCACCCACCTATATTTTTTAAAGTTTCCATCAATCTCATTAGTTTTTAATCTCCCATCAGTTATCATAAAGCATACCAAAACTGTATTCAAAATGAATAATAGTCTTAAACTATACAGTTTGTTCGAAGGAAGGACTATTCATGAATACAAGTTTAAAAGCAAGTAGAGAATGTGTTTCTGAAGATTTATTTCACCTCCATTAGCCTATTGCTGTCTACTTTAGAGCTGCAAACTAAATCTCTACAATTTATAAAAGCTTAACTTGAAACAATAACTTAGTTTAGTGTCCCTCTGTACTCAAGCCTTAAAAGAGTAACACCAAATCAATATCACAATTAAAAAATGAGTTGCCTTTCAACAATCCAATTGCAAGTTAAGCTAATATAGTTGATGACTTCTATGTGTGCATAGGCTAGGTGTAGAGGGAAGACCTGTACAGGTGAAACTCAGGTGGGGAGCCAGAAATACCACCACTGGAGCCAAGAGGTTCCCTGCAGAGGGTGCAGAGATTGCCAGGAAAAAGACCAAGGCGACCATGGCGATCTCAGGGAATGTGGGAGAGGAGAGGGAGAAAGAATCAAGGTAAGGACAGTGAGGCAGAGGCAGTTCCCCTTTTTTGGAGGAAGAGCACTTTAAGAAAAATCAAGAAGATACTAACCTGTGAGTTGTTTTAAAAAAGGAAACATCACTGTGACCAGATGACAACACAAAAACAGCTTCTATAGTAGCTTATGAAAGTCACAGTGGTTTTTAAACTCTGTATAATAAGTTTCATTAATAAGTTTAATGAAAGTCCATGTTTGCAATAACAAAATATCTTCCTTATGTTAATTTTTTCTTTGGATTTTCAGTTTCAAAGCTTAGATAGTAATTTTTGTTTTACTCAAAAAATATGCTATTAGCAATTAAATTAGCGATAGAAGTCTATGGCCATGCCACCCTGAACAAGCCCAATCCCGTCTGATCTCAGAAGCTAAGCAGGGTCGGGCCAGGTTAGTACTTGGATGGGAGACCACGTAGGAAGACCAGGTGCTGTAGGTGTAAAAACTAAATAAAACATAAGGGATTGTAAGTTGACAAGGTCCTTAAAATTTGTGAGGTCAACCAAGGGTTGCCTCACCTAAAAAAATAAATTATAAAAAATAAGCTTTTTTTGATACTAAACTGGGGGCCCTCAGGAAAAATATTTATAGCATTGACCCAAACACATTTATCTAAGTAAGTACTGTACTACAAAGTAATCTTAAAAGTAAAAAATAAATTTATTTCCAGAATGATGCCAATACTCCAAACTTTTCACAAGTTCTCTTTAGAGAAGAAATATGTAGTTTATGAGCTACAGCAAGGACGAATCAATCTCATTACAATCTCCAAATATACATACATAAGAACAATAGTAATAACTAACTTTCACAGATAAGAGATGATGTCATTTTTGAAAATCTCTTCTCCCTTAGTTCCAGTGTTGCCCCAAAGTGTTCTTATCTCTCATTTCTGGTCCCCTAGCTTCTATTCTTCCTCCTACCACCTACTGTAGCCATTCCCAAAGCCGTTAATTAATCTCTACTTTTTCCAAGCTTCAACTACCAGATCTTATACCAACAGTCCCATCCTTCCCAAAGACATGATCCCCAGCTAAACATCCTTTTGTGAAGGACCTCAAAAACAAAACAAAACAAATTTAAAAAACTCTACATGCTCAAAGCCATCATTTCTTTTCTAAACAGTTCTTTCTCATAACTTTCCTGTTTCTATTAAAAACCACTACTATCCATTTGTTCATCCATATTTGAAATTTGAGACATTTCTGACTCTGTCGTTTTCATTTGTCTTCACACCCAACCATGAGTATAGCCTGTGGACAGTAAAACTCCTTCACCCACCATCTCCCCCTTATCCATCCTCATCACCTCAAACCCCCATTATCTCTCATCTGGGCTATTGCAATAATTTCCTAATTCCAGTCTGCCCAATCTACTCCAACCTAATACATAAGTTACTGCCCATCTGACATCTTTAAGTGCAGTTCTGATCATGGCCCATCACCTCTCAGAAACTTGGAGGCCCTATGGTATCACCTAACTAGCCTAGTATTCAAAGCCCTTAACCCTAATCTATTTTCACAGCTTTATCACTAGCAATAACTCTCTATTATACATACACACAAACACATACCCACTCATATTCTATACTCCAGTCAAAATAAGTTATACAGAAGTCCCCACAAATGCTTGATTAATTCCTGTCTGTTACAACAGTTCACAGGGTAGCCTTAGAGCTAACAGCAGTCAATAAATATCCATTGAATGAATGAATGAATAAAATGGGCTTATTCCTTCCCATACTACATAATTACATGCTAGCTTTCTTCAAAGTTGATTTCAAAGAAATCATTTTTAATGAAGTAATCTCACCAGTAAAAAGTAATTGCCACTTTCTCTAAAATCTCATGATCCCTTAACTTCTGTCACACTCAATATCTTCACTCCAATAATATTTCTGTATTTATCTCTACCATCAAACTTTGTTTCTTAAAGATAGGGTAATTGAGTAATTATATATACATACACATGTACATATGTACATATATACATATATACATAAAGAAAGAAAGAGAAAGAGAGAGAGCACACACAAAAGAGCACACCTTCTTTAATGGTTGATCTCCTTATTCACTTACCAAAATTTAAACTCTTTGAAGGCAAAGATTCATATTTGTTTCTTTTTCCCCTACCCTTACTATCATACCACCCTTAGCATGGGGTACAGTCTCTAAAACTGAAATGTCCATTACATAATGAATGTACCCATTCATTGTGTCAAAAATTGTGAAGGTAATTCAAAAAGACAAGTGTCAAAAATACTCTAGAATGCTCATATAGTTTTCCAACGTGATAAATTTTAACTCTCATTTTTGAATATTTAAATTTTAGTCTGCTATTTAATAAAACAATTACAGTAGTACACTACTATCCATAGGGAATAGTCCCGGTGGATGCCTGAAACCACAAATAGTACTGGATCCTATATATGCTATGTTTTTCCTATACATACATACCTATGATAAAGTTTAACTTATAAATCAGGCTCAGTAAGAGATTAACAACAATAACAAATAATAGAACAATTATAACAATATACTGTCATAACGGTTATTTAAAAGTGGTCTCTCTCTTGATAATTAATCTGATAACCAAGATGCCTACTAAGTGACTAACAGGTAGGTAATATATACAGCATGGATACGCTGGACAAACAGATGATTCATATCTGGGGCAGGACTTGGGGAGGTACTGGATCAGATTTCATCAGGCTCCTAAGAATGGCTTGCAACTTAAAACTTATGAATTGTTCTTTTCTAGAATTTTCCATGTAATATTTTTGGACAATAGTTGAAACTGAAGCCACAGAAAGTGAAACCGTTGGCGGGTGGGTAGGGCTACATATATATTTCCTTTCAGAAGGTATTAACCCTTAAGGGCCTAAAAATACTAATATAATATTTTTATGAAATTATCATGGTACAGTACACAGAGTAAACACACAAAAGGTTACTATATGAACAAATTAAGGCAAAAACCCTTCTCCTAGCCAATGGATCAAAGAATATCCAACTTCAAAGTCAAAACAAAAGATTAAAGACCTAAGAGACATTTTTAAAAATATTTTCAATTCCAGAAACATTGGCAAAATGAACAAAACTGAATCGATCCCAAAGTCTCTTAGTTAAATAGACAAGGGAGAGACAAATGCATGGTACATTATCAACATCTTGTGGGTGAAAGCTATGAACTGGGATTTTAATACTTTCTGCCAAGCTGCAGTGAAGAATCCTCTGAACACGTTTTCTATTAGCAGCCACACAGGCAATTTTGAATGGAGTGCAACAAAAGTAACAGAAAATGTGTCATTTATGCAATCAATTGAAAAAAAAAAAAATGAAAAACTGGCTCAAAGGTTTGAAAATCTTGGTTCTTGATTTAGCTACCACTTACAACTGTGACTTTGGGCAAGTCATCAAACATTTCAGAAGCTTCATCTACCTTATCTACAAAATTAAAGAATAATCTGAGAATATCTGGGGGAAAATACTATTCTTCTCTTGAAAGATCTTTAAAATAAATATGATGGTTAAAGGGAAAAAATTTAACACTGTCTCATGGGGTTTTCAATGTATTAAAATGAATCAATATGACAACTACAACATAAAATATGGGGGTTAAAGGGACCTATATGGTGATAAGGTCTCTTCCTTCCTCTGGTAAAATATGAAGTGGTATTAAATATTAATTCTAAGTAGACTGTGAAAAATTAGATATATATATGTATATATAAAATAATAAACCCTAGAGCAACCATTAAAAATTATACAAAGAAAAACAGTAAAAAGAAACTCAGTATTAAAATGAAATATTAAAACATGTTCAAATAACCTAAAAGAAGATAAAGGATAGAGGAACAATGACAAAAAAGAGAAAAGACACCGAATAAAAAATAGTAGCCCTAAATCTAACCATTTAAATAATTACATTAAATATAAATGGCCTAAACACACCAATTAAGAGACAGAGATTGTCAGAATGGATTAAAAAACAAGACCCAGCTATATACTATGTACAAGAAACCCACTTTAAATATAGAGGTACAGGTAAATTAAAAGTAAAAACAGTAAAAAGTAAAATGCAGCTCTATTCATAATCACCAAAAACAGAAAATAATAAAAATGTTCTTTAAGGGTGACTGGATTAACAATGGTACATCCATACAATGAAATATTACTTAACAATAAAAGAATTATTGATACACACAAAAACATAGATGAATCTCTAGGTATTATGCTGAGTAAGAGAAGCCAGCGTCAAAAGATAACATACTATATGACTCCATTTATATGACACTGTGGAAGACAAAGCAACGAAGAACAGATCACTGACTGCTCACAGTTGGCGGTGGGTGAGGAGGCCTCATGAGGGAGTCTTTTGGGAAAACAGAACGGATAAAACCTGATTTTGGTAGTAGTTAAACAAAACCTATATATGTGTTAAAATTCATAGAACTATACACCAAAAAGTCAATTTTACCACATGTTAACTTAAAAAAAAAAGTAAAATAAAAATTAAGTGGATCATCTCCGCGGACTTTTCCAGACTATGATGTTAAAAATGAGAAAAGGAGAGGAGTGCCAAAGAAAGAGAATGCGAACTCCTACGGGCATAAAAGCCACTACTCATAATATCCTCCTGATTACTGTACAAAATATACAAGGCAAGTCCAAACTTCAGAAATAAGTTCCCAGAAGGGGCTAACAAAACCATTCAGATCCAAAATTTGAAATCGAAAAATGTCAGTGAATGGCTTTTCTTGTCTGTTTCATATTTTATACTTTCAAGAAGCTGCCAATTTCTCCTGGCTAAGTGCCATTTCCCCTGCTTGGGGTTACTCAATTTACAAGCATTCCTTTATTTATACCTTATACTCTCACTTATTTCTTTGGCAGTCACAGTAAAGACTCTGCAAAAGCAGTTGCTTTTGAAGGATACAAGAAAGATCAGTGTTGCTAGGGTCCCTACGGGATTCAACACAACCTCAAGCAGCTCCAGACCTGAGGACGCTACGTGGTAAGTTCTTCCTCACAAGTCACAAAGCGTTTCCTACCGCCAAAGCCCCCCAAAGGAGGAGGCCGCGGGAAGACGAGCTCTGGGGCACTTCTCCCTTCTCTGAACTGCTCGTTTGCCTCGGGTGCAGCTGGGGGAGGAAGGAGGGAGGTGAAGAGTTGAGAGGACTGTCCCAGGGTAAAACGTGCACTGTAAAAGGCTCTCCGACCAGAGACGTTGGGCAAGTCCCTTCCTCTCCCAGAGTTAAGGATAAACTCTGGGTAAGCTGTCTAAGAGGGCTTCTCGCCGCCCTGAGTCTGAAACTTTCTGGAGCACCCCGGCGCAAACAGGGTCCCCGGCCGGCCGTTCGAAGACCCCGCCTCTCACCCCCGCACACTGCGAGCCCTTAGGGGACTAACACACTATCCCAAGGCAAGAAGAAAGCAAACGAACGCCACATCTCGGTCTCTACCCGCTCCGCCCCAAGCAAGCCGCCAGTCCGCATTCCGGCCCGCTCCTCCCTGTGGTCACCGCCCGCTGCGTCCCGCTTCCACCCTGAGTAGGGGAGCGCGCGCCGCGGAGACCCGGGCACGGAGACCCGGGCGGGGGCGCCCACCTTGAGCTGGGACTTGGAAACCTTGCCACTGTGGTCCAGGTCCAGCGCAGTGAAGGCGTGCCAGATGGCCTTGAGCAGCTCGTCCTTCAAGCCCCCCATGGCCGCGGCCGTGTCACCGCGACTGCCCCGCCTGCCCTGCAACCCTCTCGGCACTCTGACACCCCTGGACCTCAGCCGCCCGCGGCGCAGTCACATGACCGCGGCGGGCCCCGCCCCCGCCAATCCCCGCCCACTCGGCGCCGCCGGGAGCCGCGCGCTGGGGCCGGAACGCGGGCGGGTGGGTCTGCGCACCCATACACGAGAGAATGCCCCGCCCCCTGCCCGGGCTAGGGCGGTACACGCCACCCCGCGGCCCGCTGGTGTTCCCCAGGCCCACTCGGGTCATTTTCGAGGCTCGCGTACCCCTCAAAGAGAGCCGCCCATCGCGAGAAAAAATATGAGAGTCGGGGTGAGCAGCCTGCCTGCTTCCAGATGGCGCCCCGCAGTGAAAAAGGGTTACCTGGTCCTGCCCCAGGGACGCGGTCACTGTCTGATGAGACCAGACGAGAACCCGAAAAGTCCCCAGGCAGGAACCCAAATGGTAGCGCAGTCACGAGAGGGAGAGAATGTCGAGCCGAGAAGGGCTTCATTTCATTTCCCAACGATTCTTGATGCCTACGGTGTAGTGGGCTCCCGTGGGCACAGAGACAAGTTTTAAGGTGGATGTAGAAGTCAGACCCCATATTAAGGGTCAGTTTACAACTTAGGAAGGGTTTGACCTGGGTTATGCCGCCTTTCCTGGTGTTTCTGTGCTTGCATAACAGGAAATCTGGGAAGACCCCCCAAATCACTCCGCCTATCTAACTAGTGAGAATGGGTGGACCCTTTAAAAAAAACTTATCCAAGTCTAGAAGGGCATCCTCCTTGTTGCAGGTGTTTAATTAATGTTACCAATAGTAACTTGAGGTCATGAGGCTTCAAATTCTCCACATGTTAAATGAACGTGGTTGCATCAGATGTTCTGGAAAGGTTCTTCTGGTGCTTGCATCCTAGGAAAATGAGTATTGCTGGCTGATTCCAACCCAATTAGGTCACCAGTCACAGCGTTTAGCCTCTCTGATCCAAGACCAAATACGAACAATATGGAAAGAAAAGCAAATACCAAGAGTTTGCAAATGGAGATGGCTCTCAAATAAAGTCTGGTTTTGTTTTCCTCTTTTATGTTCCTAAACACACACATATGTAGTTTATTAAAATAAAAAATAATAATAAAGCATCATAAGGAAAAGGGATTTGGAAAGAGCAGAAAGGGAAGGAGCTGCTTCAATGAGCTTGAGGCCAAAGGGAATATGGTGGGGCAGAGAAGAGGAAGGCTCAGTTGAAAGGAAGGTGCAGAAGCAAAGGGATTGTGGTTCCTCGCACTGCGAGAATGCAGTTTCTATCATTTATCTTCCTCAACTCCAGCCCAAGTCAGCTAGTCAGCAGAAGCACGTGATATAACCTCTAATTTCTTCATGCCAACTCAGCTTTCCCTGGGTAGTGACAAAAAAAGAAACCCTCTTAATTCTCAAGATTCAGCTTAACCACTAGATGACACCCCCTCTCTCAAGTGTCTGGAAGCACCAAACAGACATTTCAAAACTTTTTTTTGTTTGTTTTTTAATGACATAACCAGGACATTCTGAATTTCCAAATTCCTACTTCTTCTACAATCTCCATTCTCATAATCCAAACAAATTTTAAAGCAGAATGATGTCATGGAAAGAACTGTGCTTTGAAACCTAACAGATTTTATTAGTTATCTATCACTGTGCAACCAATTACCCCAAAATTTAACAGCTCTAGACAATAATGAACAGCTCATATTTTCTATGAGTCCAAAATTGTATAGTTCTGGATTGAGGTCTCTTGGGAGATTTCAGTCAAGATATGAGGCTGTAGTCATCTAAAGGCTAGGCTGGTGCTAGAGAATCTGCTTCCAAGATAACTCACCCCACATGAATTTGTTTATAAAGGCCTCAGTTCCTCCCTATGTGAGTCTGTCCACAGGGTACTTGAATGTCCTTACAGCATGTTAGCTGACTTTCCCCAGAACAAATTATCCTAGAAAGAGAAAGGTAGAAGCTATAATGTCTTTTATGATCCAGCTTTGAAAGTCACTCACCATCATTTCTGAAATGTTCTACTGATTGCTCAGGTCAGACCTAGTTAATGTAGCAGGGGAACTACAAAAGAGTGTGAATGCCGGTAGGCAAGAATCACTGGAACCACTGTGGAAGCTGACTACTACACAGATAGGGGGCAGAATCCAGGCTCCGCCATTTGCTCACATATGAGCAAATCCAAGGCTTCATTTCATTTCTTCATATGTAAAATGGGGATACTAGTCTTTAAAAAATGCTATGAAGCTTAAGTGAAAAACTAATATATATGAGACACAGCATCATGGGATCTGGCAACTATTGATGTTTGGCTCATGTGGTGGTTTTGTACTGTCAATTTGGCTAAACTGGAATTTAGTTTCCCAAATTTCCCTGCCCAGTCTGGTTCCAGGATAGGATTGACCACAAGAGAAATTTGTGTAAGATTTGGAAGGAGCAAGTAAAGCTGCCCTTTGCCCTGATGGTTGATATAGGGATCCAGGGACCAGCTGCTGATTCTAAACTTGTTACTTATCTGCTGGCACACATTGTTGGTACTGAGCAGCATCTGGACCCCCATTCCTCTAGCTCCCATCATATCTCCTATTTCATCCTCTCTGAGCTCTGGGTTAAGGCACACAGGCAGTTTCAGGGAAAGGGCATCAACTTCTGCAGACTACCTCCATTGTCGACATGAGAGATAGCTAGGAGTTCCATATGTTCTCATGGGTTCCAGTTTATCCTTGTGGATTCTAGTTTGTCCTCACTCTCCCCCAATTTAATCCAACTTTTCTTCCTGATTGCCAGCTATGATGATCTATCAATTTCAGGCTCATTACTGGATTCAGAGATAACAGCCTTCCATAGGTTTCTTTACCAGCTTTCTTTGTGATCCCTGGTTAATGAATTTTCTCTGATCCTTCAATTATCTCCATTCAGACTTTTCTTTCTTAGCTTCTCCTGCAATTGTGATGTGTAAAATCCCTATAATAAATCCTATATTCCACAGTGCAGCTGCTTCCCTGATCAGCCCTTAACTGATATTGATGTTGACAAACTTAGATATGCTAACTTTGGCTGTTGTCTTTAAATAGGGAGTATGCAGGAGCTAAAATGGCCTCTGAAGGCTTGAAGGACAGTGAGGGAATTGTTATTGAAGACTAGTGTTATGAGTTGAATTGTGAATAATTCATATGTTTAAGTCCTAACCCTCAGTACCTCAGAATATGATCTTATTTGGAGATACTCTTCACAGAGATAATCTAGTTATAATGAGGTCATTGGAATAGAGCCTAATTCAATATGACTAATGTCCATATAAAAGGGGAAATTTAGATATGAAATATGTATACAGAGAGAAAGACATGTGAACATAAAGGCAGAGATCAAGGTGATGAGTCTTCAGGCCAAGGAATACCAAGGATGGCCAGCAAACTACCAGAACTAGGAGAGGGGCATGGGACAAATTTTTTCTTCACAGTTCTTAGAAGTAAGTAATCCTGCTTACACCTTGATCTTGGACTTTTAACCTCCAGAACTGTGAGACAATAAATTTCTGTTGTTTAAACCTCCCAGTTTGGGGCACCCTAATATGGCACCCCTAGCAAATTAGTACAGTTGGATAAAAGGTGACCCGTGTCACTCACATAGTGGCGGGAAGCTTGACAATGGTGTTGCCAAGCTTAAAATTGGAAAGGGTAGCTAATGAAAAGTAGAAAAAATACTTCATGATCTTGTAATGAGGCTAAGAAGATTTCTAATCAGAATGTTGAAATTGCCATTGGCTTGTTTTATTTGTCTAAGACAAAATACGTAAAAGGGAGATGAACTAAAAAAATTGTTCAATTTTCAAGCAGAATTTAGAGGGACTATATAGAAGCCAAGACTTGCTAGATTCAAAAATAAAACTGTTTCTAATTCTCAATCTTTCTCAATTTAAGACTCTCAAAGCAGTATATGGACTAATCAATGATTAAATTCAGCACACATCAAGTAAAGTATGGCCTCCAGGTAAAAATTATTTCAAGATTATTTTCAGCCCAGGGACAGATATGAGATTGAAGGTATGATTCATAGACACTCCCAGTTAGACTAAAGGCTGTACGACATTTTAAGAGAATTGTCTCAAAATATGTTGAGTCTTAGCCTAAAGAAGAGAGAGGACTTTCTTCAGGATATTTTAGGACGTGGCTTTTATCTAATAGAGTGAACCTAAATACAATTAATAGAAAAGCCGTAATGGTGTTAAGAGAATTATATTAGTAGAAGCACTACCAACTTGGATTAAAAAGAACAGAGATGGTTCAAAATTAAAAGAGACCTTGGGACACTCAACTTTATGTGAACAAGAAGTAGGTTGAAAAAGCAACTCATTTGCAAATACAAGATATTTCTCATAGAAAAGGAAGAATAAATAAGTGTGAAGTCAAGAGCCTAGAGGGAAGAGCCTAGAAATATTTCCATGAAGCAGGACTGGGCCTTAGCCAAGGAAGTAGAAACATGTACCTGGATGGATTTCAGAATTGCTATGGACCAGTGACAGCTATGTACTTCCCTCCACTTTTTTAAATAAGAGTGCTTGTTGTGGTTATTCTGTCCCTGCAGTCCCAGTACAGATTGACCAGGGTGTAAAAAAATGTTACCATAGCAGACCTGACTGTTTATTCTTAGAAAGTATATAAGATTATAAGATTGTCCTTTGGCTGGCAACTGGGAACCTAGATTTCAGGAACCTTCCCACTATTAACTGATAAGAAGGCTCTCTATGCCTAGACTGTTCATACAAATAATATGGTTTATGTTTTACACCTGTCTTCCTTCTGGGAGTCTGCAGTTTGGGTACATGCCAAGCAGGTGCTGCCTACATGACTAGCTCTCAGTCTATAATGAGTTTCCTCTGGTTGGCAACATTTTACATGTGTTTTCACAACTTGTTTTGGGAGAAATTAAGCATATCTTGTGTGACTCTGCTAGGAGAGGACTCTGGAAGTTTCACCTGGTTTTCTCCGGACATCGCCCTCACGTGCCTTTTCCCTTTGTTGATTTTGCTTTGTATCCTTTTGTTGTAATAAATCTTAGGCATGAGTATAACTATATGAGTCTTGAGAGTCTTCCTAGTGAATCATCGAATCTGATGGTGGTCTTGGGGACCCCCAGCACAGACAGGAAAGAGAAAAATAACTCATCTTTTTAATTCACAGTCCTTCAGATGAAGAAGAGTTGCAATCAAGGAGCCTCATTCACCTGACTTGATTTTGATGAGATCCTAAACTTCAAGCAAATTCATGAAAGATCCATGAATTAGGGTAGTTGGAGCAGAGTAAGGATTGTGGTGGATAGTCTCCAACATGGCTTCCATTAACTCTGTCCCTTCCCATAGATCCACACTACATGTTAGTTATATCAGGAGGTGAAGTTTAAGTTCCTTGTTCTTGGATATGAACTGGACTTAATGACATGTCGTAGGAGTGACAGCTTGGGACTCCTAAGGCCAGATCATAAAAAGCTTTAGAACTTTCACCCAGATTTCTGGGGATTCTCACTCTTTGAAACTTGCTGCTATGCGGTGAGAAAATAAAGCTACATGGAAAGGCCACATGCAGTGAGAGAACAATGCTGGCCAGACTCCAGCTTTCCAATCATACTTGCCCAGACATCAAACATATGAGTAAAGGTACCATCTTGGAAATTCTAGTCCCAGGAGACACTACATGGTAAAGAACAGAAACTCCAGACATATTACCCCAGTCAAGCTGTCCCTGCCATTTCCAGTCACTTGAGCTAACCTAGCCGAAGCCCCAGATGTTGGGAAACAAAGATAAAACATCCCCTTTGTGCCCTGCCCAAACTGCCCACTATTGAATCATGAGCATAATAAAATACTTGCTGTTTTATGCCTCTAAGTTTTAGGTAGTTTATTATTAGTATTAAGTAGCCAAGCAACAATGACAAGATAATGTTCTTAAGATAATGTTTCCTACCCCTTCCCACCAAAGAAGATTCTGGTTTAGCTTGAGTAGACTCTTCCCCTCCCCTGCCTTCCAACAAGAGTCCTATTTTCCCAGACCAGTTCTTGAGCTATTTTTTTGTGAAGAACAGAGAAAGAAGACTACAATACAGAGTTTGGAGGGAAGGGGCAGTAGTTGAGAAGAAGAAAAAAAGTAGCTGTAGAATGTGAAGGTGGAAGATGAGAAAGGGAGGATTCTAAGAAGTGCCATGGGAGACTACATAGCTCCAACATGTTTGAAAGATGTGGAAAAGGACTTGAAATCTTTCTAAATCCCTTTTGGCTGGATGGACTGTGTTCCGTCATTGAGGATTAGCTTAATCATGGCTAACGCTTACTCATGGCTTTCTAAGTGTTACAGGTAAATGGCATTCCTTCCCCTTAGGCCATGTTCCAGATCATTCTGTCTTTTTCTACTAAGGTGCTGTACAGGAAAAGTATAGGCTGATAAGAGAGTATGTACAGGTAAACATGCTGCTCTCCTGGGGTCTGGGAAGCCTGCAAATGAGGAGGGTTAAAGGGTAAGTTGCACTTAACTGGGCAAAAAAAATGGAGGAAAGAACCTTCCAGCCAGAAAGAGCAGCCTAGAAGAAATGAGGTACAGTCAAGAAACCCAAGCAAATGTCAGTGCGATGGGGTGTGAACAATGGCAAGAGTGCTGAGGTGGCCAGAGAAATTGCAGGGGTCAGCATCTGAGGCCTAATAAGACAGGTGCATCAAGCCAGTCGGTTATCTCTGCAGAGCCCTTATCTTCCCAAAAGGTCTGAAATAACCTGTAATCCATGGACACAATCTGGCAGCAAGAAGCAGAAATGTTGAAGGATTGTGTCTGAAGTTGGCAGATGTGGGAGTGGTGTCTAGGCCACTGGCCACTCAGCAGTTGATAGCATCTTCATTACTGTTATTATCCCACAGCTTTCCTGGGGACCAGAGGAAGCTTCTGGTTCCATGGGAAATTTTATAAGCCTGTCCCAAGATTTAAGCAGATCATCAGGGAGTGAGGGTGGCCTTGTGTCCTCAGAGCCAGATGAAATTACAGTCTCCTCAACTGGTAAAAACAACAGCCTTCTCTACCTTCTAGGGTTAGGTTATTGTGAGGAGCAAATAAGATAACAGCTATGAAAGTATAATCACTAAAGCCCATCCAAATGGGAAGGGCAAACAATGATTCAGAAGAAAGAGAATAATACTAATAAGAGTTCTGAAGCCAACAAAGACAAAAAGCCTCTGAGGTCTTAGGGCTAAGTGGTTTGCTCAAGTTGCAAAAACATCAAAATTTGATCATTTAATTACAAGAACTGCGTGACAAGGCTAACTCTGAAAGCCTTCTCAAACTTCACTACCTGCAGTTCAGGCTGAGCCCAGTGCTCTATGGAAAACCCTGGTTTAATGATCTTTCACTGAGACCAAGGCCAAATCTACTGCCCCACTAAATGCCTGGAAATCAGTCAGCCTGACGACCCACTGAAGACTGGGGGAGAGTAGGCTTCTCGGAGGTAGAGATGGAGTCTTGAGAATTAGTAAAAGTTCATAGACAGCTGTAGAAGAGAAGGTAGGGCATTCCAGAAAGAAATACCTACATGTGCAGAAGTATGGGGGGATAAAAAGCATGTGAGAGATGAAGGAGAAGAATGATGAAATATATTTGATCTTTGGTCCTGGCACAGAGCTCCCAAAACCCTGGGAAATTCCTAAATAGTAAGAGAATAAAGGTGTCTTTTGTTATGTTAATGAGGCAGCTTTTGGAAAGCACCTAAGGGTGGGGCCTGGTAGCCAGAGGAACAAACCAAATGATAAGAGGGTTGGAAACTTCAGTACCACCCCTTTGACCTCTAGGGGAAGGGAGAGGGACTGGAGGTTGAATCCAATCACCAATGGCCAGTGATTTAATCAATCATGCCTATGTAATGAAGCCTTTGTTAATAAATAAATAAACAATGGTGTCTGGACAGCTTCCAGGTTGGAGAACCAAGTTCCAGGCCCCAAACTGCATGGAAACAAAAGCTTCTGTTCAGGACCTCATCCTGTGTATCTCTTCATCCAGCTGTCCATTCGTATCCTTTAATATCCTTTGTAATAAACCAGTAATCTAGTAACTAAACTAGTTTCCTAAGTTCTGTTAGTCACTCTAGCAAATCAATTGAACCCAAGGAGTTGGTCGTGAGAATCTCTGATTTCTATCCAGTTGGTCAGAAGCACAGGTGCTTAGACTTGTGACTGGCATCTGAAGTCAGGACAGTCTTGTGACACTGAGCTCTTAACTTGTGGGAGTGGATGCTATCCCCAGGTAGATAGTATCTGAATAGACATAGGCTAGTGTTGGAGAATTGGTTAGTGTAGGGGGAAACACACACACACACACACACACATTGTAATTTGTGTCAGAATCATAGACTAAGACACCTTGTTCTTTGCAGTCAGGAAATGATCTGAGAAGGGTGTGTTTTAGGAGAAATTGAATACAAAAGCCAAGTAGACCCTCCAAGTGAGTAGTGAAACTTGAAAGGACTAGACAGAGAGGAGGGGAATCTTTTATAAAAGCAGTGGTGCAGAAATCAGGGAGACGAACCAAACCAAAGCTCCAAACCAGAGCAGGAAGGCAGAGCCTGAAGAAGGGCCCGATTTGTACATAGTTCCGTGGTCAAAGGAAAGAGTGTGACCTGAGAGCTTATGGGTCATGTCAGCTCAGGTGTGATATGGACAGATCAGCTGGAGATAGTAGAAAGTAAGATAAGACAAGGATAGAATGCCAGCAAACATCAAAATTTAAGGAGTGGCTTAACAAGAAGTTGTGAAAGAAGTTAAGAAAGTGCAACCAAAGAGGTCCAAAGCCTCCTTAAGGCCCAACACCCATCTCAACCCTATTATTCCTTCATAGTTCCCCTCACTCTTGAGTTAATTCTTGATTCTTCTCCTCTACCCTCTCCATCAAAACTCCCCTCTCTTCAGTTTAAGAAAGCAATCTAAGTTAAAGAAATCCAGATTTATGTTTGAATGACCAATGCTTGTAGCCAGTCCTTCAGTGTTTTAATATGTGTTACCTATAAGTGTAAATTAACCTCTAATGGATGAAATTTCAGTCTACTTGGCCTGGGAATGGTAAAGAAAGCTTTAATTGTGGCTACCCTTGCTATTTACTTCAGCTTAGGGGAAGGAAGTAGAGGAGAAAGTTGGAAGCATCTATGAAGCCCTTCTGAAGTCCTAATTCAGTGATACTCATGTGGTTACCTCCTTCCCAACACCTTTTTCTAATGGGGACCTCCATGGTTTGAATCTGCTGGAAACCGCTGACAGCCACTTACACAAATAGATTCTGGAAGCTAGGACAAGTCAAATACTGGTGTTCTAAGTCTGTTCAGCTTCAGGTTGAATATCCTTCTTCCTTCTGCCTTTTTTTTTTACTCTCAGCTAGAAGAGGACAACTCAGGCCTCAGACCCCACACAGAAAACTGATGGAGAGAGAGTAAAAAAGAAGTCATCTCTTTCCATTCATCTTTTGCCTCTGGGAAAGGCATCACACATCTTTTTTTCTAGTACAGCCATTATGGGAAAAAAAAGAATGACCTTATGATCCAGTAATCTCACTCTGGGTATGTATCCAAAAGAAATGAAATCAGTCTCTTGAAGAGAAATCTGCATTCCATGTTCATTTCAGCATTATTCATGGCAGCCAAGATATAGAAACAAACTAATTAAATGTCCATCAACAGGTGAATGGATAAAGAAAATGTGATTTGTATAATGGAATATTATTCAGACTTTACCGAAAAGGAAATCTCGATGTTCATGACAACATGAATGAAAGTAGAGGACATTATGCTAAATGAAATAAGCCAGACACGAAATGGCAAATTTTGCATGATCTCACTTATATGTGAATCATAGAAGCAGAGTAGAATGGTGGTTGCCAGGGCCTGCAGGAAGCGGGAAACAGAGAGAAGTACAAAGTTCAATTTTGTGAGATGGATCAGAGCTCTGGGAATCTAATCTAATGTGAATACAGTTAACATATTGTGTTCTGTTCTTGAAATTCACCAAGAGGGTAGAGCTTAAGTGTTCTCACCACACACACACACAAAAATAAACAAAACCCCACAATGGTAACAATGTGAGTTGATCAACATGTTAATTGATTGTGGCAATTATTTCACAATGTATATCAAAACATCAGGTCATATATCTTGAACATATCTAATTTTTATTTGTCAATTTATACCTCAGCGGGGGAGAAGGGGCAATCGACAACGTAAAAAATTTTTTTCTATTCTTTACTCTCTCTCTTCTTTCCTGTCCTCTTTCCTTCCTTCCTTCCACAAATAAGTATTGAGTATCTTTTCTGTATCAGGTATTGTGCCAGGAGCTGGGGATACAATGAACATGCAGGTAGGCCCTTCCCCTCCTGGACTCATAGTTGGGAGGAGGTCCTGTCCCCTCTGCTGACGACTTGAGGAGGCCAGGCCATGCGGGTGCTACTGAACTTCCATTTCAGAATTGTTCAGCAGGACCCTGGAGTAGTTTCCTGCTTCTTCTCATATTTCTAATCTCTCTCCATCTCTTCAGCATTATCTAACCTTTAAAATATTGGTAGAATCATTCAAAGGTTTTACCTCCCAGCAAACAAAAGATTGAGTCTGAAGAGTCAGCTTTCTTTCTTTATGATATTTGATTAATGCACCATCCTGTAACATATTATCAGACTCTCTTTTTACCTGGTGATTATATGACCATTGGATTAATCACTTTTCCTGCTCTTGGTGCAATCTCTGCTTTTACATAACTCTTTGGCTTACTCTCAGGTCCCTGTATATACTCTTCCCTCATATTCCCTCTCAAAGAAAAATACATATTTATACTTTATACATAAAATATACTTAACAGAAGAAAGAAAGCAGCCAAAATATATGTCAACTTTGAAAATTAATAAAAATTTAAATATATTTTATTATGTTATCTTCTTTTTATATTATTAATACCTTTTCATATTCTCCTATTTTTATTTTTATTTTTCTATTTGAGCTGACATTCAGTATCACATACTTCTTCAAACCTTTTCACTTTGATACATGGACTTTACAAATATTATGATTACCTATAATTTTTCTTTTTTGATGCTCAGAAGAATCACATCATCAGCGAGAACCCTGTTATTTTGGCTTCAATGTTTAATCAGCACTATTTCAAATATTTTTGGAGGCATCCTTTCCTTGGATGTTACAAGCCCTCCTGATTTTTCCCTCTTCCAAGACATGGAATTGGCTATGCTTCAAACGCCTTGGTTTCTTTTTAAGAAGCATAGTAGAATCCAAAACCTGGATGTGCAAATCAACATTTGGTAGTGAGTAAAGTTGTTTCCAGGTGACAGACCTGAAGAATATTTTTCAAATCCATCAGTTTGCATTAAAACTTTCCATTTTTATCCAACTCTAAATTTTTTTCTAATATAAAAATAAATTTACTTAGCATATCATATACTTCCTTAATTTTTAACCCCTCACCAAATCTATGATTTGTAACCGCTCTATAATCTTTATTTGAATCATCTGTCACCCTCAGAAGTCTCCTCATTAATGCAAATTTGTTTGCATTCTTTTTTTGGTTCAAGATAAATTAGTACTCAACTGTAAGAAAGGTTTTTAGCTATTATTATTTATATCTTGGTTATTCACAAATGATCTTCATTCTGCTTCAATTTTAATTCATTTTTAGATGAATCTAGGTATAAATGTGAAATAAATGAACAGTTTATTCTTGTAATTAAGTAACACTTGACAACAAAGCAAATCTGATACATATTTCATGAGTTGTTATTGTGGTAATAAGATAATTAAGCATGTTTGGAAAAGTTTGCGTAAATGGTGGTAATTATACACTTGAAGATAATATGTCAAGGCTTAGATGGTGGGAGAGATGGGGAAAGATTAGGAATATGGGAAGGAGCAGGAAACTACTCCAGGGTCCTGCTGAACAATTCTGAAATGGAAGTTCAGTAGCACCCGCATGGCCTGGCCTCCTCAAGTCATCAGCAGAGGGGACAGGACCTCCTCCCAACTATGAGTCCAGGAGGGGAAGGGCCTACCTGCATGTTCATTGTATCCCCAGCTCCTGGCACAATACCTGATACAAAAATAATCAATATTTATTTGTGAAAGGAAGAAAGGAAGAAGGAAAGGAAGGCAGACAGGGAAGAAGAAAGGAAGTGAATGCCTAATAATAAGGCACGTTTATATTTCCAATCATTCTAAACAATTAGGTCAATACATAACAAAAACAGAACAACCAATTATATCATACTAACCAAGCAAAACTTTAAAAATACATAATTTCCAGAAATCTCCCTTGAAAAGTATAGTCATGACCAGTGCCACTGATGAAACAAGTAAAGTTTAATGATAAAAGGAATCTAGCCTCCACATAGTATGTGATTCCATTTGTAGAAAATGTCCAGAATAGGTAAATCCACACAGACAGAAAGTAGGTTAGTGGTTGCCTAGGACTGAAAATGGAGTGTGACTGCTAATGAATTTCATATTGGAGTGATGAAAGTGTTCTAATATTGATTTATGTTGATGGTAGCACAACTCTGTGAATATACTAAAAACCATTAAATTGTATACTTTAAATTTAAATGTATACTTTAAGTCATTCTTCTGTTTTCTTATTATTTTAGTCTCTTGTTAAAGCACGGTTGGGAATAATTGATAAGTAATGAGAAAACAGTTCCATTTAATTGTACAGCATGGGAATTTTACCTCCGTAAAGCTTTTATAAAAGGGGTGAGCAGCCTAATGCACGCCAGCTCAAGTTTAGAAGGTGCCACCGAAGTCCCTGCTCCTGCCAAGAATCAATCATAAATAACTCCAACCTATATAAATAACCTAAAAGGAAAATCTACAACATTGGCCAATATGGGATGGTATTATTTTAATTTGAGGTCAAGTAAAATTATTGTGACCCTAGAAGAGTATCTAAATAAAAATTACTTATAGGAATAGGAGTAGAAGTAATGAAAAATAAATTAAACCTATGGTATTAGTATTTTTTAATTGGATTTAAATGTAGCTATACCCTTTGTGATTATTTTGTTTTCGTATTTCTGTCTGCTATTTACTATGTTAGGATGTTTGAAATGTTCAAGGAATCAGTCTTTTTTGGATTTACTACTATAACTTGGATTGTTTAGAGGAATTTAATTAAGTTATATAATAATCAGTATGACAGGCATCCCAACACTCTGGGACAGCCACATGAAAGTCCCATTTTCCTTGCTAGTGCTTGACTTAGGAATGGGCAGGTGATGCAACTTTGGCCAATAAGATATGAGTAAAAGTTTACTGTGGGGCTTCTGGGAAAGGTTTCAGCAGGCTCAAAAAAAAAAAGAGAGAGAGAGAGAGAAATAAAGGTCCCACTTTCTTCTCTGAGTTGTGTCTGGATAAGATAATATTACAGTAGCCACATTGCTACCAGCTTGAGGGTGCTATCAATACAAGGAGAAGGGCAGAACCAAGAGAATCAGAATGAAGTAGAGCTGGAACCCTGCATACTACGCCCACAGCCCACTCCTTCTGGGCTTTGTGTTATATGAGATCATATATTTCCTTACTGTTTAAGCCATTTTGGGTCAGGGCTTTCTGTTACTTTCACACCCTTCAAAAAATATATATAATTTGTATTTTGTATATAAAAATGTAATTTAAAAAATATTTATTTTCTAAGTTTTGCTTATTAGACACTTAAATTTGATAAACTGAGTATCAGTTATACTAGAAGTTGTAGAGAGTGTTCCTCTGCACACACAGAAGCCCCCTGGATTTTAAAAAACTTAGGGACTGTATGAAGAGGCAAATTTCAAGAAGGGATTCAGTCCCTTGAGCATTTAAGAATCTACTGGTTACTGTGACATTAAATATAAACTCAAGGAAGGCATATCTGTAGGAATAACAAATGCTGATTTCTCCTGGTATCATTTCTGGTGGAGGAAGAAAGGTTAGAGGAGCCTAAAGGAACAGGTCACCAGCAGCTATGCTCCCTATCAATGACCAACGGCAATTTCACGGGCTGAGAAACCCCAGTTCAAACACCTTCGGGGAACATGCAGGTTTTTTACATGAATGAAACTGAGTGGGAATGAGGCTCTAGGAAGTGGTGGTCACATCTACAAGGAACATCACCACTCAACCTGAGATGATGTTACTGTGAAGAAATGCAACTTTAGTGTTGCCAGATCTTTCCTTTTTCAAGAAAAGCCAGAAACCTGAATCATGTGAATCTATCAAGTTTTAGATTAGGGCAACCAATTCAACTTAAAAAACAAAAACAAAATACTGTGGGGTCAAAGAGAACACATCTACAAGATGCCCATGGTGTACAGGCAGCCAGTTTGCAGTCTTGGCCCACAGACTTAGAGTGGATATGTGTGGAAGTTGAGACATGTACCCTGTGCTGCCAGGCAGGGCAAACATATTTCTCCCACAGGAGCTTCTTAACGTTTAGATCTGGGCCACATTGCTGAAAAGATGTGATTTATAGTAAGAGCCCAGCAAGAAGGATTAACAGAGAAATGATCTGTTGGATGGAGCTGACTAGTACCATCTGCTTCATTGTCGAAGGCTGACACACAATTTTCATTTCAATCCTTGCCAGAGCCAAGCTGTATGTCAGTGATTAGCCATAAATGTGATCAATCTTACTAAACTCCTGCATTCCTAGATTTTATAAATTAGGATCAGTCATTCATTTACAACTGAAAAAATAAGAGATGGGGAGAGAAACTGGGCCTGCTGGTCCAAATGAGACATGAGTCTCAAGAGAGTCTTATCACACCTCTCTGAAGCTTCCCAGCATAGACCAGCACAGTCCCTGTTTGTGGTGGTCACACAGAAAAATTTTCCCAGGCTTCATGAAGATAAGATTAAACCCAAGACCTGTGAAACCTTTGACTCAGAGAGAAATTTGCTCATTTTCATGGGTCTATTTGTGTGTTACAGTATTTTAAAGTAAGTGTAATATGACACATTGTAGCAGGAGGAACTTAGGTTAGGTACTAAGAACAATGTTCTAACACATTGTGAAACATTAGAGCAGGTTACAAATGAGGAAGTGGAGGTTCTGTCTATGCAAGACTTTTCCACCAGGGTAAATGTCTGATTCTGTTGGTCAGATGCTATCGCTGGTGAGGTGGGAAATTGGTCTTTGTGTGATGTGTCTTTTCCAGTCTGCTTTTCATTCTTAATAAAAGCTATTGTTTACAAAAGAGTAAACTGTTTGCCTCCTAAGCCCTTTATCTTACCAAATCCTCATACAAACACAATAATATCAAGTATCCCCATTTTAAAGGTGAGTAAACTAGCTCAGAAAGATGAAATAACTTGCTCAAGGTCACCTTGTTAATAAATGGCAGAGCTAGAATTAGAATTTACTTCTGTGTGGCTTCTAAGTCCAGGCTCTTTCTACAAGGCCATGATGCTTCTGGTCCCTTAGCAGAGCACCTGTGGCTACCTGTGGGGAAGGGAGACCAAAGGGAAGGTTCAGGCAAGGAAAGCATTACCCAAAAAATGTGGTGTGAGCATGGCTGAGGCCCAAAGAGGAAGCCAGCGTCAGGAAGAGAGATAAGATGCCCACTGGGGAAAACACAGAGACCCGAAGGGGAGGCAAGGTCAGAACCTGGAAGTCAAGGGATATCCTTCCAGAAAAGAGTTTGCACTGACTTGCACAGTCTGGGAAGTGAAGATAGTGAACAGGGAGTTCCTTTTAAGCAACACCCAGCTTTGCTGCAGAGTCCGCTAAACTCCAGGTTGGATGCTGCTGGCCCGCCCAGCTCAGATTTTCCTTTGATGACTCCTGACCTGCCAACAAAGCCTTGGAGACTTTTCATTCCCATTCCCCCACCCTCCAGCAATTGTCTTTGAGGTACAGGACATGAAACACTTGAAACATTGTTTCCAACAATGACTCCACAATTTAATCAAGTGCTTATACCCATGCTCAGGGTACCTATAATCATGGAGATTTCCTTATCTAAAAAAGTGTCCCTGTTATTTCTACCCTGCTAGGGCCCAGGTTCCTGGAATAGCATAATTGCTATGACTTAAGAGAAAGCAGGTAGAAAACTGATGAGTCCCTATAGCCCCAATATAGTTTATGTTAAGCCTCATTTCCTGCTTAACACTTGTGACTGAAAAGAGTTAGTGTGCTTATCACAAAAAGCAGCTTCAGGCCAACTCTGGAGCAGGGGCTACCTGTAGACAGTTTCAAGAGGTGATCTAGGTCCTCCATTTCCTCCTTTAAGAGCTCGTTTCCCAAGCTCTAGTATGGCACCAGTAACTCTAGGCTCTGTGTTCAGACTGGAAATTTAAGGACATGAACATACCCACAGAGGCATGGGAGAATAGATTCACTGGGCTGGGCTTCCAGCTCTTCGACTAGAACTTATTTAATTACTTTAATTAAATCAAAAACTTCCTAGAAGCTCCTGCCTTCCTGATCCATGCCTTGGGAAACTCATTCAGTCTACACTTTCCTGAAGTCCACCCTTCACCCCACATTGAGGGGACAGAAGGAGAAAAATTAACCAGAAACAAAACAAACAAACAAATAAAACAGTAGGACTTTCCTTTTCTCTGAATAGCCTTAGGTTGGCCAGGTCAACAAATCAATCCATACAAAATTATTTCTCTCACCCCATCTCCCTTACCCACTATGAAAAAAGTTAGATATGACTTGTCTGTGATTGCAATGAAAGGTTAACTTCTCACTGGAGAGCTTCTTCCCAGCCACTCTCATGCCATGTGTGAATACAGGGCTGCATCCCAGAGTCTAAGGTAGAACAAGTCTCCTGGGCCCCAGCCAATCCGAGGATCAGGTGTTCCTGGCCATAGTGACCACCTTAGAGCTGGGAACATGACCCATGAAAACAACAAGAATTTAGGCAGGACTTCTGTGAAACAGTTTCTCATGCTTGTCTGCTGGACTGAAGCACAAAACAATGAAAAACAGGATTCTGGGACAGCCGCCAGCCGTCTAGTCCTTTTTTGAATCTGAGCCTGAAGGAAACAGAGCAAAAGGCAGAGATGAGAGGAGAGATACAGAGTCTTAATTATATCATTTGAGCTTTGAATTCACCCATGCCTGAAGCCATCTCTGCACTCAGACTTTTTACCTATATAAACCAATAAATGTCCTTTTGTCAGAAGCCAGTATGAGTTTTCTGTTACTCAGAACCAAGAGTGATAAAAGCAACTTCACCTCTGTGAGGTAGACATTTCCATCTCTGTTTTATATATAAGAAAAATTGAAGCTCAGATAGGTAAAAAGAGATAGCTAAGGTGTAGCAGAACCAGGTCCTGATATGAATTTGCAAATTCAGTCTTTCACCCCAGAGCTGTCTCCCGTAGTCACAGGAATCCAGACCAAGTACAAATAACTTCAGGCTGGAAAGTTTAGCCAGGCTCCACAGGAGCATCAATTGAGCTGAACTTTGAAAGACGGGTTGGATTGGCTTGCAGTGGTGGCAAAGTATTATGGGGAAAGGAAGGATTATATTCAAGGTCATGGATGTGAGACAGTTCAGGGGTACAAGGAAAAGAGCAGGTACTTTGGTTTGGCAAACACATTGAATGCATTAGAATAACAGGAAATAGAGTTAGGAACACATTTAGGATCAGAATGTTGGGGGAACTTGAACTTTATTCTGAAGTTCAGAAATTCCCAAACCCCACTGTATTAAAATTAGATTCTATTGACTGAAACTCAACTGAGGCTACCTTAGTTATACTAGGTCCTTGGGTGAGGTTTACTGACACAGGGAAAAAAAAAAAAAAACCTCAAAAGAACCCAGTGAGGAGAAAAAGTCAGATTCTTGGCTTTGAGTTCCACAATAGTGTTTTAAAACCAAGACAAGCTGCAAGCTGATGGAACTGAAGGAGGAGTCACGTCTCACACAGAGAAATGCTGGATAATTTTTTCTTCTGAAGACATATCTAAGATGGAAAGCAAGAAAGGGAAATTCTGAGATGCCAGAAATCAAAAGGGAACCCAAAACTTGCATGGCGAGCAGAATTCTAAGCGAAAACAGGATAGGTCTTAGGGATTGCGGAGAGATTTTAATGTTGACATGGCAACAGAAGACAAGGTCTTGAACCCTGATGAAGCCTAGAGTTGTAACAAAGGTTCCTGTCAACTCCCCACAGGAAGACAGAAACGTTTCAAAGAAAGAGCAAGGAAGCCTGCCATTGGCCTGGGTCACAGAGAGGAAAAGAAACATCTATAATAAATTAGAACCCCCAAGTCTATATCTACACCAGTGTGAAACCTGAACTCACATTATCCTTCAGGGATAGGCCACAAGATATTGAGCAAAGTAAAAATAAATTCATACCTAGACAGCATGGTAAAAGTAGAAAACATCAAATGTAAGAAATGAAAATGTATAGAAAAAGATAGACTACCTACAAAAAACTAACAACTTTAGCAAGCTACTCATCAACAACAATAAATGCCAGAACACAAAGGAATATCTCAAAATTGCTGATCTATTGAGCTACAAAGGACAAGGAGATTGAGAACCAGGAGAATACTGGGTAGCCAAAAAGAGAGTGATGTTTTAAGAACAGAGCCGTTATGTCAAAAGCTGCTCAATAGTCATGTACAATTAGGACAGAGAAATGTCCATTAGAACTGATAACTTAGAGACCACCAGTGACTTTGACTTAGTGGTTTCAGTAGAGGGGTAAGGGACAGAAAGCAGATGCGAGGAGGTTGAAGTCAACACAAGGAAGTAAGTTTGTCTCCAAAAACCCCTTTGCTTCCAATAGCCTGCCATGACATTTAAAACATAAAAATGATTTTTTAAAAGACACAACTAGACTCTTACATATCTACATGAACCAGAAGTGGAATAGAAGAAATACAGAAAGATCAGTGGGGCTGAAGCTGAAACTTTGTGGGCTCTAACTCTGAAAGCTGGACACTGGCAGCTGGGCAAGAATTCAGCTCCCGTGGAGGTAAAAAGTAATTCCCACATGTGGGGGATTGAAGCTCTCAGCTTGATACCAGAGGCTGTTGGGGCTCCACTGCAGTTGTGAAAAGAAGCTAAAAAAAAAAAAAACAGCTGTCAAGCTGTGGACCCTGGCTTTATTAGAGCCAGGGAGGGGTGCCATGAAGAGAACATCTTGCAACAAGGAATTGTCAAGCTGTCTGCAGGCCCATGACTAGATCCGCCATATCCCTAATATCTTGGGGTAGAGAATCTTGGTCCAAAACTCTAGCTCTGTGTTGAGGCCCAGAAGAACCAAATGGAAGGAAGCATCCTGAGAAGGGATGAGCGGAAAGTTAAGAGAGAGAAATTAAATAAAACAAATATTTTCTCACTCAAAAAAGCTTGAGAACCATAATTCCAAAATGTATGAAAGAACCTACTGGTGAGAATGATAACCTTTGAAATTAACAATCAGGTCAGAAATTTTCTCAAATTTCCTCTGGAAACTTGTAAAAGAATATAAAAAGACTAAAGCAGTAGGTTGAAATGTTCAGATATGAATGCACGCCCTCCGTTTCAAAAGGAAATTATTAAGCAAAAATAGGCTGAAGTGAAACAATATGAACAATAACCAATTAGAAACCCTTGAAATGAAAAATTCCCTAATTGAACTCTAAAAGGCCATAAATGGGAGAAACCCTAGATTGAACACACTCAAAGAGTAAAATTAAAGAACTGGAAGAGAGAACTGAGGAACTCAGAAGAAATAGCAGTTAAAAACACAGAGAACAGATTAAAAGTTTTAAATATTTATACATTCCTGAGAAAGAGAATAGAAAGAAATGGTAGAAAAAGCAATATTTAAAGAGAAAATTATTGAGTTTTTTCCAGAATTGAAGAAAAAGCCTTAGGAATAAAATAAATTTACACTCAGCCAAATCATTATTCATGAGCATTAGAAGAAGGGAAATTTGAGCATATAAAAACTAAGAAATTCTTACCACTCATGGCCCTTACTAAATGAACTACTGGATTTTGATTCTAACATGTATACTTCTTCACATTTTAACGTCTCTGAAATCATAATGCATATTACAATCAATTGGCAACTTTTATTTTTAGTTTTGTTTTCCTTTAAAAAGTTCAAAATTTCTTATTTGCTTAGTTTTTTATGTTCTTATCTTAATGTATCTTCAAACTTCCCAACAGGTGTATAAATCTCTCAAGAATATTTATTCCCTTTAAGCATCTTATCTATTCTATCTACTTGAGGAAGTCTCCTCTGGAGTCTTCATGCTTGTTCCAGTATGAGCTGGCTGTCCTCTTGGCTTGTAGTATCCTTGTCATTTCGGATCCTCCATTCACCATCGTTTGGACTAGGTCTTCTGGTTCCCATTTTTTCTACTTCTTGATTTACCCCTTGTTTTAGTGGAGCCTGTTATGTCCCAAGAATGCATCAGAAGTAACATTTTTGAGGCCTTGCTTGTCTGAAAATATATTTTTTTCCACCCCCACTTGATAGCTTGGTAGGGTTAGAATTCTAAGCTGAAAATTATTCTTTTCTCAGTATTGTGAAAGCATCTTTTCCATTGCCTTCTAGCTTTCCATGAGAAAGCTGAGGATTCAGATGCATTCTGATCTTTGGACCTTTGTAGAAGACTATTTTGTCTCTCTAAAAGTTTTTAAGAACATAACATTTCTTTGTCCACATTGTTCTGGAATTTCTCCATGGAGAAATTTTTATTCACAGATTTTCATTCACTCTGCTATACTTTAAATGGACTCTTTTATACTTTGTGATGGGATCGTCATTCTAGCTCCAAATCTTATCAAGGCCAAAGCCTCATCTCCTACTGCCATATCAACATTAACATCCCAACCTCAGTGCCTAAGACCTATCCTGTTCCAGCTTCAGATTCTGCTCACCATACTAGCTTTGGGTTCATTTTTGGTTTCTGGCACTTGGAAATTTTCCTTTCTTGCTTTTAAGCTGTCTTGATGATATCATCCTGTCTCAAAGTTTTATATACCATCTCTACACTGACAACTTGCAAAAAAAAAATCCACACCGAACCTCTCCAAACTTGCATATTCAGCTGCTCATTGACATCTCTCCATTTGTGTGTCCAACAGAAATCTCAAACTTAAAATTCCAAATCAGAACTGATAATCTCCCTAAACCTGCCCCTTCCTCAGTAAGTGGCATTCATCCAGGTGCTCAATTTGAAACCTCAGAATTATGATTTTTCTCTGTCTCACACATACAATGACATCAGCAAATCCTCTCAACTTTATCTTCAAAACATACCCAGAAGCCAGTGAATTCTCACAATCTCCATTGCTAACATCTTGTTCCAAACCACCATCACGTTTGCCCCACTTATTGAGTGAAATATCTTTCACTTCAGTGGTGTTGGACTGTCCCTTTGATGCCCACAGTGAGCTATAGTTTCTGTATTCACATCTTTCAATGGTCCCTCCCCCTTGAATCTGGGTTGGCCCTGCCCTATCTTAAATTAGAGACTGTGGCAGAACTGATGCTTGCCAGTGATGAACCTAGGCCACAAGGAAGGCCTGGCAGTTTCTATGTAGGCACATTTGGAAGCCCTGAGCTGCCATGTAAAAAGTCTGGCTAACCTGTTGGAGAGGCCACATGAAAAAGAAGAGACTAGAAACCACATGCAGGTGAACTGAGGAATTCAGCCAACTGAAAGAACCAAGCTGTGAAAATACAACCCCAGCCAGCTCTCAACTGCTTGTCAACACATGGCAGACATTCCAGGCCCAGCAGAAATTGCTAGCCTTGCTGTGCTTGGTCCAAATTCTTCATGGTCCACAGAATCACAAGTAATAATAGAAGTTTATTGTTTAAGCCTCTGAATTATAGGGTAGTTTATTTTGTCAAAATATATATCCTAAACACTAATGTTCCTGCTTCCTCCTTCAGAACCCCACCCCCACCCCGTCAAGCTTGTTCTCCGTAACAACAGCTGGGGAGATCTTTTTAACACATGAGAGGTCATATCATTCCTCTGTTCAGAATCCTGCAGTGCTTCTCCTCTCACCCAGAGTAAAACCAAAACCTTTACCATGGCCTCAAGATCCCAGGGGGTGGCAGGCTGAGGTCAGTGGGCCAAATCCTTTTACTGTCAAAAAGAAAAAATGTTTTCACTTTTAAAGCATTGTTTAAAAATATTAAAAAATAAGAGAAAGAATATACAAAAGAGACCATATGTGGCCTGCAAAGCTAAAAATATTTACTGTCTGGCACTTTACAGAAAATGTTGTTAACCTCTGCCCTGTATAATCTGGCCCCTTGGTGACTCTGGGTTCATCTTCTACCCTTGGTCATTCCCTTTGCTCACCTAACTCCTTGGCAAACTGGTCTTGTTATTTCTCGCTATTTCCTGTAGTTCCTCCAACCAGCCAGAAATGCTCTTGCCCTGAGGTCTTTGCTGCTGCAGTTTTTTCTGCATGGAATGTTTTTTCCCCAGATATCTGCCCAGCTAACTCCTCTTGCCTCAGGTCTTTAACCAAATACATCCTCTCAGTGAGACCTTATTTAACCACTTCATTTAAAGTTACAGTCCTGCTGCATACACTCCTAGACTCTCTCTGCTTTATTTATTTTTTTATATCATATGTTACTATCTAATATCTTTTTTACTTTTTGTTGTCTAGGCTTATTTTCCATATTCTTGTACTAAAACGTAAACTCCATGTGGAAAGGAATCTTTGTTTGCTTTCTTCACTGACACATTCTCAGTGCCTAGAACTGTTCCTGGTGTGTTGTGGGTGCTCAATATCTATTTCCTGAATGTCTTCATGGGTCATAAAGTCACCACATCCCTGTTTCCTGCACAGGACTTGTCACTAGCTGTATATTCCATATTTAGGAATTTGTTTACAAACTCATGAGAGTGGGGACTGCAGAACAAGACTCAAGTATCCAATGAAGTATTTATTCAGTAAATAAATACACCTCCCACACATATTTTAAGAGTGAATGGAAGGTGAGGAGGTAGAAACATAGGAAGCCAATAATTTTTTCAATAATTTTTTACCATGAAGGGGAGCTGAGAAATGAGATAGTGGCTGGAAGAGAATAGTGTCAAAGGAGGGTTAAAAATGGAGATACAAGGAATAATCAAGATTGACACAATCAACAGCATAGGTAAAAGAAGGGGTTAAATAAGTAGAGTTTTTGGATTGGTGAGAGCAACAGGATGTAAAGCCTAAGATGAGAGGTTGACTGGTGATAGGCAGAGATTCATCCTTCCATTGAGCAGGAAAAAAGAGCAGCATCCTTCCCCTCTTAGTGGGAATATCAGGGAGTGCCTTTCTTCTGGCTTCCAGTTCCTCACTGAGGTTGGAGAGGGGAATTTATCTGCTGAAACAAAGAAGAGAATAAATATTGGAGGTTTGAGAAGAGAAGACAGAATGTGAGAAAAGATAGAGATCTTACTAGGGAGATGTGAAAGGAAAGCCAGACAGTTATAGAGGGCCCATTTGGGATCCGTAACAAATTTTTTAAAAAGCAGACAGCCCAGTAAGTAATTTTCCTTGAGCAGCATACAGTTGCTTATTTGCAGGGGCAGAAAAGGCGGAGTTGAGTTCAATCAGGGTGACTGGAGCAAAGCAGTGGTTCTCAGTATGTGGTCTCCAGACCAACAGCATCAGAATCCCTGAAAAGTTTTAAAAAATACAAACCATCAGGCTTCCCCACAACCCTCCTCAATCAGAAATTCTGCAAGTAGGGCTCAGAAAACTGTTTTAATAAGCCCTTCAGGTGATTCTGGTGCTAGGCCCAGTCAAGATTGAGCAGCTCTGCAATAAAAGGAAAGAACAAGGGAACAGAGGATACTTATAAGGGAATAATTATAATAGACTAGAGAGTCTAAATTTAAAGAGAAAAGAAGTAAAAACCTAAGGGGTCTGATCACAAGTCATAATGTGATGGATCAATGTCTTAGAATATAATAAGGTCAAATAATTATATTGTGATGTATTCATTTTCTATTGCTGACACAACGAATTACCACAAACTAAGTGGCTCAAAAAAAAAAAAAAACCCACTGATAATCTCATAGCTCTATAAGTCAGAATTCCAGGTACAGTATGGCTCAACTGGGTCCTATGTTCAGAGTCTCATAGAAGCAGAAATCAATGTGTCGGTGGAACTGCATTCTTTTCTGGAGATTCCGAAGGTAAATCTTCCAAGTTCACTCAGGTTATTGACAGAATTCAGTTCCCCATTTCCTTGATGGCTGTCAGTCAGGAGCCTCTATCAGCTCCTTAAAACCACCTACATTTCTTGCCATGTTGTCCCCTCCATCTTCCAACCAGAAAAATGGTGATCAGAACTTTAAATAGCGGTCTTTTCTTGAAAACTCATATCCGAAAAGATATTTGCACACCGATGTTCATAACAGCATTATTCACAATGGCCAGGACATGGAAGCAACCAAAGTGTCTTACAATAGATGATTGGCTAAAGAAGCTGTGGTACATTTATACAATGGAATATTACTCAGCCATAAGAAAAGATGAAATACTGCCATTTGCAACAACATGTGTAGACCTCAAGATAATCATGCTAAGTGAAATAAGCCAGACAGGAAAAGTTCAAAACCACATTATATCACTTATATGTGAGATATAAACCTAAAAGCAACAAATGAACAGGACAAACAAACAGAGACTTGCCTATGGCTATGCCACCCTGAACAAGCTCAATCCCTTTTGATCTCAGAAGCTAAGCAGGGTTAGAACTGTTAGTACTTGGACGGGAGACCACCTAGGAAGACCAGGTGCTGTAGGCGTAAAAAATTTAAAAAATAAGGGATTGTAAACTGACAAGGTCCTTGCAATCTATGAGGTCAATCAAGAATTGCTTTGCCTAAAAAACAAACAAACAAACAAACAGAGAATCACGGACATAGACAATAGAATAATGGTTACCAGAGGTTAAGGAATAGGGAGGAGTGGGGAGTAGACTGGGTAAAGGGGGTCAAATATGTGGCGACAGAAAGAGACTTTACATATGTGTGTGTGTGTGTGTGTGTGTGTTTATACTGTGTGTTCACCTCCCACACAGGATAAATATATATACATATATATATACATATACATATATATTTGTGTGTGTGTGTGTGTGCGTGCGTGTGCACGCGCCTTACTGTTAAAGTGTACAGCTGAAACTTATTGGATTTCATTAACCAATGTCACCATAATAAATAAATAAATAAATAAGATGGTGATCTTTAAACTGGCGTTTCAAGGGGTATGCAAGTATGAACAGTTTGAGGGGGTCAATTCAAGGGGATCCTTGACTTCCATATGCAATTTTACCTAAATATGTCTAAGGATGCACTTCAGGGTATCCCATTATGCCTTTACCATCACCCCTTTCACAATTACCCTTCTCTTTACAAAGTAAAGTACATCTCTCACCCGTCCTGAATCGTATATTGTAAACCGACCCAGGATATAAAAAATTCATCTCTTTAAACAGGTCACCTATGGTATGCTTTGTGTCTTTCCCAGTCTTATACATATTTTTATTGTCTGAAGAATCACGTTTGAAAACAAGGTAATATGGCACATGTTGAAATGTTCCAATATAGATATATGGTAAAATGGGACCAAATAATAATGACAGGCTTTATTTTTTCTTCCATCTCCAGACAGCTGTGAAAGAATATGTTACTTCAGAGACAGAATCCTCTGAGAGGAAAGCAAAAAGAAGTTCAGTAGGAAATACTGAGAATGGTAGCACTTTACATTGTCCAGATGCAAATTCAGGGCAAAATTCTCTGCCTTATCTAGTCATTCAATTCAGATGAGATATGCTTGCTATAGGGAAACACAACATATTTATTGATATTAAAAAAAAGTCTGGTCTACGGTCATGCTACTCTGAACATGACCAATCTCGTCTGATCTCGGAAGCTAAGTAGGTTCAAGCCTGGTTAGATGGGAGACCACCTAGGAAGACCGAGTGCTGTAGGCGTTTAAAAAAAAAGTTCTGATTGGCTAATTAATTTGGTAATACACTGATTTTACCAATTTTTCTTAATGGCAGACATTTTCCTTAAATTGAATGAGTCAAATTTACAGCTCCAAAGTTTTAACAAATTATACTTAAAGCCTATAATAAGATAAAAGCATTCATTAAAAAATTATATTAGCAAGACATACTAAACTCAATATTTTTATATTCCTAATTTTTTCTGAGTATATTGGGTTAAATAAGGTGCCTCTACATAAAAGAATGAAAAACATATGTAATATTAATTCGTTAAGCCTTGGTAAAGCCTTTTTTTGGTATGCTTCCCAGAAACTGAAAAGTGAACAAGCTTAACTGGGTAGCAAATCCTTTTGAAAGTCAGGTTGTTTCCAATTCTTTTGCTCTCATCAAAACTGAAAATTGAGTTGTCAGCTGATAGATAATTTAAAGTAAATTTTGGTAATAGATTGCTATGTCATTTTTGACATATAACTCAGAAGGGGCTCAGATGATTGAGAAAATCTGCAATAACAAAACTCTTTCTATTCTCATTTACTTATTTATGTGAACAAGGTAATATTTAACCACCAATATAGGATCTATCTCATTAAGAGAGACATTTTTACTAAAATTTGTTTTTCATGTTTAATAATTATTTACCATAATTTATAACACTTAGATTATTTCAACCAATTGTGCACTACTAATAATTATAATACTAATTTAGTCTAGAGGAAATTTAACATCTGTAATCTAATAATCAAAGGAAGTATTTTTTATTTCACTCATATATATTTTGGTATTACGGAAAATAATAATAAGATAATCAATAAAAGACTTTCAAAGATAAAAATATGTTACATCAGGGTAAAATTCTGTGTGGAGAAGTGCAGTGGCCTTACAAGGTCAAGCAGGAAAAGACACAATATGAAACTCCAACATTAAAAAAGGCCTTATTTGACTTTTTAAAAAAAATCAATGGTGGGCATCACGATATCTTGATGTTTAAATTCTATTAGATACATCTTTTAAAAGTTGTTACAATAGTTTTAAATGTCAATATGTACAATGAGCCAGAAATTACATCCTTTGAAATTATTTAGACTTATTATACAAATTCTAAAACCGATTTTGGAAAATACCGATGCTCAAAAGTGTGACAACTGCTGACTGAAAACCTGAAATACCTGACCTGTGTAGGTGCATCCATGAGTCTTTGCTGAATTCGATTAGCATCAAATGTAAAACGAGTCAAGGGAGACCAGTGGGAGATTATTGTCGTAGTTCTTTCACTTTTAATATTTATTGATGAACTGGCCACTTTGTGCTGGGAACTGTACTATGATTCAAAGATCAAGTAGTAACCACACCTTGCCATTGTGGAGTTGTCAAGCCTGGAGAAAGGCAATGAGGCTTAAACCAAGGAAGAAGCATCAAGGGTAGAGTTTTGAGTGAACAGGTGTCAGCAATACTGACACCTGCTGGCTTATTTGCATGTCTATGTTTTCATCGCCTATTGTCCCTTTTTAAAAATAAGACTGACTTGTTGAAAGTCCAAATACTGAAGACTCAACTGCAAGACCTCCTTGAAACAGTGATTTTGTTACCCAGCGCCATCTACCATCAATTTTTAAATAACAAAATAACTCTTATTCATTTTAAGAATTCAAATAACATGAAAGTGTAAAAAGGTGAAAGGTTAGCTCCTTTGTCCCATCCAATCTCATTTCCATAAAGCAACCAGTAACAAAATGGAGTGATTTTTATGACGCCAGACACCAAGTGGGAGAGGTCATGGAGTAAGTCAGGCACACGCGCACACACTTAGGATAGTAAAGAATGAAACTGCTACACCCTTTGTGTTTCTGCTGTCTCTTGACCTGGGACCCAAAGAACTTTGTGCGTAGCCCCTAAAGGCAGATTCCCATGTCCCAGGATTCTGTTAACCCTAGTTTCCTTTCATCTCCGTCCTTTTTGGGGACTTGCATGTTTGAAAACCCTGCTGGTTATCCCAGATGAACCTCTAATTGTTCTAACTGGTAGGTCTTCCTAGCATCCCCTCCCCCAGCCAACATGCCCTACCCCAGGACTTAACTGGCCTCAGACAGTTCACAAGGAGTGATGAAAAGGAGGGAAGACTGAGCAAGGTCTCAGCCTACACAGCTACCCAAGACAGCTATTTGGGAAGCTTTGGAGCTCTAATTCCATATTTACATCCTCCTTAACCCAAGGAAGTCCCTAGGGCTCCTGGGCAGCAAAAGAGCAAGCAGGATTTGCCGGAGGAGCACCAGACAAATCATTTCACTCTTCTTTACTTGTCCCACCTTTGAACTGTTTGTCAGCTCCTACAGCGTGTTGGTAACCCTATGAGACTGAGACAAATGCCCTGCTCAAAGACTACATCACTTTTTTAACCCTCTTGGATAGCTGACTTTTTAATTCAGAAGGCTCAGACTGGACACAGCATTGATACGTCTAGTATCATCATATTGTAGGTACAGAGAAAACATGAATGACAGAGTGAATGAATGAATGAACAAATAAATACATGATTTCTCTAACTAGGAGTTTTTTAAGACTATCACTCTTTTAATATGTTTCCATTCCTGTCTTGGTTCAGGTCCTCATAATTTTTACTTGTACCCTTCACCCAGCCCAGAAGGAGTCTCAGCATTATATCTATGCCTGCTCTTGGCATCTTCCATCTTTCCCACATCACAATCTGCCTTGGAGACCATCAGACTCATCTTTTTATGTTCTACATTCAACCATTTGTTTATTCATTCACTCAACAAACATGTATCAAGCATCTGCCATGTTCTAGGCACTGTTCCAGGCATTTGAAACACATTAGTAAACAAAAAGGACAAAACAGAGATTCCTGCTCTGGAAAAGCTCACATGCAAATAAATATATTAAACCATATGCTGTACGGCGAGAAGTTATATAAAAAAGAAGGCAGAGCAGGGAAAGCAGGATCAGAGTGCAGGCTAATAGGTGATGTATTTTAAAAAGGGTAGTCAGAAGCAGTCTCACTGAGAAAGTGAGATGAGTAAAATCTTAAGAAGGTGAAGGAATGAGACAAGGAGGAAAGCTGAGAGAAGGGCATCCTAAGCAGAGGGCACTGACGCAGGAGTGTATCTGGCACGTTTGAGGAACAAAGAGACCTGTGTTGCTGGAGCAAAGTGATCCATGAAGAGAATAGAGGAAGAGGGCCAGAGGTGGAGGCCCTGGGTCAGATCACCATAAGCCCTTGGTTGTTACTCTGAGTGAAATAGCAAACTGTTGGAGGGTTTTAAGCAGAGGAAGGACTTGCTCCAACATGTTTTAAAAGAATTCCTCTGGCTCCTGGGTTGAGAAATAGACTGGCGGGGGAGAAGTGAGTAAGAATGGTATAGAAACAGAGGAAATTTAAGAGGCTATTGCAGTAACCCAGGTAAGAAATAACTCACAGTGGCTCTAACCAGGATGGTAGCAGTGGAAGTGTTGAGAAATGTTTGGATTAGATTCTAGATATATTTTGAAGGCAGAGCCGAACAGGATTTCCTGAAAGATTGCACGTAGGAGGTGAGAAAAAAAGTAAAATGTGACTCACAGAGTTTTGTCTGACCAATGGAAGAAAGGCACTATCATCAGCTAAAAAGGGGAAGGCTGTGAATGGAGCAGGTGAGCGGGTAAAATCGGATATCTGGGTTTGGATACACTGAGTTTGGGTTGGCTTTTAGGCATCCAGGTAGAGATGTCAGCTAGACATCTGGATAAATGACTAGGGAGAGAGGTCCAGCTATCTCATGCTTTAAATATCATGTATTCACTGACATCTCTAAAATCAGTGATAACTTCTTCCTTTAGCTACAACCTCTTATATCAACTGCATACTTGACTTATTATTCACTTAGCTTTTTAACAAACATCTCAAATTTAGCATGTCCGAATTAAATTCCCAATTCTCTGTATTCCTCTACAAAACACTAACAAATGAACAAACATCAAAACTCAAAAAAACTCAACAGCAGTTCCATTCTCTCTAAACCATTAAGTCATCTTTGACTCCTCCTTTCAAACTTCATATTCAAACCATCAACAAATCCTGTTGGATCCATCCCCAGGCTATCCTTACCACCTCACCACCGCACCCGGGTCCAAAGAATCACATCACCTCTTACATGGATTATTATAACAACCTCTGAATTCTGACAGTCTGTTTTCCACATGACAAAATTGATTCTTTTAAAAGGTTAAATCAGAGCATGTCATTCCTCTGCCCAAAACCCTCTAATGGCTCTTGATATCAGAGTGAAAGTCTGTAGACCCTACAGGATATGCCTCCCCACCACTACGAACAACCCATCTCTCTACTCACATCTTCTATCACTCATCCCTACTCATTTCACTCCTGTCACACTGGCCTCCTCATGCCAGAACACTCCTGCCCCAGGGCCTTTGCACTTGTGTTTCCTCAACCTAGAAAGCCCTCTCCCAGATTTGCAAAACTGTTGCTCCTTCACTTTCTTCATGTCTCCACTCAAATGTCACCTTATCAAAAATGTATTCCCTGACTACGCTACAAAAAAGAGTACACCCTATCTTTTTTATCTTGCTTCATTTCTCTCTGTTGAATTTATCATTGTATGATATCATAATATACATTTCTTTGTTATCTGTCTTCTCTAACTAGAACACAAGCTCCATAGCAGCAGAGACTTTGTTTTCTTCAATTCTGTGTTCTCAGTGCTTGAACCAGTACCTGTCATATAGTAGACATTCATTAAATATTTGCTGGATGAACAAATGAATGAATGAACGAATGAAAGAAACATAGCTAGAAGGTTTGTCATAATATCAGAAATTGGCCAAAGAAAAGAGACTTCACCATGAACTCTCTAAACACAAGCTCTTGGCATAACAATGCCCTCCCCCCACACACACACCACAATAACCTGAAACTCCTGCAAATATACAACAAAGGGAAAATGATAAAGTGTGCCTCTAAGGTGAAAAAGTATACAGCCATTAAAAATACTAATTATAGAGACAGTAAAATGTTTATAGTATGTTAAGAAAAAAATAGTAAATTGTAAAATAGAACAGTTCTTAAAACACAGTTACTGAACTGCTATAATCACAGCAATGCAAAATGTGTACACATAGGAGGACTGATATTAAAAACAAAATTAGTTCTTGCGTTAGGCCTGTTAGTGGAATTATGGGTGGTTATGGAATCTTTTTTTCTTCACAATAAAAAAAAAAAATCTTGTACTCTTTTTCCCATAAAAGGAACACTTTTAAACTGCCTGGGCACATTGGCTGAGGAAAATCCCAGCTCAGTGAGGCCAGCCCGCCAGTTCCTCCAGAGACTCCCATGTGAGGCAGATGGGTCTCGTCCTAGGCTAGGCCCGTGCACTTACTTAGTGGTAGGTGAGGCATAAAACATTTGCATGACTAACCCTGGGGGAAAACCCACCAGAGAGTTAATTCTATTTAAGCTCAGAGAAATGCAGAAGTAAATCTACTTGAGCCCAACTTGACTTTAAAACGAAACCAACTTACTATGTCTCTGGAGTTTTTTTGGGGAAAGGGGCTTTTGTAGGGAGGGGGAGTCAAGCTCAGGCTCTAGTGTCCCTGCCAGGAGAAGAAAGCTCTTCCACGAGGGTCCAGGTTCATGGGCCTTGGGCCCTCAGCGGGGCCCCAGAATTAGTGCAAGGGATTCTAGGACATAAACCCACTGAGCATTGACAGGTCAGCATTTCTTAACCAAACTGTTATGAATTCTTTGGTAATCATAAAATCTATCGAATTTCTTCCTAGCAAAATGCACATCAGCCCAGATTTTGAAACAATTTCGGGGTTGTCAGGGACCCCCCTGAATCCTAGACACTCCTACTTGTCCCCGTACCCCAACACCTTAAGAAGTCCCTTTGGGCTTGAATAAATACAATGTCTTACATGAGATGTATACAATGTGTACACTATTTTTCAAGTCTGTTGATAGGATTGCGATGAATAGAAATACTGAATTCAGAGGCGTTGTTGTTACGTATTTCTCCAGAGAGGAAGTAAACGCCAGTGCAGGTCCAGAACCATGTCAAGAGGGGTCTCCTATCGCAGGGGTCCCTTGCCCCTGCAGCAGGGCTGTCTCCCAAGTGTCTCTTCCAGGAGAGTGAGTGGGTCTCGCCGGCGGCTCCCTGCCCTAGGGCCAAGGCACTGCAAGGTGCAGGGCTCTGGACCGCCGCGCCGGCGGATCCGAGGCCCCGCATGGACTGACCCCGGCTTCCCCGGTTATTTTTCACGGAAACACTGCAGCCGCTGGCTGGCTCACGTGCATTTAAGTTTTATTCTCCGATTATGACGGGGTTTTCCGGAAGTAGATTGTCAGTGCATGTCCGAAGAGTTAACGTGGGCGTGGGCGCCAGATGCAGCCGTGGAGGTTGCTGCGGGTGAGCGCCCCTGGGTGGAGTCCAGAGGGACCCGAGCGTGGGCGGCCTCACCCGCCGTGGCCACCGCGGAATGTCCTGCCCTCGAGCTCCCTCGCCCGGGCGCGCCCGGAGCCTGTCCCTGACCCTGTCCCTGACCCGGGGAGAGCACGCCTTCCTTTTGTTCTGCTCGCTGGGGCTGAGCCCAGACCCCAAAACAGAAGCTGAGGTCAACTGAAAGGAATGAGACCGAGCAAATATACATATATAATACTGATGAGACACATAGCAAAAAAGTATTACCAAACACGGCAGTAAGGAGGGATTACTTAGTAAGGAATGCTCGGATAAAAGAATAAAAATTTGGAAGAGAAAAAAAAGCAAGTTCCACATTATACATCATAAACAACTCCAAGTGGATTAAAATGCTACATTAAATAGGGTAAAACAGTTATGTTTATGGTTAAATGTCAGCTTTGAAACGATAGAAGAAACTGCAAAGGAAGTTTCTGCTTGTTATTTGCAGCAAATAACAAGCAGAAAAGTACACCAAATGCATAAATTATAAATACTTGTTTAAATATATAAAAACAACCAAGATACCAATGGCTAAATGGACAGACAACAAAAGGTAAGTATGTAATTCACAAGGAGAAATAAAATTGGTAAACAAGTACATGGGAATGTTTATTGTCCTTGATAATTAAAATATTTAAACTTAACTTTGACATAGCACCTTACATCTAGTAAAATAGCAAAAATGTTTTAAAATTGTAATGCATAACATTAGCAAAGTGGTAAAATAATAAAGTCACCACAGCTTTACAATTCTTTTGAGCAGCAATATGGTGATCTTCATTCATTCAGGAAAATAGCTATTGAGGATTTCATTGTAATGGAGAGGAATAGAAAATTAGCAGACAATAGCATGATAAAAGGTGGCAATAGCTCTAAGAGGAAAAACAGAATAGCAAGTGATGGGACTTACTATTTGAATTTGGTTAGGGTAGGGCTCTCTGATTAAAAAAACATCTGAACAAGAGACTTGAAATAAGCAAGGAAGCAAATCTTGTTCATACCTGTGGGAAGAGTGCTCCAGGGTAGGGGGAACAGACAGTGTAAGGACCCTGAGGCAAGAGCATGTGAGGCAAGTAGAATGCCATTTGATTCTTTTTTAACCATGCACACAGTAACACTTTGAATATTTTTAAAATTTATTTACTTTATATACATAGTAAGACAATAATGAATTCATTAAGATAAAGTGACACAGTCAAATATCTGTTACTGTATTTCACTCAATTAACAAAGCCTTAGCTTCAGTGGAAGATGACATTGCAAAAAGATTGCTTCACTCCAACCTCTTCCCAGAGCTGGAGTCAGCAGGGCATAAAATGCTATTTCTTCATTTTCAGCTTTCTCAGTCCTTTTCTAAATAAAGTGTCTAAAGATATTAATTAAAGCACTGCCATAGTTCAGGGAAAGGGTCTTCAAAGTAAAAGCAAAAAAGGGGGGGAGGGGTATTGAGTTTATCCAGTTTTGTGGTTTTAAATACCATCCCAATAATTCTCAAACAGATCCCTAATTTGAACCTTCACTCTGAACTCCACACTCAAACATCCATCAGACCTCTCAAAATGAATGTCAAACTTAAATGTTCCGAACTGAGACAACCTGTTCTCCATCTCTCCTTTCCCAAACACACACACACACACACACACACACCCCACAGTTAGAAAATAATTTCTCTAACAGTTTTCATCTCAGTTAATAGCAAGTCAATTCTTTCATTTGCCTCAAGCCAAAACCTTGGAATCATCCTTGACTCTTCTCTACCTTTAAAAGCTGAGTCGGATCAATCCAGATCGATCGGTCAGTCCTCTACTTAAAGCCTACCCTTGTCTCCCCAAAGGCCCCATCACCTCTTGTTTCACTACTCTCTCCTTCTATCACTCTTCTGGGTCAGACTGGGCTCTTTGCAGCTTCTCAAACACACCAGGCACATGCCCACAAGCCTTAGAACTTGTTCCCTTGTCCAGGAATGCTTTTTTCCTCATACTCACACGTGACCCATGCCTCACTTCTTTCAGATCTTTGCTCAAAAACCCTAACAACTTTCTCAGTGAGGCAAATACACAAAAACTCTATGTGAATATTTATCAAGTTCCCCGATCAGTGCCTGCCACATATTTTACAAGTGCACTTGAAAAATATTCACAGAATAAATGAAAGGGAGAAGAAAAACCAGATAGTAGCAATGTAGTAAAAATCAGAGACAGAAGGAAACATTTTAGTAAACAGAAAGATAACTTAGGAAGATTACTAAGAGTACAGCTTGATAATGCAAAAGAGTCCACAAAATATAAATAAGTGTCTGAGTTACCAAGATGGAGGCTGGGGGTCAAATATTCTCTGACAAAGAAGACTGACTCCCCAAGGGAAATATCGACATCATCCTGGGCAACTTAGTGTCTCTGTGGATAGCACATTCTACATCTTAATCTTAAAGTTTCTGAATCTTTCACCTTTAATGACCTTTGCCCTTCTTACCACTCACCCCCTTGGGTTACTACTCACCCCTCTGGCCACATTCTGAGCCTTGTCATCACCTAGAAGTGCTATACTCTCTGACAAAATCCCATTCTTCAAACATTGCCACCTGTTCTTGCAACTCTCCCTTCTTCCTTTGTTTCCCTATCGTTCCATCTTCTTCTCATCACACGCTGCTGAGCCATGGTGGGAAAAATTCCAATTCCCTGTGGACTGGTGCCAGGGTCTCCAGTTTCAACCCCTTAACATCTGGATTCTCTCTCTACTACACCAATGAAACTGCTCTTTCAATGTCAATGTCTCTAAAGACTTCTGCGTTGCTACACTGGAAGGACACTTCAGTTTTTACCTTATTAGTACTCTTCTCTGCATTGAGCACTTGCTCATTCTTGAAATTCTCTTCTCCTAGGACTACGAAGACACCAGTCACCCCTCATTTTTCTTCTATCTCTTTGGATGCTCTTTCTTCATCTCTCTCACTAATTCCTCTTTCCTCATCAACCCCATATATATATATATATATATATATATATATATATATATATATATATATATATATATATATATATTGCTGTTCCCAGGGTTCTGCCCTGGGTTTACTTGTCTCACTTTATTAATTCTTTTTGGCTTATCTCACTCATATTTAATGTTTTAATAACTACTCAAATGCCAGTGATGCACAAATTTAAATCTCGGGCATTGATACATAGCTGATAGGCCATTGGATATTGCCAGCAAGGCAAACTTCAGGGACCGTAAACTCAGTATGTCCACAATTTAACTTTCTATTCTTTAACACGAATTCCCCTTTCTCTTCACTAAAACATCTTACCCTGTGGCAAATAGCAGAGTCTATATTAAGACCAGTAGAGGCTGCCTCTCCCCTAAATAGAAAAGGAAACTTGAACAGTACTTTATATTCCAAATTTAAGATGCATTAAAATGTCCTAAATATCCTTTTCATTCAGCAAGTTGGTGAATGTAAAAAACATTTATAATTCTATTTTTACCTTGAAGTCCTGAATAGCTCAGCTGTAAACTCTTCTCCCACAGATGATTTCAGAAGGAAATGCTGTGCTTTGTTCAGCTGCCCATCTTGGGTTGGCCGTTGGCACGCGTCATAGAGTCTGGAACTGAGTCTAGGTAAGTGGATATAGTGCATCTGTCTGCATTGTCAGAAATGAGTTTTGCTTTATTGCAGATACTAAGCTTTCTATGAGAAGAGTCTGGGTCACATGTAAAGCTAAAAACTGATGTCCTCCGAAGACACTCAGAAAAGTGCCTAGGTTTCTGGATCTTATATCCACTCCTGAACTGTGCAATCTCAGAGGTAGGTGCCTGGTCTTACATGAATGGAGTTTTCTAGGAAAGCAGATGCCCAGTCTGGCAATAGAGCGTTCCAAAACTGCCTGGGGACAAAGAGTCCCTCTTGACACAGCTCTTGACACAGGATAACGTTAATTTCACCTGCTCAGTTTCTCATCTGTATAAGTGAAAAATCCTATTGCATGGTGTAAGAAACTGCTTTCAGAAAGGAAAACAGGGGTGGAGCTTACTGAAAGGATAATTGAGTGTTTCAAGTAGCAACTAATCTAGTGGAATGGGAGGGAAACTGAGCTTGGGCCTCTGTCAGATATTACTGAAAGCAAGGATTCGTTGCCTGGTTCTCTCTGTATGCTGCTTTAACTTTCCTCGCTACAAACTGGACTCTTCAGTGTGGCTGGGGGTCAGTAGCTCCCTGGCTTCTCACATCCCACCTGAGCCCCAGCAGTCAGGGATTGGCTTATTCTCTCTCTGCCTTGAGGAGGGACTCTGGCCTGGCTTGGACTGGGTGCTGACCCCTAGACCACCACTGGTTTAGCTGTGAAGAGGTCTGATTAGCCCTCTTGATTCAAGTGTCTGCCACCAGACCAATCAGCTGTGTCATGGGGACAGAGTCATATAATACAGAACTGACAGTTGGACACCCACCCCAGGTAACAAGGACACTTTCCAGGATAGAAAGAAGTATTAGAATGTTAGAATTAGAATTACAATTACAACATGGGCAGCCACCCCTAGCAGGGATTACTACATCATTGTTAAGTGTTTGTCAATCCATACCCAAAACACAGTCAGACAGCTTTTACCACATTTCTCATGCTAAGTTCATGTGCCAGAGCACTTGGGAACATGACTGAGCCCCCTCTCTTTGCTCTCTCATCCCTCTCAGGCCCCTCAGCCGCTTTCTCTTTGATGCCCTTCCAAGGCCTCAGCCCCTCTTATCTCTTCTAAGCTCCCATAAGTGTCAACTCACACTCTGCCTTCTGTATTTCCCTCCCTCTCACCATCTCAACTCCAGTTGCTCTTTTTTTTTATTTTATGCCAAAGGGAAAGCCTTGAAATCACCTCCCTGAGAAGAGGAAATACATGCAGATATAAATCATGTGCCCCAGTTTCACATAAGGAGCCTGGTGGTTGAGGAAGCATTTTCTTCCAAGACTCAGTATAGAAGAAAGGGTGCCAGGAAGGAGCATTCATGTTGTAGACTTTCCAAATGGGTCTGCTTCCCTCCCTGGGTAAACCCAGCGTATTCTCCCCACTCCCCCCAGATGTACGAACCAGTATGTGTGAGTTCTGTGTGAGCCAGTATGGCACACTAACCTCACACAGCTGACAACCAGTGGAGCAGCCACATGAGGTTGTGTCAGACCCCTCTCCAACTCACTCCCTATCTAAGCCAGAATCCAAACCTTCTGCCTCTGGATTGCAACTGAATTTGATTCATACACTGACCCTTGTTGCTCTCTAAGATTTTAATGTTTATTTACAATCTAGCCACTTTGGTTAGGATTTCTCTCTCTCTCTCTCTCTTTCTCTCTCTCTAATTTTAGCCTTTACACAGAAACCCCCAAGCTAGCCTAGATATGGCAAGCACTCCAGCCAAGCTGATAATGGCAATACCACCGAGGCTCAACAGTAAAGAGCATAAGACTTTAGATGGAGGAGGCATCTAGATTCTTCCTGTCTGCACACTAGGCAGTAAGAAAAGAAGAGAAGCCCCTGCCAAAGGGAAGAGAAGCTCCATAGTACAAACCTGCCCTCCACCACCTGCCTGCAGTTCTGTCTCTGCCGGGGCTGTTCAGCATTCAGGGGCCAGGAGAGAGGGATGGGCGTGGGGGTGGCAATGCCACAAGGGCTCAGACACAGAAGAGGCAGCACCAGGAACACTGGGGCAGGAGGATGGTATAGGGGACAGGAGGGAAAGAGCCTAGAACTGGCCCACTGAAGGAGCAGACAGCAGGGCCAATGTTGCAGTAGGAGCAGATTCTCTGGGCACTTCCCAGGAGACAACAGGGCTTGGAAGAAGCCAAAGTTGCAGTTATGATAAAAGCTCTTCTCTCCTTTTCCTCCCAGAGTTGTTGACTCATTTTCCTTGATTGACAAGGCATAGAACTTTTTACATACTTTTCTTTCATTTGCTCATTTGTTATTATTTGCAACTCTTGTATGAAAAAGAACAAACAGAAATAACATATTTCTCACCAGTTTATCACAGAATTAAAACTCAGAAATGGAAAACATAAACCTGGCAAAGTGAAGCTGGATTTCCAATACCACTGTGCAAACTTGCCTGTTTCTTCTCCTCTAACATACATGACTCGCCATCCTAATGCCCCGTGCACTTTCATTGATCCATGCCTTGTTCATGCTGATCCCTCTACTCTACCTTATCCACTTAGCAAACTCTTGCTCATCTCTTAAGATCTAGATGTGGTGTCACCTCTCCTAGGAAGAGTAGCATCCACCCTTCTTTCCTCTGGATTGCTTATTATTTGGTCCCCATAGTGACCTATGCATGTCCTAAAAGAGTACTTATTTTACTGTATGTTGTTGGTTGCTTCTCTCTAATAACTCCACGTAATCATGGGCAATGGAAAAGGTGGGAGATTATCTTGGTTATATTTGTATCTCAATGCCTAGCACTAGCACTAGTACCCCTAGAACAGTGCAGCTCCTCAAAATATATGTTGATTGGAAAAATGAACCAAGGAATGCAACTGACAAAGTTAACATGGATGGAATTCCACTCTATACTTCAGTCCATTAATGTTGGAGTCAGGAATCTACTTGGGAAGCACATGGTGGAAACCTGGTCCTCTCTTTTCCTCAACTTCCGTATTCCCACCATCCCTCAGAATGAAGAAGCTTAAAATACCACCTTTTTCTAAATTAATTTGTCAAATACAACTTCAGGACTCCCCACTGGCTTTCATCTCCAGCTTCTTAGTTTAAGAAGAGCACTTTTGACAGAGCAATAGTGTGGGGCAGACAGGAAAACAAATTGTGTATTATAGTTATTGTCCAAATCACCTGGCTACATAAATCTCTTTAGCTATTTATGGAACTGTGTAGTCTCTAATCTTGTTCAGCAGAGGTCAAGATCTATCAGCAGAATTCTTTCTGGAACTGCTGTGTGTGGTGCTTTGCACAAAGTAGTCACTAGAAACTTAATACTTTAACCATATGTAATGAGGAAAATGAGGCAGACCAGGAGGAGATGCTGGGGAATTTGCTGCTGTCACATGTGTCTTGACATGGCAAGATTCCTAGGATCTTTGGCATACATTTCTCAGTCAAACATCTAAAATATTTAATTGATGTCTACGTGTTCAAATATGTTGCACCAAACTCTTTCAATTGCAAGCAGAGGAAACACCTCAAAATAGCTTCGAAGAAGAGGAATATATATAGTCACAAAACCAAACCAAGATTGGCTTCAGGGACTACTATGCTGTCAGATCTTACTCCCCTCCTTTCTCAGTTCTAATTCTGTGTTGGTTCATTCCCTTATCCTATTCTATAGGTAGGCTTTTTCCAAGCAGTGGAAAGCTTGGTTTCTGCATCTTTTCCCACATAGTAATTGAAGCATCAGCAAGGTTCTAGGAAAAGCTCCATTTGGCCCAGCCAAGATCACATAGGTGCCCTTATATTCAAGGCAGTGGTCTTCATTAACAGAAATTTGAGGAAGTACTAGACAAATATTTACCAGCTAGGTGACTTGCCCAATTTATATTGACTACATATTAATAACTTCAGATATTTTTAAAGTTTATTTTTTCTGCTTACAAAATTAAGGCTCACTGTCTAAAATGTACAGAAAGGGAAAAGGGGTAGGAAATATCTCATAACCCCACCACTCAAATAACAGCCTTCTGTTCTTTAATACTTTAAAAAAGAAAAACTCCTGTATATACAATTGTGCATTTCTCCAAGTCATAAAACTCCTGAAGTATTGCTTTAAATAACTATATAGTATGCTTTGAAAACTTTTTTTAACCACCTCATTCAGAAGGAAAGATGGCGGTGGAGTGAGATGGCATTCTTCCACTTATGCATCTGTCCTCAGGCATTTTCAGTTCATGGGACTCAATTCCTGCTTCAGAGAAAAGGAATTCCCCTTCCCAATTTTTGCATTCCTCCAAACACTTTCAAACTTATCTCATCCACACATTCTTTCTCTGCTCCAGGTTGAGGACTTGTTATGAATTTGGCTAGTGGTTCAGCCAAACACTTTAGGTTTGAATCATGACACTTCATAGCTATGTAATCTGGGAAATATCATGTGCAAAATAGAAATATTGGTTCTTAGAAAGATAAAATTGCATTATGTAGATAAAACACTTAGCACCTAACAGGTGATTAATAAGTGATAGCAAAAACATCAAACCCAAAGATCACCCTCTAGCTTTAGCCCTCTCCTCCCTTACTCTTTTTCAGCCATGTTTCTGGAAAATGATCTATATTTGCAGTTTTTATTTGTTCACCTACTATTGACATCCTAACTCAGTGTAATATGCCTTTTGTTCCTCCTCTACTGACACTGCTTACCAAATATTTCCTAATGAACTCTAGACACCATCACAGAGCTTTGAGTCACTTAAATCTTTTTTGTATATAGTCATAGTTAATTTCTCCTTCAAAATTCTCTCTTGGTCTCCATGACACCAGAGTCTTCCCAACTTTCCTTATTTTCATTCCTTACTCTCCTTTGCTGCCTTCACTCTATTCTTTAATTAGTATCTGTCAACTTTTGTGTGTCTGGAAATAGCAGGATTCTTTGCTATATCTGAGTTGGAATTCTGGCTCTCCTACTTATCAAACTGAGTTCCTAAGTTATTTAACTCACCTGAGCCTCTGTAGTCTCATTGCAAAAAGATGAATCTTCTGGAAGATCATCCTTAATGGAGTCATTGTACCCTGAACCTTTATTTCCCATTAGTTTATCAGATTAGTAAGCATAAATTGGAATTCCAGGCCTAGGGAATTATATCATAGCATAAAAATGTCAAAACTCAAAACAAATAATATGCTCTTCAAAATCTTTATTAACCATATAAAACTAAACAATATGAACTATGACATAAATGTTCCTTTGAGGTTATTTTTCTTCATGAGCTGCACTGGCCGAGGTTTCTTACTTAGTATAAGTTTTGACAGAATATACCTTTTTTTTTCCTGGTAAATATTCCTAGAGCATACATATTGTTCCTTAACTCCAGAGACCTTTGAACTGCATTGAAAATTAGGGTCATCTGCCACAAAGAAAAGTTCAACGATGTTCAGATGAATACCTCTCAAAGTTTTTAAAACTAACTGGTTCAGAGTTTCAATGATGTCTTACTCTTCCATTTTTTATAAAAATCTACTTTGCTGAGTTTCTGAGAAATTTCTAACAATACAACCAGGTGTACAGAAGAAACTTCTAGATCCACTCACTGCATTGTCAATCAGTTTCAGTGATGCTTTTTTACAGTAATACAAATGCCTTCAAAATACTGAATGAGGCAGTTTCCTCCGAATTCCTAGTTCCAGGCTTCACCCATGACTTTCACAATACCCTAAACATTTCCAAAATTATTTTTTGATCCATCCTCCTTGTTGATTGCTTTAATTGGCCTTTAAAATGTTCACAAAGAAAAGTACCTTAAGGATGTAAGAACTTATTTGATCTGTTGGTTAAAGTCAGTGAGATGCTCTGTGGAGGTGAATGGTGAGGAAGAAATACTGTCAGAATGCTGTTACTTAAGAATTAGGAGACAGCCTAAAGCATTACCCAAACCCAGCAGTTATCAAATTTTTAAATGCCATTATTTCTTGACCTCTGGAACAAAATATAATAAAAATCAAATCTTGAGAACTGGCTCTTCAAAAGACATTAGTTCATTAAAGGGGATTGGCTTGGATTCTTGGCAAGATTAAGTTAAAGGTAAGTCAAGTTTCAATTTGCAGTCAATTGCAAAATGTGATTCCTCCTATCCAACTGCATTTATTTAAAAATTTTCTTTCTTACTAAAGTCAGCTTTCCAAGAAAGTAGTTTCATCAATGTTAAATATCTGTCTCAAACAGTAACAGGCCTCTGCATTTTAATTACATTTTCTGGAAAATTCTTCAATGCTTCGATATTAGCACTTGTAGCTTCCGCCTGATGTTGCTAAGTTCTCATTCTGTTATAAAAACAAACAAAAACTGTTGAATGTGCAGTGTTCTCATCTAACAAAACCCCTACCCCTAGTTTCCATCCACAGGGGTTCTAGTGCGGGCCGTCCTTACTCTTACCCTGTTAGTACTATGGCTTTGAAATCAATCTAAATTCCCTGATTATTCTTTAATCTACCATACCAGCATCTTCCCAAGGTATGTCCGTCCTTTGAGCTCATTCTTATCTTGTAGAATTCCCCCAACATAGCACTTATCACATTTTACCATCATTTTATTTTTACATGGGTCTCCTCTATTTTATCCTGAGTCCCTAATGGGCAGACTATTTCTTACTGGTCTTTGGTCTACTAGTTAGCACACAGAAAGGACGCAACCTTAAGTATCCTGTTTGGCATGAGCTCAACTCTATCAGCTTTCAGATGGCTTAAGAATTCCTCCTTTGAAAATCAGATATTTTCTACTAAATGTTCTTAAACAATATGTAAAAAATCTACTGCAAATTTTGATGAAAAATGTGATTTTCTTTGAAGCTAGTGCACTCAAAAAAATGAACCTAATGAACACCATTTACCATACTTTTTATAGTTGTCTTCAGTGGCTACTGAAACGTGAGTTACCTGCTGCTCCAATCTATGAAGTTTCTTAGGTTTGTCACCCACACATATCAGCTTTTATATCTAATTTACCTGTCTGCACCAATTCCTCTCACACCTCAAAGTTGTGCTTTTTAAAATGTCATAGGCTAGAAAGATAAAATAATCATGCTTGTTAGAACTATGATTAAGGCACAAATAGTACCTAATGAAGAGAAATGATGTACCCATGATAAAAACCCAAAAGGATTTTGTGACATCCATTTTATCTGCTCAGAGGCTTTCATTGCTTACTCTGGTTCCAATCTGCATGAGAAAAAGATGTCACATGGAATTAGTACTAACACTTAAATTTGTACTCTCAATTCTTAAAATCCAGCCTAATTTAGTGAGTTAAAACCCTCCCCACCTTAAAGCTCTTATCTGTGACTCAGTTCAAATTATAAAGTTGTTATATTATATTCACTTAAAAATCTAAAGCTATTTTAAACTACATTATTCTATTCCTAGCAGATCAAAAGCATACTATGCAATATAATATAAAATTAAATATTTATGACAAATTTAAGATATTTATTGGTAGATTTTAAAATTCCAAAATGCAACTAATGTGGACTAAAGCTTATTAAATAATCAATGTTTCATATTCTATCAAAAATGAGTCTTATGCTTTTAGTACTTTATATATACAAAATTTTATAGTATAGTTAAGAATGGAGATAAAATAGAAAACAGGTATCACAAAAATTTAAACAATTAAGGTAAGCTCAGAGTGACTTTTAATATGCCAATCAATGTTAATAAAACACAAGTCAGACAGACAAGTGCAAACATGTTTTAAACCAAAATTAATAGGAAAACAAATTCTTTTTTCCAACATCTTTCTCCAATATCTGTTAGCCAGTATTTTTTGTCAAATGGCTCATCACAGATAAAATATATTTTGTGAAAAGCTTGGAATAGTCAGAAGTCATTCTGGCATTTCAAACAGCTATGTACAGTATCATCAAGATTAGTTTATATACACAAATATTGAAGAGAAACTGGGCAAAACAGTTAAAAACAGACTAATAACAACAATACAATCAAGTACAAAACTTGGGTGGAGAGGGGAGAAAACATTTTTAGAGTCCAGGAAGGGCATTATCAGGAAAAATTACAAAACCAGTAATTATACTACATTAATACAGCATTCCAAAGGGGGAAAAAAGGTGCATTTCTCCAATGCACTAGCTTCAAAGTTCAAAGAAAAAGAAAGGTAAATAGCTGCTTTTCATCAAGAGCAGCTATGTATTTCACATAATTGTTTTCAAAAGAAAGCCTATTAACAACAATGATTGTTTAATGCTACAATTTTACAGCAAAGACAAAACTAAAATAGCAGCAAATTCACAAGGCAATACTTCCACAGAATTATCATTCCATGGTTCATACAGTGCCTACAAAGTGCTCCCAGTTGGATATACAAGTATAATTCACAATTAAAAGAAGAAATATAAGAATGACACACAGGTACATTGAAGGCTGAGTAGTAACTTAGTCTCTTAGCATTTCCCTTTTCAAAGGGAGAATGTTTGTAATAAAGCCCTTGAGCCCTTTTTACAGGTCACTACAAGGAAGGATACCTTTTGTTACAATGCAACAGCAAAAAATAAGCAGCACACCACCACAGTGGTTAACCCTGGAAAGGCTGATGTAACATCCAACAGTGACTGACATCCTATAGAAGACAGACTGGTAAGACTAACGAAAGCCTGAAAGAGCACTAGTCAAAATACAGCTTTTAACTGTAATTCACAAATAAAAGTCCTAAAAGGTATTTCAGTAAAACTACTGACACCGATTTCAAGAAATTGCAAACTGGATTCTAGCAGTGATTTCAACCTAGCTTCCTCTTGTCACAGTTTTTGGGGGGGAGGTGGGAAATGAGTAGTTCAGTATATGGTAAGGCTGACAGAGCGGTTCATTTTCTTTCCAATAAGTCGAGATGTTCTATTACTCTGAGTGGTGGACCTAGTGGCCATCCGGTCAGTGAAGAGTGCTCTTTCCTCAGCTGCGGCTTTTGCCATCTGGGCTTTCTTGAGTTCTCTAAGAACATAAAAACAGAAAACGAGATTTTTCACCTCCTGTATTAATCCTAGAGAGAGATCCTAAGATCTCTAAGAGAGAGCCTAAGAGGCCAAACACAAACTATATTATCAGATCTTTGCATGTCATCATAATTCTAAGATACAGTATTGAGGCAAGGAAAAATACAATATGAAATTTTAGCTTCTGCTCAAACAACTTGAATTTATGAAATTATTTTGTGATTTCAGAAATAAAATATGCATACTTAGAAACTAGTAATAAAGCTGCTAGTAATGACTGGGTTTTAATTAAAACAATCAAACAAACAAAAATTTCAAATTCCTATTCGTATGAACAAAGATGGCTATCAAACAAGTGGCGAATAAACTTTTTCTTGTTTCAAGTCAGTTCTATTAGGTTTGACTTAAAATGGTAGCAATAAAGCAAAAATAAATTAGAATTATTATTCTAACCAGTTTTCTGAAAATGTCAAAGGTAATTCACATCAAATACGAAAATCAGCTGCTAATCTATTCGACATTAATTTCATCCTTTCACAAAAATTAGAACAGTTTCAATAAAAATTTTAATTTACGCCGAGTTTGGGGGTAAAAACAAAACAGTATAGATTAATTTAGCTTTTGCTATGATTTAATAAGGGCTTGGGATTATTACCACTTGCAAATATATGCTGGTCTTAACAGAAATTTATAGGCAGAAGCCCCGAAACTTTAAGACGAATCATCTTTCATTACATTTTGTGATTAATTAAAACAAGAAAGTAAAAGAAAAACAAAAAAACCCTCACTTACTTCTGCAAAAGTGAATTTTTGAACTTTTCAGCATTCAATTCTATTCGTAATTGTTCTGCACTTTTCCTAGAAGCAGATAACAATACTGAATGCTTTACCAGTGCCATTGCTGAAGGTCTTCTCTCTGGATCTGGATGAATCATAACCTTAAAAAAGTAAAATTTAAGGTAAAGATGTGACTTAATATTGAACCATGTCAATAGTGCTACATATATAAAATACTCACTTTTAGTAACTCTGTAAATTCTTGGGAAAGCACTTGTGGGATCCGAGGTAATCTACCCTGTCTGATTTCATGCCATTGATCTCCATTTCTGGGAAGAGGTTCCGCACCAGCAGCACACACCACTGTGAGGGCAAGGGCAAAAATATCTGCTTTTGGTAGATGGGTATAATTCTGTTAAAAAAAAAAAAAGAAAAAAAATATAAAGTAAGATTATACCTCAATAATGACTTAGGTGAGAAATAGGACTAAACTAAAATGTCCAATGCCACATTTAAATTAAGGACCTATTCAGAGAACGAGCTAAATTGAGGAAATTATTCTAATTACAATGTAATACATTATGGGAGTAAGGGTTGATATATAAAGTTCTAAAAGTGAACACCTCCTCTTTATCACTAGTTCAACTCAGAAGAAACTTCTATCCCTCTAGGGGCATTCATATAAAAGCACAAAACATATATATTTGACAAGTTACAGATGCACATGTACATCTAAGATACAAACATATACAAAAAAATTGATGGGATCCTAATATAATTTATTTGTTCTACTTGTTCTATTTTCATTCAAAACTCTCATTGACAAATATTTCACCACATGCTTTTCTTTCCAATAAGTCAAGATTTCTATTACTGAGTGGTGGACCATTTCCATATTGCTAAGTACTTATTTATATTGTTGTTTATTTGTATGTGAATATTTCTGTAGAAAGGACACTTAGAAATGGAATTTCTAGGTCAAAAGTATATGATTTAAAAATGTTGAGATACTAATAATTCTTTGATCTCCAAAAAAACGATATTATTTTAAAGTTCCACCAGTAGTATATGGGAACTTCTTTTACTACAACTCCATCATTGCTAAATATAAATCTCCGCCTTTACTGACTTTTGCTAAACTAAATACCCCAGCTGACGGTTTAGACTTCCTATTTTGTAATACCACTCTACTATTTATCTTAAATAGTAGTATATTTGCATTTATACCCTATCAACTGATAAATATTACAAAGCAAATGGCATTATTAAAGGAGAAAAACTACCTCCTGCAAAACTTCATTTGCAAGAAAACGGCTATCACCCTCCTCAACTTGTGGACTAGAGATCCTTGTTACATGCCCAAGATCACCTAGAGATTGAAAAAAATAAAGCTAAGTGTTACAACATAATAGTCTCTCTCTTTATTTTAAGGTAATAATCTGGTTACCTTTCTTTCTTACCTATTTTGAATATAACTTTGTTGGATACCCACTCATCTTCATCTCCTTCTTCAGAGGCAGCATTTGGGATTGAAGTTCGAGATATGAAAATATTACCTGTCAAACAGTTATTTACATAAGCCACATTAGCCAAAGTTCACAAACAAGGCCATACATCAGAATCATCCAGAAACCTTTTAAATATATGTATTCTCATACATTCAACTCCAAACCCAACACAAGTTAACAATCTCAAGGGACAGCAACTGGGGCTGTATTATTTCCGAGGAATGTATTTTCTGGCCTACCCCTAGTCCTTGAACTCTTGGAACCACTGCATTAGGCCCTTCTCATCTACATATTGATCTTCAGCAGTTTTAATTACTTAGAAACAATATAAAGGACAACAACATAGTTATCAGATGCTACCAAAGCACAAATTTTATCTAATGCTACAAGGCTGGTGTGAAAATAACAGTTACACAGGTATTGAGTTTTGCTGACCATGCAGCAATCTATATTCCAATGTGGCTTTGTGGTTCACTATTTCAGCTGTACACACTTTTTTCCTCCAAATTTGGGTAAGCTCATGATAAGTTTTAGTGATAAATTTCATTTTAATAGGTATACCAATATAGTATTAAATTTATAAATGTTCTATTCACTGATGTCATCTTTCCAGTTCACTATTTATAGGACAACTTATTTTATGGTGGTATTTGTAAACTGGAAATTTTAAAACTACACATGCCTTAATATTTTCAACTTTTGTAATTACAACATAAGGGTATAATAAGTTTGTCTGACACTTAATACAAGAAATGAGTATAGGCAAACATTACTAATTCATTTACTGCCGTCAGTCAAAATATAATTTTTCATTTTGGAAATAAAAATTTTAATGAGTTGTTAATATATAGATAAGAATTTCACATACAGAATTAAAATAAATTGTGTAAAATGACTTGAATTCATATACATTTCCATAGGTAAAAAACAACAACAAAACAAATTAAATTCAACTTAAAAACACCTATCTTTGAAATGTTTAACTTGAATCCATTTACCTTTTAGTTTTAACATCACATTTATAGGAAAAATAGGGGACAAAGGAATAAGCTAAATGATACAACCAGTCAAACCCAGGTCTCATAAGACAAGGTCTACATTATTATTTTATAAGGGCAAGGTAAAACCTAAAAAAGAAAAATGGACATAACCAGATGTAATGCATGGTCCCTGAAATAGATACTAGATAGAGTTTGGACAAATCAACTCTTAATGAGACCTGGGTTAACTGGGAAAAAGTTTAATATGATCTGGCAATGAGATGAGATAAAAATTTACTGAAATGGAAAAGTAGAGATAGTTGACTTTTAAAAAAATTATGAAACAGTGTGTACATTGTGGTGTTTTTTTGATAAAATGAGAAATTTACACTAGGATGTTACTGTAAAATTCACTTGTATCTTTTTTCAATGCAAGATAATCATGCTTATACCATTTTTATGGTATTTTATAAGCTAAAAATACCACCATCTCTGTAAAGCACTTAAGTTATCAAAGCATTTTTCTTTTTATTCTAATAACCCTGTAAGCAGCGCTGACATTATTTTATAACTATAGTTCCAAAGATTAATAGAAGAGTAGGTATTTAATTTTCTTTAGTCTGTCTTGCCTATATTTAAGAATATTTTTACAATGTACTCATTACTGTTTCTGCAATCAACTTTTGTTTCAATTTAAGCTAAGTTTTAAGCCTACACCTTGATTAGCACCACGGCTCTTGCAGTTTGAAATCTTAAAAGCCTTTGAAAGAATACTTGTGTTCTGAGTCACAGTACAGTCAAGTTTACTGGACTCATTTATACATAAAAATTTTTTAGCTGAAAAATAGCCTAATAGTAAAAAGAAAAAGTAAAAACACTATACTCTCCAGCCCTAATTCACGTACAATTTTTTATAGTTATAATCATACTCCATATGGTATTGTTTTGAGTCATACAATAACAATGTTATGATTTCTTTTACAGACTAGAAATATCATGTTTGCATAGTATTTAAGCTTTCAAAACATTTTTACATTTCTCATTTTATTAATATTATTATTGTATTATTTATTATAGTAACCATGATAGCATCAGCATTAATTTCTAATTATGGTTCTATAGCCTAGTACAAAAAGGGGCTTTAAACACAGGTTCTTAGTCTCCCTCATCAGAATCCCACTTCAACACTATGTATTTTGCACAAGATGCCCCCAATTTTTTTCAGCTTTCAATAAAAATGAGTTCATTAAATAAAATATTTTGAGATAACAAGAGATGATGAATGGAAATCATAACATAATTCTAATAAGTCAGCCAAAGTTTTTTTAAACAATGAAAAAACATACTAAGATGTATATATTTTCATATTGTTTTAATGAAGTCATTTATTCTCTATAATCCCAAAAATAAAGCAGAGGATTTGTAATACTCACTAGGCTTTATATCCATGTGAACCAAAGACATTGAATGAATGTATCTCAAGCCCCGGCCAACTTGCAAAAGAAGATCCTTCAACTCTGCTTCTGTAAAGTAACTCATGCTTCTGTAGTTTTTACTTATGGCATCAGCTAAACTTCCACCTAACAAACATGAAAATAATTAGCATTCTCTTCCTTCAGAGATATTTTTTTCCATCTTTATTTAAAGACCACAGACTTAACCAAGAAAGTGATATTTGATAGGACCTATTCCCTTCAACCTGTTTGTTAAATCAAAATTTTATTCTTTAAATAGATAATACTCATGGGTACAAAATACAACATAATCATCCATAAACCCCCAAAACCACCTGGTTTTCCCTGTAGTCTAATGTTATTATCATTTTCCTATGCATTCTTTTCAACTCATTTTCATACAAAAAACATATTTTCATTAACTTGAAAAATAATTCTTTACCAATACATAAAAACTACTGTTTCTTTCCTGTCTCGTACAGAATTCTACTGTATAACTGAATGATAATGCATTAACCAAGCCCCTAACTGATGGACATTTTAAAGTAATTTCCAAGCCTTTCTACTATATATATACTATGATCTAAGGAATAACTGAGTACACTGGTCATTTGACACATATTTAGAGTATCTCCTAGAAACACACTACTGGGTCAAAGGGTATGTCCAACATATTACATGAACACATAATGTGTGTGTGTAAAACTATTTTATTACAGATAGAGTAAGTTTCTGTAGCTGACAGGGCCATTTTTCTGTTTATCCTCTGTAAAAGAATTTAGGATTGGTAGTTACACCATCAGTGCCCAGACTTGATTGCCTCTGAAAGTTCATATAAAGAAATAACAGTGCGCTCAGTTTCTGATTTCAAAATGGGTACTACTTAAACACTATTACCATATGCTTACATGAATCTGGAGCACGTGCGTACATAATACACCTCCCCCACCCCATAGAGAAGTCTGTGCCAATTTATATTCCCAGCATTAATGTATGGAGAACACCTGTTTTCCCCACATCCTTGACAAGGCTATAAATTTTACAGGTAAAAAAACCCCAGTATCTTGGTAGTTTTAATTTATATTACTACTACTAAAATGAGAATAAAATATGCTTTTTATAGAATCAGCCAAACTAATCAGCTAACTTGCTTAGTCTTATTAGCTTATACTTGTAAGTTTTATTAAAAACTGTAAGTTTATCATTTTACCTCATTAGAAATGAGATGTTAAAAAAAAAAAAAGCCAAAACAAATCAATTCTGTTCAAAGTTTAGTAAGGAATAATAAAATAAGGAAGGTCAATGAAATATTATTCAGGAAAAGAGGTCCTAAAATTTGAACAATACAGAATAATAGAATGTCAAACATTTTAAAAAATAAATCACACATCCAGATATCTTAGGCTTAAGTATGTAACTTAACTTGTACAAATCTTGAACTGGAGAAAAAGGGCTCTAGAAGGGAGCAGATCAAAAAACCTGTCAGACAAATGGGCTTGAAGTCCTAGATCAAGTTTAGTAGGAAAAAACACAGCTGCAGTTTAGTGGATCTAGCAACAAATAGCTGAGCCAGTTCTCTATCTGATTACTGAAAGGACAAGAGAGGTGAGAAGAGCAAAGCATTCATCTGATTTTCAGGTTTTCTTTCCATCTATCAACATTTTCTACACTTCTTTATTGTAGCAATTTCAGTCTATCACCTGAACCAAAGACAAAAGGCTTAAAATGCAAATGACTGAGATAATAAGGAAGTTTAGTCAACTGATAAAAGGTATCAGTTAATCAACATGTACAAATGAATGACAACAGAAACCTTTTCCTGGGAAACTGTAGAAAAGGATCTGAAGATCAGCCCTATTTTAGTACATTCAAAGCTTTCCACAGAGAAGTACGAAACAAAGGAGCTCAGATGTACCAGAATAGCCTTATTTTCTTTCATCTAAGCAGAATAAACAACCACATAAAGAGGCAGCAGTCTTGTGTCACATAGGTCTATTTTATTTTTAAAAGATATTTCTTAAGTTTTATACTGCTCTAAATAAACTGTTTCAAAAGATTATTTTATAATTTAACTTTATTACAGCACAAGGTCTTTGCCATCTGAGAGAGTAGCAAAACTACTCACTTTTCCCTCCACAACCTAAGCCCAAGAGTTTTCTCAAAATCACCTACATTATACAACCATGAATTTATTAGGTTGTTACAATTTGTGATCCCTGGACTTCTACTGAAATACTTGTTAAAAGAACCCGCCACATCAAAAAGGTGAGAGGAAGGAATAAATTAAGGAGATGACATCTAGTCTAGCAAATATGGAGTGGAGAAGATGTTATGGTTGAGTTGTACTATATTACATGTAGTAACTGAAAAATAAAGGTTAGGAAACAAACTAGTCCACAACAGCATGGGAGATAGTTACATAAATATTTTGGTGGTTATCAATAGAAACATTTCAAGAGATGTGTGAAACAAACTAGCAGCCATGTTATCTACTAAGCATTTCCATTCTTCCAAGTATAAAGAAGAAAATGACAATGCAATAAGAAATCAGGTATGAGAAATGGATCCTTTGTTTTGTTCACTGTTTTTAAGTACAGAAAACCTGAACACCTACACCACTTATTTATTCACAAGCTACGACATGGCTAATCTTAAAGAAAAAACGAGAATCAAAAATAATATCTTTGCTCTCACCTCAAGTTTTCGCTAAATTCTAAATTCTCTAATATTCGCAGAAGATACACAGAAGTAGAAATCCATTATATATCAAGATCTGGTTATTTAATAACATGTCTATAAGAATCAGAATTGAGAGTAGGATTTTGGTAAAGGTTAGGAGGAAACACCCAAGTTGGTCCTTGAAGGACTTGTTCAAAGTAAAAGCTATACACAGATCCAAAGTTAAACCTCTATATATCTTTATTTTGTTTGTCTTGGGGGGTAAAAGAGAGGAGGAGGACCAGCGGGAGAAAAATTTTCTTAACAGAAAAGACTTAGTGTATTCTAGTAGTAAACTAGGTTGGTTAGATGGGAGTAAGGCAAGATTATAGAATGTCTTCAACAAATGGCTATGTTTAGATGAACAGAAATCATTGTTATTTTATTTGTAATGAATAGCAGCTCAGTCTTAGCAGCTCATAAAATAAAATGGGAAGGCTAAATACAGAAAGCCTATTATTAACTACTATATCCCACATACACTATACTAGGTTCTAAGAATAACAAAATATGCAAGGCAAGACCAGTGTTCTCTAGATCAGTTTGAGAAACTGGCATAGGAATAATTTGCACTGTTCTACTACTGAGGTAGAAAGGACAAGGTTTCCAATCTTTACTTAACATCCAGGTAGGTGTTACTTGCACTTGAAATTCACATTAGGTTTCTGATCTTTGAATTTACGAGATAAAAGTGACAGAATTCGAGCAAGACTTTTAGACAAAAAAAAGTTCATCCATCTGAATTAATCAGTTTACAAGGGAACCATTACATTACTCACCATTGCAATATTCGTTCTGTATAAGCATATGATCATCTTCTGCCCATGCAGAGAAATATCGAACTACATGAGAATGTTGTCCAAGCACTGCATGAGCATATACTTCTCTCAAAGCGTTCTGCCTAGGAGAAATTTGAGATTAATAGAATGATAAATCTATTTTTTTTAGGCATAAACTAAATTAATTTATCTAAAACGTCATTTAAAAAACTTGACTTCTGTATGTATCATCATGCTGAAAAACTTCCTTAAAAGAAAGGGAATTAAGTTTGACAGATTTTTCCAAAGGCTTCTACTAAAGAATATTAAAGAAAGAAGAAAACTTGTAAGACCTAAGAATAGTAAAGATGAAACTCTATTTTACTGCAAATTCATGGATGCTACTAAAATTAAGAAATTTAAGTTAGATTCCAAAATCAGACTACTTATATTATTTTACCAAATCTGATTAGAACTATTGGTACAAAAATTATCTGAATAAATCATAACTTCTCAAATGTTAAGAGTTAATTAAATTCAGTGCTTGATCACCTAAAACCTTAATGTTTGTACCATCATAGGGAACAAGATAGAAAAAAACAAAATTTAAAATACATACTCATCAACAGAGCCGGCCAATGGCTTTTTTGATCGCTTAATGGCATAAATGCATCCATCCAGCCTCTTCACACACTTAAACACAGAACCAAATTCTCCAGAGCCAATTTTCTCTAGCTCATGAAATTCTGTTGTATATCGTGACTTCATATTGCTTTCAGTAATTGTAATTCTCTGTAATAAAAAGTATAACCATATACATAATACAAAGATATGAATATGGTTTTTTGCTATGGTGATAGCACTGTGTGTGAAATTTGAACATCATTGTATGTTTTAATGTTTATTTCACAGGTATAGATGGTAAATTGTTAAAAGTAGAAAATTAAATTTCAGAAGTAAAAGAAAGAAAATTAAAAGCTATTTACTTTAGCAGGTCTTGTTTCATCTTCAAACTCATAATCACTGGCTTCCATGTCTTCACCATAGGAGCTAAAAAATATTATATATTTTTCCATCAACAAATCTTAAAGATAAATCAACTAGAGATCCAAAACTTTATCTCATACATGGACAGTGAAATAAATTTAAATGAATAAAAACAGAAAAGAAAGCATTTAATTTTGTAATCACAAGATACAGGTCTGCTGATGAAAATGTCCCTGCTGAGATATGCTCATTAACCAGAATCCAGCACTACACATATCAAAATTAAAGCCTCTCCAAATCAACTGTCTGCCTGCCTCATTTTTTTACACCAGCAGATTTCCTACAAGTTATCTTGCTTTTTATTCCTTTTCACACCATTCGTTTTCTGCTGATTACTTCCTATCTATCTCTGCTGAGAATTATGTACTAGTAATAGAGAAAAATTTCAGAGCATAAAGTTTCATGTGATTCAGTTGAAATTAAATTTTGATAAGTATATCAAACCAATCATGGGTGGCTGGGGAACCAAACTATTGAATAATAACTAACTTACTCATTCCAGTATGTTCTCTTTCTTCTCCTACATTGTCCTGCAGAATGAAGTAACACAGAATCTGGAGTAAAAGGATTAATGTTCACTTGAGGAGTCTGTCGAATGTCAAATTCCCTTTTTCCTGATTTTTCTGTATCCATGAACAGAGAACAACCTCGGAGTTTAACAGAGCTGGAATCGATTCCTCGAGCTTTGGAGAGCAAACTCTAAGAGAGGAAAAATAGTTTTTAGAATTAAGTCCTATAGACAGCCTCCTCAATTTAGCCTTCAACAAGTCTTTTATGCATAGGTCAAAGCAACACACAAGCCTTTGTTATAGTATCTCAAGCAAAATAAAGTGGTTAGTTAACTTAGGAGCCGAAGCTGGATACTAACCACCTTTTTTGAATAATATAGCTAAGGAAAATAGGCCCCTAGACCTAAAAACAGTATGAATTCATACTAAAATTAAGTTCATTCTAGAAACTACAAGTTAACAAACCCTTTCGAATCCATCTAAAAATAGCAGTCAGCCAGCCCCATAAAAGCTGCTCTCCCCCACACCCTCTCCACCTAAATAGGGCTCCTCCCCTCACTTCCAGAGGGATCTTTGCCTTAAGTCTGCTAATAAAGAGCGAAGCTCCAAATCACACCATATTCCTGAGGTTTATATCTAAAGGTACTCATTTAAAAAGGTATATTATCCAGGCATGTTAATCTTACAAATACGATACTTAATTTCTTTAAGTGTCCAAGCTAAAATCTGCTACTTTTAAAAGTTCTAGAAGTAGTAATCTGCAAACTCTCTTGCCACTCAATAAATAGGTGCTGAACACCTTTATGACACATTATCGACAATATGAACGCATAAGGGTCCAAGTAACAATCCCAACGATGGTTTTTTAACAGTTGGATGTACCTATTCATCACACTTAGGCCTACCAAACTTGGGCACTACAAACCCAAGGGTGTAAACAAACGTTTATCCAAAGAACATTGTGTCTGGAAAGAGGCTTAAATGCTACCCTGGGTTATTTACAAATTTTTAAGATTGTAAATGCTGGGAAGGCCAGCATTTTCTCTTCCAAAAGAAGCGCGGTCTCCCTCCCTCTCTCCATCAAACTCTCCCCTGTAAGGCCACATGACACGAAACGACAAGAGCATAAAAATCATTTTAACCTAACTCCTGCGAGCGCCGCCCAAATTACAGGACCCATCACTGCGTTTAAAAGACACCATATGGCTACGGTGCTCGGGAGTGTCAGGTGGCCGGGCAGCACCACTCCAGCATCCTTCCAAACCACGTTATCAGTGCCACACTCCCGGCTGACATGCTCGAGACGGCCCCCGCACGGCGGGGCGTTCAATCATCAGCCACCTGGACGGTACAGATCAGCCCTTTTGAAACACGAAGAAGTTCCAGACGAGACCCATTGTTCAGTTACATAATCTTAACGGACAACTTCTGGGCAGGGCCAAAAAGAGGAGCTGCCAATTTTTTGTTGCAGCGCAGGAGAGCGAGCGGGGGTGCGGCCGGGTGGTTATGTAACCCAAACTGGCATCGCCGACTCCCGGGGCCTCCGCCTTTTTAAAAGGCTGGGGGGGCGCGGGGGACCCGGGCTGCATCGTCCTCTCACCTTGGGGGTGTGCGGGGTGTCGAAGAGCCGCAGCTTGCGAAAGGTCTTGTGCGGCGGGGTGCCAGGGTGGTCCGGTCGCGGCGAACAGGGGCCCGCGCCAGCCCTGCGCGCCCCGCAAAGGCGCGGGGACGCGTCCCCCGGGCCGCCGCAGCGCACTGGCGAGAATGAGCTGCCCAGAAAGTAGGCAGCCGCCGGCGACTTGACCGGCGACGAGGAGCCGAAGCCCTCCTCCTCCCACGAGTCGCCCTCGGCCCCGCCGCTGGCCGCGTCAGTGCCCGGACAGGAGCCCCGCAACAACATGTCCTCCTCCAGCTCCCCAGGACTGCCGGGGGCCGGGCCGGGCGAGCGGCGGCGCTCGGGCCCGGGCTCTGTGGGGCTCCGCGCGGGCGGTAGCGGCGAGTCGGGCTCCTGAAAGGCCGAGTCCTCCCCAGTGCTATGGCCGCTACCCTCCTCCTCCTCTTCTTCCTCCTCCTCCTCACAATCGCTGCACGGCGAGAAGATAAGCTTCTGCCGCAAGGTGCACGAGGCCCCGGCGCGGCGCGGCGGCGGCGGCTGCTGCCGGCTCAGGAAGCTCATTGCGCCCCTGCGGTCAGGGCGGAGGACCGGAGAGCCTGGACCCGCGGAGTCCAGGACACAGCCGGCCCAGGGGGCGGGTCCGCCACGTGCGACTGGGCGCGTCCGGCGGCCGCGGCGGCGGGTCTGCGTGGCGGTATGCTGCGGCCCCGGTACGCTCGGGGCTGCGGGCGGCGGTGGCGGCGGCGACGTGGACTGCCCGGGAGAGGCGGGGCGGCACGGCGCCGAGGCTGAGGTCTCCGCAGGTCCAGCCGCGAGTTCGGGCTCCGCGGCTTCCCGCGACCGTTAATCACGTGAGTGTCCAGTCCACCAATCCCCGCCCAGTCCCGGGTTTGAAAAAAATGAAAGGCGCGACGTAGCCCGCGGGGGAGGGATTTGCTACGTGATTTTGGCGCGAACCCGGTGGCCCCGCCCCCACTCGGCGCGGAGCCCGGACTCGGCGGGGGCGGCCCCCCCGGCCTAAGAGCGAGTCAGCCCGAGGGGAGGTTGGCTCGGCGCCACCAGGACCCGGCCGAGCTGGAGAGCTCAGGCGGTGCCTCTGGGAGTGGGCGAAGGGAGCCGGGGTCGGCTAGGAGGAGCCGAACGCCGGCCTGACTCGCTCTCCTAGCCGCCCCTCTTGCGCTCCCGGGTCTGAATTGGTACTTGGGGCGGGAGAGCGCGGAACCGCCGTGGCCCTCGGACGCTGTCCGGGGAGGCTGGCCTCCTGTTTCTCATCCCTTTGGCACCAGGGCTTTGTGGGAGTGGCTGTGGGCAGTCACGTTCCCGAGTCAAGGTCTGAGCCGGAAATGTTGATTCCAGCCTCAGGACCTTTCCGGATTGTGCGAGCAGATTGCTTAGGCCGGACACGGAATCCGCTAGACAGAGGCGCCAGTTCTGGAGGCGAAGACACCGGCTGTGGGCGCGGCCTCTGGAGTCTCAGTTTCCCCTCAGGTGGCTGTTAGGGTGGGGTGTACCTGCAGCGAGGTGAGCTCCCCCAGGCGGTGGTCCACTCTGCAGTCTACCTCAGACTTGTCCAAAGTAAAAATAAACAGCACCACAATTGGCCCTAGCATGAAACCCAGACGCGGCTGCAGTGTTTGCCAGCATGTGGGCAAGGGTTGGTCAAATGAATTGGCCCAACTCATTGCAAACTTAAACGCAACTTGAGAAAAAAAAAATCTTTTAATACTCCCATCAAATTGTGATTTAATCCGTCCTTTTTTGTCGCACATAAAAGTTTCTTAATGTTTCAGGTGTAAATAATCCCATGGTGGATATTCGTCGTTCTCTATATGTTTTTCTCTATATGTTTTATTATTCTTTAGGATATATTAATAGAAGTGAGAATTACTGGGTCAAAGCATGTGAACTGCCAAACTGCTCTCCAGAAAAAAAATTTACGATCTCACTAGCAGTTGATTAGAATACACTCTTCGTGAATTCTTGACCTTAGTGGGTATTTAAAGTTTGTTAATGTAGATTTGTTTTGATATTGGACAGATTTCATGAACTTAATGCCCACTTACATTTCCAGTTTTTCTTGGTGTGGCATTTTATGAATATTAACACTGCCACATATATGTCGTTCAAACATTTTTCAAAGGCCAAGGTTAAGCTGAATTTTTTAATAAACACATTCTAGTATTTATCACATGGGGAATTTCCTGAAAACATAAAGGTAAACAACTGTCTTCTACAGACATTTGCTAACTGATGTATAAATGCTTTTTTTACATGTTAATCCAAATTCAATTTTAAGCTCTTGGAAGGAAATCTACCCTTTTATGTGTTTTAAGGAGAAGCGTTCTCTGATTCCTGGCTGCCAAAGCCAAGACATGGTGTTTAGCACCCTCCCTCCAAAGCTTCCCTCTCCTTCACTCCTGATGACATATACAATTTTTTGATATGGATAGTTGACGTTTTCCCAATTTCGTGTGAAATGTAAGTAAAAATAACTTTAAAACTTATGTTCTTTATGAGTATGAGTTGTATATAAAAATAGTGTGTTTGCTTCCTAATTAAATGGGAATTTTAAAGCCCTATAGACACTTTTCTCCCACTAGATTGTTCCTAAGCCCCTCCTGCTATGAATTGTTTATCCCTATTGCTGTCCCCGCAAGCTCAAATCCCTTCCCCCCTTTCACTCTTTCATAACATCCTGCTTTATTTCCTTAACAGGCTGATAGGCTGTCTCAAAGTGTGTTGTTTATTACTAGCCTCTTATAGAAAATGAAGTCCCTGAGTGTAGGGACTTTTTCTATTTGTTTATTGCAGTATTTTGATTTGGCTTGGGTGCTCAATATCTTCTAGGTGATAATAGAGCCCTTACTTAAATATTGGTTTATTTTTTCTCTTTCAATATAAATTCAAATGGTTCAGAAGTCTCTCACCTACCCCTTCAGCCCACAGCCCAGGTCCCCTTTTTAAAAGTAAACTCTTAACATTTTTTTTTTCAACTCAGTTTGGTCGCCTGTCTGTTTCCCTAAACTGAGAGGTCCTTGAAGTAGGCTGAGGCAAAAGGGCCTGAGTTCTCATGGGAAGGGAAGTGTTTTTGGTCCACAGCCCCAGTATGTTGAAGTCTTGGCACCCAGGTCCTCACATAAAGTAGAAGGAATAAATTCCCAACAAATGTATAAAATGACTGGGAAAAGGAAAGAATTACTTTAAAAGTTGGAAACAAGATTCAGTGTAAGAATCATTTCCTCTATAAAGCCTTCTCTTGATTTTCTCCACTTGCGGGTAAAAGACGTATTCCATGCACCAGGCTTTCTACCACACCTACATGCACTACATAACATTTTTTGTTTACTTGTCTGGCTTCTCTCCTCCCTAGGATTGAGATCAAGTTTTATTTGTCTTTAGAGTTAGAGCGACCAGCAGTGTGCCTTGGCCCCTAAGAAGGTACTTAATATTTCTGGAGTAATTGAAAAAAAAAAGTGTTGTTTAAAACAAAAGTGCCAAAATGAGTAAGAAACCCAGGCCCTGCCTCCTTCAGCTGAGAACATGGCACGGTGTTATGGTTTAACTGCAGCAATGTCCTAACTGAAATTCTAAATGATTGTTCTGATTTTTAAAATTTCATGCTTCTGAGTAAGGCACAAACTGTGTAGCAGAGCTGCGGTTACGCCCACTTGCTCCAGGGCATATCTAATTCAAATTTCCTGTTCTTTCCCTACCCAGTGTTGTTTCTAACTATAATGTTGCTAAGCAACTTTTGCAGAATCCACGAGCATGTGGTAAAGTTGTAATAACTGAGTAAAAATTGTGCCTCTAGGTGTTGGCAGAACAAACTTAACCTGTTTATACCCTTTAAACAGATGACTTAGCACTTTAATACCACTATTATCAACCCATTCACCTTGCTTAGCAAAATAAGCAAGATTCCTGCCCTCAAGATTTGTAATTGAGATTCCTAAATTACCCTCTCAAACACTTTTTATACAAGCACATGAATATATGTGCATATTATTATTAACATAAGAATGCACTTTTGAATGAAAGATTCTTCAGAACTAGGAACAATTTTTTCAGTCTGTAAAATGTTTCATAAAACTAGCCAGGCTTTACCAAAAGCTGAATCTTTTCTGGTTTATGCTTTTGATTCTGGAGAAATAACGCTCTCTAGAGAAGTGCTTACTCTGATTTCTTAAAAAAAAAAAAAGTCATGGTGGTCATATCTGTTTTTCACTTAAAAACCAAATGTGCTAAAAAAGTTGAACTGCCTTTCTTCATCATCTTGTTGTTATCTTTACCTTTCCCCTCCTTCAGGTTCTCTCAGCAAACCTCACTCACTTCTACCCGGCTGTAACTGTTACCAACTGCCGGTTGGCCCCAGGAATCCAAATCTCAGGCTGGAATGTGGTAACAACTACCCACTGCTCCTGTTTGACTTCCCAGGTATAGATTTCTCTCCCCTGTCACTTAGTACCTTCTGATGGATGACGTTGTTTGACCATTTCACCACGTGTTCATCAGTTCACCCTGAGAATATAGTACTATACAATCAAATCTAGTTTCTCCTTATTCAAGGGATTAAATGTGAAACTAGCGTTGTCCCATACAAATTGTGTTCAATAAATTTATGTGTGTTCTTAATTATAGTAATGTTGTTTGAGAATAATCCACACTTATTAATGGCAATATAGTCAGTAAATGCAATGTTTGACTCCTGATGTCCCCAAAATAAGTGCTTAACACGGACAGTTGAGTTTGTGAATAACCAGTGAGGATAATCAAATTTGAACAGAGATAGTAATGATATAAAAAGAACTTAGGAAGCATACATAGCTCAAAAAAAGTAACCAGTCGGGAGTTTGTATTTTAATGAAGTAAATATTATTTCTTGTCATGCCTAAATAATCTTTAAAGACTGCTAACATATTATTTGCTTTTATCCTTCTAACATTTAAAACAAAGGTAGATCAAAAGGAGATTTCACTATTTCCTTTAGGTATGGATTACATACAAAAAGTTTGAGGATATAAGAGTCTCATTCAGTTTTTGCTTGGTGTCTTCAGCTATGAGAAAACATTTTAGGGTACTGAAATGTTATGTCTGTGCATATACAAAACCTTGGCTATCACCATCCCCATTAGTGAAAAAAGCCTTCAGGCCTGCTCCCAGTTTTCTCAAACCTTACATAGGTCCCCTAATCTTGAAAGACTTGATAGTCCACTGCAATCAGTCAGCCCTGTGGCAATGATACTAACTGTAAGACTTTTCCCAAGAGGAAATGCTGACCAAATCATTCCTAGATAAGAGAGAGTTCTTGACCAACATTTAAAATTACAGTCTGTGAAGCAGTTAGCCAAAACTTCATGTTTCCTATTTGCCATTTTAAGACTCCTTTCTACTGGAATGGAATTGAGTAGCCCTGTTTTCTCCAATATTTCTTTGTTATGTCCTTTACAGAAGCACAAAGACTGCTTTTATTTACAATTTTAATGAGTTCAATAACTGAAAAGATCAATAACTTCCCAGAAATGCTATAAATAAGAAGAGTCATAAAGGAGTGCCCAACAGAATGCCAGTGCTCAATATACATTCGGGTAATTAATTGCCTCTCCTCTTGTGTTAGTGCTATACACAGGAAATGAACTGCATGACCATGAGGACTACCAGTTGTTTGCTGGCCACACTGTGGTTATTTAGACCAGCTTTCTTCAGATTACTGCAGCACACATTATGTGATGACTCTTCTCCAGTGAGTCAAGGGGCTCAGTCTGATTAGGAGAAAGAAAGGAGATAAGGCAGACATCCCATGCTGGTCTTTTGTGTAGCAACAGGAGTGTGTTTGGGTATCCCTATGTTTTGATGACTCAGTGGTGAGTCAATTTAAAGTTCTGTAAAAGGCCTTGTTCAGCTCAAACAGGAAGGATTGAGAGATGAGCTCATCCAGTAGCTAGTTGGATAGAAACTACCCAGTAGTGTGTGATACGATCAGCCGATTGGTGGTGTAAATATGTATAAAGAAAAACATACCAGCAAAGCCAAACTAGTTCCTGAATGCAGAAATTGGCTTTACTTGGCAGTCATCAACTGCGTGCCTACTATGATCAAGCACCATTCATGTCCTAATGTCCTACCCACTCCCTGTTACCTTTATACAAGTCAAAATATAAGCTTCCCAAGAATTACAAAGAGCTGAGGTGCTTTTGAGGGAGTTAGGAAAAGTTTAGTGCCAGCTATATGATAGGCACTGAGCAAGATGCTTTACATGTTTATCTAATCTTTACAGGAACCCTCTGAGAGGTATTTTTATTCACATTATATAGATGAAGAAAATGAAACCCAGAAAGGTTAAATGCCTGCATCACATAATCATAGAGCTAGTATTACTACTAGCTTAAAGGCTAGCTCTTTCTACCCCAGCAAGAATGGGATAGGGTCAGGGTAAGAGCTAATTGAGACACTTATTGAAGGGAAGGTCACTGAACCCACATTGTGGGCCAGTATGATGCTACAGTCCTCTGGAGAGCAGGCACACACACAGTTTGTATGGTGTGAATGAGCCATGTGGGACCCAGAGAGAGTCAGACTTGTATCTTTATTTTTTTTATTTTACCATTAAACCTACATGTATTTTAAATGTTAAAATCAAGAGGAAAGATCACAAAGACTTATGCTGTGTAGAGAGTATGGGGAAATGCATTCTTATCTATTTGGGAGTAGGCATAAATGGGTACCATTTAAAAAATTGTTTTGAATATTTGTGTTACAATTTAAATATTGATACTCTTTGACCTAGCAGTTCTACTGAAATGTTTGTAGAGATTTGCAAAAATAAGTAAAAGAATATTTATCGCTGTATAAATTCATTCAGTAAATACTTAATAAGATTCTCCTGTGGACCTAGATCCCTCTGGGTATTGGGAACACAGCAGTAAAACAAAAGAAAGTTCTTACTTTCATGAAGCATATGAGGCCTCTAGTAGAGACAGACAATGCCTAAGTAAATAAATGTACAGAAAAATATCAAGAGGTGACAAGTTATATTAAAAAGGGAGGGAGGGTAAGAGATTAAGAAGTGGTGAAATATTGAAGGGAAGTGCTATTTTAAATAGTATGATCTAGTAAGGCCTTTCTGAGAAGGCAGCATTTTATCAGGAATGTGAATGAAGACAGAGAAGCAGCTAAATGGAGATCTGGAGGAACTGTATTCTAGGACTTTTTGTTTATAATACCAAAGATTGGAAGCCACTCATATGTCCATTAAATACTAAGTAATTATAGTTCGCAAAATAATGAAACAGCCATATGTAGAAAATGAAAAGACACCTAAGATATAATGAAAAAAATGTGACAAAACTGTATGATTCTATGTATTTACCACAGAAAGACATCTGGAGAAATATCCCAAAAATGTTAAAAAACCTCACTTCTAAGAGTTGTTGTATGGATTGAATGGGAGAACAAGTCAAGGTACAAAGGTGCCAATTAAAGAGACAGCCAGGAGGAGGGCCTTATTGTTGTCTCTAAGACAGGATAGGGCAGACAGAATTATAACACAAGTCCTGAAGACCCATTCCCTTTCCTTTTCTGAAGTAGTTGGATCTCTCCTCTCAGATTTCTGATGCCTGAGCCCTCCTTGCCTTCCCTGGCTTCCCAGCATCCCTAGCTCCTACCTCTAGCTTTTCTCTTGGGAAAGGAGCCTGCGCTTCTGTTTTCGTAGCCTGCATACTTCATCTGGAGCAGTCTTCCTGCCCGTCTCAGAAAAGGAGCTTTGCCTTCTGGCTGCAGTCTGGTAAGGTGTTGGTGAGAAAGTGGGCTTCCAGGATCCCTCTGATTTATTATAGGCTCACTTTTTTTTTTTAATTTATAAAAATTTTTTTATTATAGTCGACATTCAGTATTATGATAGTTTCAGGTGTATAGCACAATGGTTAGACATTTATACAACTTACAGAGTGATCCATCCCTTCAATAAGTCTAATACTTACCTAACACCATATATAGTTATTACAATATTATTATTTTTTCATTTAAATTATTGGGGTGGCATTGGTTACTAAAATCATATAAGTTTCAAGTGTATAATTCAATAATACATCATATGTTATTGCATCGTGTGTTCACCACCCAAAGTTAAATTCCTGTCACCATATACTTGATCCTATATTATTATTATTATTATTATTATTATTATTATTAATTTATTTTTGCATAAAAGAGTTACTGCTTTATTCATTAAAATTGTGTTGCTCAGGGCAATGCAGTTCCCCTGACCAGCAGCATGAGCACCAGAATTCCAAGGGTAGGGCCCAGCAATGTTTTAACAGACCCTCCAGGCAATTCTGATGCTTCCAAGCAAAGTTTGAGAACTATTTGCTTGACCTTACAATATTATGACTATATTCCCTATGCTGTACTTTACATCCCTGTGACTATATTGTAACTGCCAATTTGTACCCTTTTACCTTTTTCACCCAGCCCTCATTTCTCCCATCTGGCACCCATCAGTTTGTTCTCTGCATCTACGAGTCTGTTTCTGTTTTTTTTTTTTTTTTTTTTAAACTCCACATATAAGTGAAATCATATGGTATTTGCTTTTCTCTGTCTGACTTGCTTCACTGAGCATAATACCTTCTAGGTCCATCCATCTTGTCATGACTGGTAAGATATCATTCCTTTTCATGACTGAGTAACATTCCATTGTATATATGTACCACATCTTCTTATCCATTAGTCTATCATTGGACACTTAGGATGCTTCCATATCTTGGCTACTGAAAATAATGCTGCAGTGAACATAAAGATGCATATATCTTTTATAGGCTCACTTCTAAGTGCAGAAGGAAAGGCTTCATCCCTAGTTATCGGCTTTAGAATATTAACTGAGCCAGTAGCTCAGTTTGGGGGATAGGATTGATCACACACACTTCTGCCATTGTTGATGGAATCACCTGCCTCCATCAAGGTGATTTTTGAAGCAGCCAAGCCTTAAGTGTTTGATGCCCACACCTACTGCCTCCCCCTACCCAGCTCCTAGGGCCCCGTGTGTTTGTCAACCAATTGTTAGAAACCAGAAAAATGACCAGCATAAAATAAATATACACAAAAACATGTTCTGTGCCCTTACACTGTTTCTAACTATTTTTCATTTGATTATTTTGGATTTCTATGTAGACAGTCATATATTTGATGATAATTCTTTCCTTCCTCCTAGTATTTATGGCCTTTATTTTGTCTTATTATCTCATTGCATTAATACTTCCAGAACAACATTAAATAATCAGAAAGGTGTTCAGTGGCTGGTTAGCTCAGTTTGTTAGAACCTGAGGATAATAGGTGAAGTGGTGAGCATCCTTGTCTTGACTTTAATGGGGATATTAAGAAAAATATTGGTTGTTAGCATTATTCACGGTGGCCAGGATGTAGAGGCAACCAAAGTGCTCTACAATAGATAATTGGATAAAAAAGATGTGGTACATATATATAATGAAATATTACTCAGCTATAAGAAGAGATGAAATACTGCCATTTACTACAACATGGATGGATCTTGAGATAATCATGTTAAACAAAATAAATCAGACAGGAAAAATTGAAAACTATACGGTATCACTTATATGTGGGATATAAATCTAAAAACAACAAACATCACAAACAGAGACTCATGGACATGGACAGCAGACTAGTGGTTACCAGAGGTTGGGGGAGGGGGAAGGTAGGTGGGGTAAAAGGAGGCAAATATGTGGTGACAGAAATCTAACTATGAGTGGTGAACATGCAATGCAATATATATGACTCTGTTGAATTGTACACTTGAAACTCATTGGATTTCATAACCAATGTCACCATAATAATAATAAAGAATAATATTGGTCAATAAGATTGTGTATATGTGCATGTACACAGTTAACTGTTATATTAAATATTTTTCTTTTATTAAGATATTTATGAGGAGTGAATATTAAATTTTGTCAAATTAGTATTTCTCTTAATTTGCATTTTCTCTTTTTATTTATATGATAAATTCAATAATGGGTTTTCTTATATTATACTATTCTATCCTTCCTGAAATAAATGTGCTTAGTCAAGTTGTTTTTAAAATATACTGCAAAATTATGTTCATTATTTTGTTTAAGTATTTTGCATCTATATTTATAAATGGAACTAGTTCATAGTATTTCTGTTGTATAATTTTTATAAGACTTTGGCTTTGTGAAATGCTGGGATATTTACTTCTTTTTCTATGCTTTGGAATAGCTTTAATAGTATAAGAAATATTGATTCCCTTAAAATTTGAAAGAACTTGCTCATTAATGTATCTAGGTTCAGCATTTTTTTTTTGAGGTATAGCTTTTGACAGCTTTTGTCCATGATTATTTATCTGTTTAGAGTTCTTACTTTTTTTGAGTCATTATTGGTAATTTATATTTCCTTGAGTCAGATTTTAAGTTGTATTAGCATTGGATTGGGCAAAGTATTCCCTTGTGTTTCTCATCATGTCCTCTGTACCCATGGTTATAAAATTTTCCTCATTCTTAATTTAACTATGTTTTGTCTTCCCTTTTTATTATGTTAGCTAGTGGTTTATCAGTTTTATTGTTTGCTTCTTCCTACCCCAAAAGAACTAGATTTTAGAATTATTCATTAATTATATTGTTTTTTTCATTTTTGAAATAATTCATTTTGCTTTTATCTTTATTAATTTCTTCCTTTCATTCACTTTCTGTAGATTTTGCTTTGCTGTGATTTTTTTTCCCTTCTAATTTCCTGCATTGTTGGCTTTGTTAATGGCCTTTTATTTTTTCTTATTTAGCAATCAAAGTGTTTAAGGCCATGCATTTTCTTGTGAATACAACTTTGGCTGCATTCTCTAAGGAGTGTTTCATTGAGTTAAAATAGTCTATAATAGTCTAAAAATAGTCTATAATTCAGTTTTTTAAACTTTGTATCCAAGTATAATATATATACAGAAAAGCAAATGTATCAAAATATGCGTAAAAAGATATGTGCAGCTGGGTGAATATTCACAAATTCAAGACCCAGACTGAGAAACAACATTACCAACACTGGGGACCAGAGACCTAATTTTTAAGGCCCAGTGAGAAATGAAAATGCCGAGTTCAGATTTTACTAAGAACTTTAAGATGGTGACAGCAGAGCAGTAAACAATTGCAGGCTCTTTCTAAGTGGGTCTTTCTAAGTGCAGGACCTGGTGCCCTTGACGCTGGTCCTGTCAACACCCCTCTAGGCTCTCTTCTCATCTCAAATTCCACCTCCCCACCAACGGTTTCCACTTGACTTCAAGCAGCGAGAATAGTTTTGCCTGTACTATTTTGTGTCTAGCTCTTTGGCTCAGCGTTATATTTATGAGAATCATCTGTATTTTTACACAAAGTTGAAGAACATACATTCTCATTGCTATATAGTTAAAACTAGTCTATAATTCTGTTTTGGTGTGCCACTGATTGAAATGTTGTTTAGGAAAAACTTGAAAAATTTTCCTAGTGGTTGAGCACATTAGGCTGACTAAGGACTAACTTCCTAGTTTCAGGCTTTTTTCCCTCTGAATGAGTGGGTCTTTACTCAAAGAACATATAGTATAAGACAGTGATCCTTATTCCCTCCTCATGTTCTTCTGATACACAATAAGGATGAAAGAAGAAGAAAGCTAGCCAAAGAGAGTTAGTTAAAAACAACAGTTTTTTTTTTAACCTCTCCAGGCAGGGTTGGTTTGTTTTTTATTTGTTTGTCAGCCTGTGAGTTGCCAAGGAAACTAGAAAGGAATTGGGTCTTTCCTTGTCAAGCCAAAGTATGCACAGCACTTCTACTGTGGATCTGAACAGGGGCAAGGTGCCTGTGCATGTCCATTAACTCAAACTGTCCTGGAGAAGTGACCAGTGGGCACTTTCTATTTATGAGGGCAGCTGAGTGCAGTCCTGATATTGAGGATGGCTGGATATTCAGGGATGAATAGACTACATAAGTAGTACACCAGTCTGAAGACTATATTGCTGAAAGCCAATCATACTTTGACATTCAAACCTAATGTTGAAGCCTAAATTCAGACTATTTTCTTACAATCAGTTTCTACTAGCCAGCCTGTAGCTCAAATTTGATGACCAAATGTAAAAAATATTTTAACAAAGTGCTATTTGTTTGAGGTAGAGGGCCTCAGTAATGTCATTGGAAATCTTTCTTGAAAACAACAATTTTATTTTTAAATAGATAAAAAAAGCTCATAATACAAAATTCAAAAGGCACAAAAAGGTATACAGTGAAAACTCTTCCTTTCACCTCCCGTTTCCAACCTATTCCCCAGAGACAACCAACATTATTATTTTCTTATGTATTGTTTTAAGAAATGGTCTATGCAAATAAATATATAATCTTTTAAATGTTTTATAAGCAATTGTAGCATATTATGCATACTATTCTGCTCCTTGCTTTTTTACTTAATATTTTTTGGAGAGTTTCATATTAATGCATATAGGACTACATCATTCTTTTTAAAGGCTGCATAGTATTCCATTGTCTGGATGAACCATAATTTTTTTAAAAGGTTAGTTTTCCTTTTTTTTTTTTTAGCAGCTTTATTGAAGTAAATTTGCAAACCATAACATTCACCTATTGAAAGTATGCAATTCAATTATTTTTAGTGGATTTATAGAGTTAAATCACACTCAAGTTTTAGAACATTTCTATCACCCTTTAGAAATTTAATTAAACTTTTAATTAAACTTATATTAAACATTTAATTAAACTTTATATTCCTTTTCAGTAATTTAACATGTCCTAGGGTTGAGATCTTTTGTTTTTAGAATGATGAAATTGTGTTAGAAGAGCATTTTGAACCTAATATAGTATTGGTTCTCTCTTTTTAAAAGTAGCTATTCTCCTTTTCATTCGAGGCTGCTATAAATTTGGACAGTGAGATAGAGGAGATCCTGAACATTCTGCCAGTGAGCTACTTGCTTTCCCTCCTTCGTTCTCTCTTCACCAAAATAAGAATGGTCTTAAGAATGATAGAGGGTTGGAGGAGATGGGCAAGCATCTGCCTTTCCCTCTAGAAGATGATTGGACATGATAGATGGTAGCTAAGTTACACTGGCTGCAGACTACCCTGAGAGAAGTGGGAATTAGAAGGCAGGTCACCTCTCTGTATTTACTAACACACCAGCTTGGACAGGCACCCTTTATTTGGCCAGTGGTCACCGGGGCTGATCAGAGAATGTGTGTGTCTTGTTCTACCCACAGACCATGACAAGCATACGTACCTGCAATAGAATAGATGGCAGCAGAAGGATACCTACTGGAGCAGTGTCATCACATGGTCCAGAATATGAAAATATTATAGGATAGTCTGTTGCTGTGGTTTTGCATTTCTCTATTTTCCCTCAGCTCTACTCACTACTCTCTTGCCTCAAATAAAAAGCTATCTATAATTAACACTACAGAATGGGAAATATCACACTGAAATATACAGTGGAAATAAAAATGATTTTTTTCTGATTCTGTTCTTCCAAAATTAGAGCATTTTGTTTGTTTTTCTTGGGGCCTTTTTTCTTCCTCTTTTAAAAATAAGACTTATGTACCCATTACTACTAATATACAGCCTCATTTATATTTTTATTTTCAAAATCAATAATTCTCCAGTCAAAAATTAACAAGGTAGATCCTGTTTTCTTCATCTCTAATGTGAAAGAGAGAAGAGCAGATACACAAAATAGAGCCCTAGGGGAGGAATGGAATGGGCTTGTGTGCCTTCTTCACTGTGCCAGCTACTACCAGGTATCCGCCCTCCCAGACTGGCAAAGGGGAAAGTGCATCTGCAGGAGGAAGTCACTACCTGCTCATCCTTAAAGCCCTCCCTATTAGAGTGTGTCCTCCCTCCTGCCAGGAAGGGCCCTTGTGACTCAACTTGCAAAAAGACTATGACCATTCAGCCAAAGCATCTGTGTGTTCCAGAAATCTCGACTCAGGAGCCAGAAAGAACAGGAGCCTGGGGAAATCTTTGCAGAAGGTGAAATGCCAACAGGCTGCTTGATACAGATGCCCTTGTGAGAGCTGCCAGTGTGGATGGAAGCCTTTCGGTGCCTTTTCATGAACTAATCTTTGAGTAGAATATTCTGGTTGCCATTTTCTAGGGGCTTGGACCTCTGTGGTATGACTTTTCGGTAGATACTTTGCTCCTGAAGGAGATCAAACTCCAATGCTAATGAATGGGTAGGGACATGGAGAACCAGGACAGGGATGAGGATTCCCCTTCAGTGGGCACTTCCTTCAGATGTCCTCCTGGTCTGTGGGCCAGACTAGGCTGGATCAGGGGCATTGAGCTCTCAAAGCTAGGATATGCTGTGTGTTAGTTTCCTGTTTCTGTTGTAACAAATTCTCACAAACTTGTGGTTTTAAATGACAAATTCATTCTATTACACTTCAGAAGTCAGAAATTAGTTTCACTGGGTTAAAATCAGGGTGTCAACAGGGCTGGTTCTTTCTGCAAGCTCATGGGAAAACCCATTTGTGTTTTCCAGCTTCTGGTATTCCTTTATTTATAACCCCTTCCTCTGTCTTTGAGGCGCACCATGCCAATGTCTGCTCCTGTCACTACAGCACCTTCTGCTCGGACCGTCTCTTCCTGTATCCTTTGTATAAGGACCATAGCAGGTCTACCCAGATAATCCAGGGTAGTCACCCTATCTCAAGATCCTTAATTACATCTGTAAAGTCCCTTTAGCCATGAAAAATAACATTCATAGATTCTGGGGATTAAGACATGGACATATTTGGGGGCCATTATTCAGCCTACTACATCCAGTGACCAGTCCATTCCAGAACTACTCAAAGAGATCCACCCAGAATCTTCTAACAATGCTGAAGCTTGGAGGAGCCAGAGGCAGCAGGACTCTCCCATAATTTATCTAAGCAGTCCTCCATTAGGTTATTTTCAAACTTTTGCTATTGTACAATGAGTATTCTTGACATTATTTCTCCACATGTGAGTATATCCTTAGGAGACATTAGGAGTATAATTGCTGGGTCTAAGGACATGTGTGCTTTCCTCTGGGATCATGGACAGGTAACCAAGGTGGTTTCAGTCCTTGTGAACTAGGTCAGAGTTTGGATCCACAGGCAGTGCAGCAAAGGGCATTTAGCTCAAGAGTTGCTATCTAAGGACATGGGATAGGAGCTTTTCGCACCTGTTGCCTCTGGTCAAGGTTGATACTGGGTCCCTGGACTGGGCTCTGCCGCTGCATTAGCAAGTGATTTTCCATGTAGGGATGCAGGAAGGTGGCCCTACAGATTTTCCCCTGAGACTGTAGAGTGAGATGCAGAATGCCAAACACAGCCAGCAACGTGTTCATCCTTCAGTGCTGGGTTTTGTAGTATTGAATGTTGCTAGGAATAAGTGACTAGAGCTTAGGACTCTAGACCTGACAGAGATTTGCCCTCTAAGTACTTGTGTGACAATGATATTTAGTCCTCAGTACCTTCTAGTCATGAGGATTGCAACTGGCATCTCAGGACTGAATCTGAGGGGCCCTTGGAAGTATTTCTTTGGTTATAAAGCTAAAAGTGGTTGTCAGATTTCGGCAAGGAGATAAAACTAGTCTCCAGGTTTGGCGTGGGCATTTATTTCTTTCATAATGTCATCCCAGTGACGCGAAGAGGCAGTCAGGGTCCTTCTCTTCCTACCACTTTGTTTTCTGCCAGCATGAAGTGCTTTTCTTCAAGGTTAGAGAAAAGACTGCCCTTGCCCAGTCACTGCTGGTTGATTTATTCCAGAAGGAGGTAGGTGAAGCAGGTAGTGTGTGGCTGTGCATTGCTTCCTGAACCTACACAGTGCTTCCTGCTGGTGGCTGACCTCAAGTCTCACTAATAGTGCCTTTAAATCATTAACTAGTCCCTTTATTTTTGACTTTGAAACATCCACAAGATTTCACCAGCTTCACAATAGTGAAGACCACCTTTGCAGAAAGGAGTGGTTCATTTTTCTGTTGTTCCTGAGTTTCTGTTTAAAAGAACATTAAGCAATTTTAGGATGTTAGAAAAGGCAGTGAGCAAGAGCTTGTCCAATGGGTTTTCTGTGGGTAAAAGATCTGGTGAGCATAAGCACTGCTTCCAACCTGGACCTGTTGCCCTCTCAGGGTCCTCAAAAAGCCCTGTCATTGGCTTAAGAGCAGAAGTTTCTTATTTACAAAAATAAGGCAACCTGCTTGTGGCAGCAGAGAGATTTTACATCTTTGCTTTTTCCACAGAAATTGCAGAATTTGTCTGGAGGGCACCGTGACTGAGTCTGCAGCCCAGATTAGAACTGTTTTGCACATACCCCTTTTAGGCTCTCCTCTGAGCCAGGGCTTTGGACAGATTAGTGCAGTCTTGGAGAGCTTTTTTTTTTTTTTTCCTTTTTTTTTTTAGGCGAGGCAACCCTTGGTTGACCTCACAGATTGCAACAACCTTGTCAGTTTACAATCCCTTATTTTTTATTTCTTTTAGGCCTACAGCACCTCGTCTTCCTAGGTGGTCTCCCTTCCAAGTTCTAACCGACCCTGCTTAGCTTCCAAGATCAGAAAGGATCGGACTTGTTCAGGGTGGCATGGCTGCAGACTGTGGAAAGCTTTTGGATGCCTCCTGTGCATCCAGGGAAACCCTGAAGAATGAGGCAAACGAGAAATTAGGGATTGACATTAGCACAGGGATCCCATTTTCTTTCACTCGAATGCAGGAAGTGAAAAAATTTTTGCCAGATAACTGTTTATTTTAACTATTCATGCAATTATCCTGAATTCTGAGCAATTCTTTACTCTCAGCATGATTTTATTTTATTCAATTTTAGCGGTACCATGGAAGGAAATGAAACTTCTGCATGGAGAATTGAGGATTCTCTATACCTCTCAAACCAGGTGAATTTAGAGCACAGCTAGTGGTGACCTGCTGCTCTGCAAGACCTCCTGAAGTTACCGGAAAGTTGAAGTTCCCAATCATTCTAAGAGAGCCCATAATATAAAAGAAGATGGTATGTGCCTAAAATACAAATCACACGCTGTGACAGCGAAAAGAGAAGGGCCGATAGAAGAACTTTCCTCAACAGGGCAGTTACATAATCTGTGGAGCTCAGTGCAAAAGAAAATGTGGGGCCTTTTGGTCAAAAAGCAGGAAAAATGTGCCCTTAAAGGTACACATAAAGCCAAAGAGAAGGACAAATAGTCAAAAAACAAGGACAAATAGTGTATGATTGCACATATAAAAGGTACCTTGAGTAGTCAAATACATATGTATTCTACTTCTCATGGTGTTTTTGTTAATGTCATTCTAAGTAAAGAAAATTAAAGATACAATTTTAGCATGAATTTACCCTTCATCTTTATATTACTCAATGCCAGTTTTAAATGAAACTGTCAGTATTTAACTTGTATTTCGGATCATTGAAATTATGCCATTGGAATCTTGTGGCTCATCCCAGGAGGAGGGTACCTCCAGCTGGCTAAAAAAGGCAAACATGAGCCAGGAAAAGGTGGAAGGAGGAAGTGAGGATACCCTGGGCACAGAGCCTGGAGAAAGAGCTCTTGAGGGTATGGTCCCTCACAGGTGCCTGGAGAAGCTGCTCTCCTGTGCCTGATAGATCCCCTCATCCCTTCCCACAAGCCCAACCGGCCCACAGCAAACAGGACGCACTCAGTACATGAAAGGGCAAGAGGCTTGCCCCTCTCAAGACTCTGCTGAAGCCCACTGCCCACCAGGAGAACTATGCTGCTGCCAACCTGGGGAAGGGTGGCCACCACCATGTCCCACTCCACAGGTGCATGCGCCTGTCACTGACCCTCCTGCACTGGCACCCAGGCCCCAGCCAAAGACAGAGTACAGCAGCAGCAGCAGTTGCTGGGGAAGGGCGAGAAGGGAGATGCCAGGCGGGAATGGATGTGAGAACCCATCCAGGGAGACCACAGTGGGTGGGACTGTGTAAGTCCAGGCTCCAGGCCCCTAGAACAGGCTCCATTATTCCATGAAACTTCACTTACAGAACATAGATTCAAAGATAAAGTTATTAAGAATTTTAAGACTGCAATTACAGTGCATTAACTCCCGAGTGCGGGACTCTTCTGAGTGCAGGGTCTTTCTGTTCCATAGCACTGGTCACATGTCCATGAAGCCAGCTCTGTTCCTCAGGCAAAAGAAAAGAGGGTACTTGGCTGGAGTATTCTTTGAAAGATCCCCTTATCCCTAAAGGAAACCTAAGTATAGAAAGTGCTTACAGCAGAGGGGATTGAGGCATCCTTTCTCTACTCTCCATATGCTCCCTTTTCCTCGACAGAAGACTTCAACTGTACCCCTTTACTTTTCACCCTCCCACTCCATTTGCTGTTGGGGTCTGCTGATACTCGACTGGTCTACAATCTTATCTGAGCCAGGAAATACTGAACCAAAGATTCCTTGGATGATACATGGAATCCAGTCCATTTCAGTGCGGACAGCATGATTTCCCAAGTTACTTACCTAGTCCCAAGGCTGTCATCCCTGAAGACACCATGTGAGACTGTCCATTTTGCCCCTGATAAACTGGTGGTGGGGTTGGTGGGTGGGCAGGGAGCAGGGTACTGTCTGGGCAGCTGCACCTGTAGAGGATTAAGGAAGCCAAGCTCTTATCTTACTCTGTAAGATGCAGACTGTGGGCAATCTACTTTTTCTTTGTAGTGGCCTGGAGGTGTGTCTGGGATAGAGTGGGGGTGTTTTTCTGGGACTGAAAAGATTTGCCTTGAGCATTGTGTGAACCATATTGCAGTTAGGTTTCCACTGGCTCCATTTGCTAAAGTGTATGCTTGTTTCAAGTGCCTTTTGGAGGCATTTCAACTCTGGAGGGCTCTTTTCTGTATCCTGCTCTGTATAGACACCCACACCAGCTTTACTAAGTAGCAACTGTCAGCTGGAGCCCTCCCTAGGCTTCTAGGGTCCCATTCCCAGGAAAACAGGTAGGGGACAAACCAGCAGTGCCTTTTTGCCCTTTTCTCTGGTGCCAGTAGGAATGTGTTTTGTTTTGTTTTGAAGCCGAGGGATAATCAGGTCCAGTGGCACAGTCTAGCAGTCTAGCTCAGCCCCGCCCAGCCCATCTGGTAAAGGAGCTGAGACCAGGGACAAACACCCTGCAATCTGAGCTAGGGCACATGTAGAGGCCTGGGGAGGTCAGTGGCTTGGGTTTAGGTCCTGGGACACAGCAAGTCTGCCTGGCCCAGTGGAGGAGCTCCCTGTCAGCAGCTAGGACTGGGGCTTGGAGGCGGGAGCACTGCCCTTTGACTTTGCAGATTCTGTTTTTCCTCTATCCCTCCATGCTGGCCCCTTTCTGGGCTTCAGCTGGGAGTTCTGGGTATGCTTAAATGTCTTTGTTAGGAATGAAGACTGAATCTGTGGGTGACTAAGACCTTTTCTAATGTTTTATGTCTATGAAGAGCTTTGAAGGGCAAGCAACCAATCCCCTGCACAACCCTGAAGGGATTCTCATGTCAAATGACTAAGTCATGACCCTTTTTAGTAAAACTTCAAAGAACCTGATCAAAGACAATATATTAAATAAAACAGCACAACATTTTTTCCTTTTTACTGTTAAACTGGAAATGAAAAACAGCCACATTTTAGCTCTCCAGCAAACAAAACTTGGTGAATGACAGTGACTGATAGTTGCAGGAAAACCCTTCACAACTCCCTCTTTCTTTTGGACCTTGGTGGACCCTATGCTGGATTTCCAACATTAGAGATATGTTTTCAAGTGCGTAGGTCATGAGGCAATCAGAAACCAAAGCTCATCTTAATAATCTCTGTCACAAATTATGTGAGAAGATAGTGGTAGCACGGTGAAAAAACACACTGGACTTGGCAGCCAGAACGTCTGGGTTCTCAAGTCTTTGTCCTGCCTCTTCACAGCTGTATGGTCTGAGTTAGGCATTTAACCTCTTTGGACCCTCGGTTTCCTCTTGTACAAATATGGGGATTATAAATCCTATATATCTCACAAAATTGTTACAAGCACAACAATGTATAGAAAAGTACTTTTCTGTGCCTGATACACAGAATATATGCATGTTGGACTATAACTGATTATATTTCTGGTGTTTTCTGCAGCACTTACCCCCACCCAAATACCAATTTAATAAAACAAATATAAAGGTAACATTTTAAAAATTGCTGTATTCAAAATTAATAATAAACTTTAGCGTAATAAGCTTTAAAACAAAAGTACATAAGAAAAATAAATAATTTACACCAACCCACTAACCTAATTTTCAAAGTAAAGCCATTTCCAATAACAGCACTGTTATCTGGGCTCCAGCTGATGGCTGAACTTTGATAGTTCATTATTCTTAAAAATCAGTAACAAAAACCTGAACAGTCAGTAAAGTCTTTAACAAAACCAAAGCACTGGATTTAACTTTTTAATATTAAGTAACCAAACTTTATAATTTTATACATAATCCAATGTAGTGCTAACGTAATTAGCATTTCAGCTTGAAAAGTTGGTATTTAACAGGGATGGAAAACTATAATGAATAGTCTTCAAACCATGAGATTCAAATAAAAATGAACAAGTATACAGCAGAACAAAAACTGCAGACACTGTACTGAACTTGGGGAAATATTTGAAGGCTTTACATCCTTTATTATCCATGATGGCTTTTGGAATTATGATTGTTTGACATATAGAACCTTTAACATTTTAGATATAGCCTTTATTTTGTTTTTTTCACAGTAAGTTAAAAATCCATCATAAGACTCCATAAGACTTCACTGGTCTTGCATGAAGACTTTAAGAGTTTGCAATCTGATAAAAGAGTAATGTGAAAATTTACAGTACTGCCCTAATTTCATACTTCCTTGTACACAATGAATCAGTTTGTGAATCTATTCCAAGGGTTATATACACAAAAGTGTCAAGAATAAAATGTTCTCCACTCTTGCATAAAAATGTGTACAGTGTTTTAGGAATGGAAACTTCTCATTTCCTGGGCCTGGGCTTCGTGGATCTCTGCTGCCTGAAAATGAAAGGCTCCCCTTGCTTTATTGCTCCATTGTTCCTAGGGTTAATCATCCAACCCTGGCGTTTCTCCTTGTTGGATCCTGGATGCTATTCTGATGGCTTCTTCCAGAGATGGCTGTTCTCCAAGCTGAAACAGGAACATACACAAACCTACAGTAAAGATGATGCCAAAGGGACAGTATATGCCAGAAGTGGAATTTCTTTCTGACACTTGGGCTTGTTAAGATACTACTGCTGATCCAATCAGTGAGAGCGCAAAAACAAATTCCTGCTGGGAAGAGTAATGCAGTGTGTTTATTTAGGATTTTGATACACTTTCACACATGCAAGGGACAAAAGCAGCTCATCTTTTCCAATGGAGAGATTCAGAGAGCTTCCTGAACCTTTAGCTTCTATGCCCATAAACTAAATTAAAACCAATGGCTGGCATTTGCTTGAGTGTGTTCTAACCCTTTGCTGAGTAAATACATGAATGATTTCCCCCGAGGCAAGGTAATCTGCACCCAGCCTTCTAGATTCTCTGCTTGAATCCAGTTGATTTCCCAGAGAATGGTTTTCTTCTTAGTCTTCTGACATTTCTTACTGTAAAACAGGACTGTGCAGTGATTCTCAGATTTAGGGTCTATGTTTACACTAGGTTCATTTCCAAGGAGTAGCTCTTAAGTGTTTTATAGGATCCTGCCTAGATGTTTATTCTGAGAGTTAAGATACCTGGCTGGATGCCCACAGGGATATATGCTAGAAGCTTTATTTATTTATCTTTTGCTATACAATCCCCTAGAATATGCAAAGATAGGAGAGCACAGTGTTTGTTGGTCCCTTCGAATCCACCTCAAATAAAGCAATTTCGTTAAAGTGACACAAATTATTCTGTGCCCTGCCTCCTGTGAAGGTTATGCGTAAAGCACAGTATACATTGTTGAGAGGTACCAGTAGCGCTGCCACCGATGGAGGGCCGCTGCCACTGTACTCACCTGAACTGCAATTTGGGTGCCATTGGATGTTGCCACTAAGGTCAGAGGTCTGGTTTCTGTGGTTACTAGGTGATGGCTGTGCTGTTGATGCCCTATTTCTGATGATGCAGTATGGAATGCTGCCAAGTCCTGAGCCACAATTGCAACCTTAAACAAAAAATACACAGAAGAATTAAAACTATGGTTTAAATAGGTTAAAATCCATTTAATGAAAAAGATCATCTTCAAAAGGAAAAACACCCTTCTGACTATAAACTTGTAGAAGCCTAAAGCTAGAAGAGACTGTAAGTTGTCTACTCTGGACTACTCTTTTTATTTGAGGAAGTTGAAGCTCAGAAGAGGTTTGTCTAAGGTTATGAAGTGAGCCAATGGCATAACAGGGCAGAGGACAATGGAGAAGTGAATCGATTATACTAGGCTATGTTAACCAGGGACATGTGACTGTGCGTAAGTTCTTTGAACCTTAAGTGGCTGCTTATTAAGTTACACACGTGGACTAATTCACATCTCAAATGTCTTTATTCCCAAGTTTGGAGCAGCGGTAGAGAATATACTATTTTCTCCTGTTTACCATTTGCATTTAAAATTAGATTTCCATTTAACTAGGAAAACTGAAAAGACCATTAGCATTACTGACAAATAGCCACATATTTAGTTATATTAATTTCCTTTTTAGATTATGTAGCATCTTTCCGTCTTGTTCCTGAAGTGTCTAGCTAGAGTGGTTACAAGTGTTTTTGTGGCTCTTAAACCACAATGTAGTTTTTTCTATGTAGAGAACATAGAAAATGGCATCAATTACTTGTTAATATGATATTCTAAAATTTCATTTGGCCAAATGCAGAGGAAGAATAGGTTAAAAACTAAAATTTCTATTTTACTTAATCATTAATTCACTAAAAGTGCTAGATTTTTTAAGTTAATAGATATTCATCTTGGATAAATCCCAGTAATGTTCCATAATCTAATAACAGATTTCAGCCCAGCAAGAGCAGAGTAACTGATTCTTTCTGCAGTAACAATCACAAACTGTGGACAAAAATGTGAAAAAGCAACTATTTGAAGGGATTGGAGGATGAGGAAAATCAGGCAGAAACTGTAGGGGATTCTCAAAGGAAGGGAACCATACTGGGTTATATCTATTTTTAAATAGGTTTTTCATTGACAGCACTCCTCATTCTGAGCAGCACAGGGCAACTTAAGGTATCAGATAATGGAGGCCCTTCAGATAACTCATAGGTGGAGTCTGAATACCCCAAGTGGATAGTTAACATCTGCCCAATAGCCTACAGTTACAATCAAAGGCTCAGTGGCAGCAGCTGGTCCTCAAGTGAAACCCCTACCTCTGTTGTAATCCCTCTTTGCTGGAAGCTACCTAATTTCATTCCAGTCTTCAAAGTTTTCTCTCTTGAGAATTTTCCTAACCCACAGGCTACAGATAAGCTGCATAAGAATGTTTGCTTTAGGGTTATTATCTTTTCAGACCTGCAACTGTAATTAATACAAGGTGTATTTTATGCAAGCTGGGCTAAAAATCCATTCAGGAATCCTAGAGCCATAGAAATGGCTGCAAACATTAGGTGGGACCATTCTATAAGACAGCATGAAAGCTCCTGTTTGGGACATTATGTATGTATGTATGTATGTATGTATGTATGTATGTATGTATGTATGTATATTTATATATATTTTTGGCATAAGGTATAGTTAGCAAATGATATATATGTCTGCATCGTAGGTATTCTGTTGAGTTTTGACAGTTACATACAACTGTGAAACCATCACTTGAAACAAGATAATAGTATAAATCCTCATAGTCCATGCTGTCAATTTCCTACCTCTAGCCAAACAGCACTTTCTGATTTCTATTGCATGGATTCATTTTGTCTGTTCTTGGATTTCATATAAGTAGAATCATACAGTGTGTATTCTAGTAGAATTTCTGGATCATAGGGTAGAGGTATGTTTTAACTTTATAAGAAATTGCTTAACAGTTCTCCAAAGTGTATCATTCTGTACTTTCACTAGTGTATATGAATGTTCTAGTTGCTCCACATCTTCGTCCACATTTGGTTTTGTTAGTCTTTCTTATTTCAGTCATTTTCCTGTGTCTGAAATGCCATTTCACTCTGATTTTAATTTGTGTTTCTTTGGCAACTAAAGATATTAAGCACTTTTTTGTGTTGCCAAAGATACAGGTATCTTCTTTTGTGAGGGGTCTGTTCAAATGAGCAAATGATTTGCTCATTTAAATTTTTTTTTAAAATTTTGCTCATTTGTGCTGGTCTGTTCATCTTTTAATTATTGATGTATGGATGTTATATATATATAGTCTTAATACAAGTTCACTGTCATATATACTGTGAATATATTTTTCTCATTTTGGGGCTTTTCTTTTTTTCTCTTTTGCCATATGTCTTTATCTAATCATTTTCTTAATGGCATCTTCTGGTGAGCAGAATTTTGATGAAGTCCAATTTATCAGTTTTTACTGTGATGGTCTTGAATCTGTAAATTAATATAGGAAGAATGAGAGCTACTAATTTTGACAAACTCACTCACTGAACAAGGTAAGGTAGCTGCAGTGAAGCTTAACATTGCCTTCAGTATAGTACATGAACAGTTTTTAAATGTAATATCATCATTTATTTTAAGAGAAATGAAAAATTAAGACTATAAGGAGACAGATCAGATTGGCAAAGATCCAAGAGTTTGAAACTACTATGTTAACTATGCAGAGGGGAAGACCCACTCTCAAATGCAGGTGGAAATGTAGATTGGCACAATCCTAGAAGGGAAGTTTGGCAACACTTATTACAATTACAAACATATGTATCTTTCACTCAGCAATTCTACTATAGAGATTTACCTAGCAGATAGACACATACACATACAAAATCATATGTACATATTTGGTAAAAAATTGAGACTAAGAGGGTTATGTAGCTAAGAAGTTGTAACACTAGGATTCAGTCCGAAGTTTGTGTGCTGAACTGCTATAACACATTGTGCATCTATTAACAGTTTTGATACTGATATGTTTTGACCGATATAAAAGAAAAAAATAATTACCTGCTGCCCTTCTGTACCCTCAGCAGTTACCATGGCAACAGAGTGTGTTCCTGCTGAAGAGATGACTGCATCATGAGCAGGGACTGTGATAGGTGTGCCATCCTGCGTTACCATTGTGATAGTATTACCAATGGCTTGCATGTCAGCTTGAGATATGTTGACCTGAAATACAATGCATTTTACATGTCAGTTAACGTTTCTTGTTATATTTGGCAATCTTTATTAAGGCCTAGGCCTAATCCTTGTATAAACCTACTCTATTGGAACAAATAAGCATTTTACAATGGAATAAACTCTTTTAGAAAGAGGTCATTCAAAAAATTGAGTATTTCTAAATGCATTTCCTCCTCTCCATTTCTACTGTCAAGACCTTTATTTTTCTCTCATTTGACTTTCTGCAATAATACAACTTCTTTCCAGATATTGAATCTAACCTTCCCTAACCATCCTCTACCTTGACACTTTTCTAAAACAAATTTCATTATGCTCTCTGCTTAAATCTCCATAACTCCCCATCATTACACTTCAGATTTCTTACATGGCATTCATAACCTTTCACAACTGGCCTTTCATAGCTTCTCCAGCATCTTCTACTACTTCCAAATCAGCATCTGGCATTCCAGTCACATTTGCAGTCTCAGAGAGTGTCATATTCTGTTATATCTTCCTAATTTTGCCCTGCACTTCAACTTCTGCCTGGTGAATTCATGAAAACTTTTCAAGATCTAACTGAATGGCCATTCTCTGTAAAGGCCTCCAAGATTCCTTCAGGAATAATCATTTACTCCTTCCACTAGACTGCTACCAGCACTTTACATATCCCTCAGTTACAAACCCATTATTATAAGAAATTATTGTTCATTTTAGGAATGTCTCTCTCCAATTAGACTACATACCCCACACTACCAAAATGACTAGCACTCAGTAGATGTTCAATGAATGTTTATTGTTTAAATAACCCGAAGAATAGAATAGAAACCTCATTCCAGAAGGAAACGGGAAGTCTACATCCAGAGAAAATATAACACTGGGGTGGAGAAAATAGCTGTTTGGAACACATAAAGGAGGAGGAGAGTCATTCTCCATGGTCAGAGAGGAGCCACGAGTGAATGATACAGCAGTAGGTTCTAGTGTGCTAAACGCTAGAATTATCCCAAAATGAACAGTCTGCCTCTTTATAAAGAAACTGTCTCATCTTTTGGGGGGTTGTTTTGGAAAGAATTATAAAGAGGGAGGGAGGTTAGATCAAATAACCTCCAGAGGGCCTCTGTCTGTGATGATATAATTCAAGAAAAAGTCTTAGGGTCAACGCTGAATTAAATCTTGTTTAGAAAATATGTTTAATCTTGCATGCTAATTAGTGGACAAAGAGTACTGTGTGGAATTAGTGATGTCAAGTGAGGAGGAGAAAGATGAATGGAATGGTACAAGAGCTTTGTATTTTCTAATCTGAGTATGTTCTGCCTCCTACCTAACATCAGCATCTTAACAATTATCAACACAAAGAGCAGATTAATCATGAGGGGTAAAGCTCTGAGACAGGTAAGGTGAGTTCTCCAGGAAAAAGGCAAAGATAGGAAGATAACCCTTATGCCTATTTCCACCAGGTACTAAGACAACCTTAGCAGGAGCTTAAAAATTATATCATGTCTGCATTATTTTAGGCAGTGGCATCTAAAAAGTGATAACAAGTTTGACTATTGGAGAATAAGCATTACACTGCCTTTTCTTGGGAAATCAAGATACCTGTTCTATTAATTCTGCAAAGGTAGTTGAGTGACTCCCAAGTGAATTCTCTGATTCTGGGTAGGGAGAGCCACATTTTGGAAATTTTACAGGTTTGGCCATCATTGACTTTCCAGGATCTTTTAATGATGCCACCATCACTCAGCTAAAGCTCTGCTGATTTCTCAATATCACCTCCTGCATCTAATCAACAACCAAATCCTAATCCTTTTTGGAATTGTATTTCACATGGATCTGTCACTTTTCAAGCCTGGTTCTGACCTTATCACCTACCTTACCTTTGAACTATACTAGTAACACCCTCTGAGGGTCACAAACCTTCTCTCTCTACTGATCTCCTTGCATGCAGACTCTTTTAGGCTACTGAAAAACCTTCAGGAGATGTAGCACTGCCTACAAGCTGAATACCAAATTTTATGCCTAATACTTTAGGATTCCCTCAACTGGGACACAACCTGGCTTTCAAGCCCGGGTTCAGAGAAAATATATAATTTAATTTATTTGGCTTTTGGTGGCTACTTACATGCTGAGTCCCATCCTGGGATATGAGTGTAACTTGTTGACTCAACCCAGACTGGGTTACTGTGGCCACTTGTGTAGATACAACATCATCTCCTTCTACACCTGTAACATATGTGATCTGGGACCCTTTAAGAATATCTTCGCTCTGACCTGTTAAGAACAAATGAATCATTTATTTGACCAACCAAGATATTTAGAAAGTGGAAGATATTTATATTTTAAAAATAACTTATTTATTTAAAAATATTTTCCCCCTCTTTAATCTTACCCCTGCCTTCCACCCCAACCTATGGATGTTGCTGTTTTCCTTAAGAACTGGATCTCTGAAGGCAGGGTGTCTCCTCCCACACGCTCGTGGCATGCACCTGGAGCCTAGTACCCCCATTTTTAAAAGATATTTTAAATATTATAGAGGATTATATATAAATTAAAGTACATATTAGATACATTAGAATATGTATTCTAAATAATGAAAATGGTTTCCAGTACCTCCTTCCAATTCCTCTACTTCCATTTTGCAAAGCCAAACCAAATCATAGCAGACCAAACCAAATCTTTCCACATCAAAGTTAAGTGTTCTAATTTTGGGAGTCCTCTCTTATTCTCTTAGTTGGAATAATTATTGATACTGTGCATGTATGCTGGGGCAGGAAGAGGGGGGGGAGAACTGTACAGGAAGACTGATTGGCAAATAACCTTTCCAATATGTAAGTATGCATTAAGTTCTTGCAGTCACTTAAGAAGCTGTTAAAAATGATATGACAGTCTTCAAAGACATTAACCACAAATCCAGAATGGCGTGTAAATACTGCCTAAGAATACTAAGTTACTTACTCTTTAACACAAGTGATTGATTGCAAGTCATCAGTACACAATGACATCACTGTGTAAAGACAATGTAATGGCATGTTATCTGAGATAAGGTTAATCATTGAGTAAGTGATAGAACAGGAACTACCACCCACTTCTTTATTTTATAAAGACCCAGCAAGTAAATAGCGTTTCAATAGTCTATTACTGCGATACTTGACAACCAAGAGGATTGCTGATCCTTCTCTTCTATCACTTTCCACCTCCCATGAAGGCAAGAGGGTAAATATATATCTTTTTCCTTTAAAGAAGGACTTAATATACTAATTTAAGAGTACTTCTCAAAGTTTGATGCATACACTCATATGGCTCTAGTCATACTGGTGACTATCTCCATGGTAGTCATCACTTGATTTTTTTCTTGTCCTATTCCATAGCTGTTTATGTAACATTATTCCAATAGGTTACAAAACCTAGGGGATCATATGAGAGGAAATGAACACAAATCCATTCCTATTCTTGGAAAAACAATCTTTTTTTTTTTTTTAACAATGTATATTATAGACTATTTTCTTGAAACAAGAAATTCTGACAATCTGAAATATTAACATTTAATGAAGAGACTGAGGAAGCTTAAAAGGAAGGTGTCTTAAAACCTAAGTTTTTCACTTCATTAAAGCCTGATTTCTAACTGCAATGATTTAGCAGTTGTAATTTTGAACCATGCACACTTACAGTGCTTTGGCTAGAAAATAATATGGCGTTGAATACTGAAGGAATAGTTATTTTCTTACTATCACATGAGAGATCTGAAAAGACAAAACTACAGAGAATCATTTGAGCAGGTAGTGAGTGATCTGTTCTTTCCCTTATTTTCCACCCAATTTTTTTTACCAAAATGTTTTCAGTACTTCAATATCTACTGCTAAGAATGGGAAAATATACTTTTAATTTTAAAATTTACTTCATTTAGGAGGTACTAATTGAAACAGACAACCTACAACTTTTTTTTTCTTTTTTTTTGGTTTTAGAAAAATCCACTTCATTTTGCCTATTTAACCTATGCTGAGTTATTTAACAGAAATTGTAGAATGTAGTTCTATGAACTATTTTTTCAAGAGTTTATTCTTATTGAAATGAATGTTTTTGTTTCCTACAACACTAGCTAATAGCACATGAATTAATTAGATTAATTTGAGAGTGCTTTGTGCTCTTAACACACCCAATAGTCTAGCTGCCCCTGCCTCATTGCTAGCCTCATTTCTTACCACTTTCTCAGGCAGAAGCACCACACTGGCCAGACCTCTTTCAGTCTAATTCACTTTGTTCTCTCCAACCTCAGGACTTTTTGCACGTGCCATTTCTTCCATTTGGAATGTTCTCTTGCCTTCGCTCTATTTCCTCCCTCCCCAAGCCTTGTCTCTCCCCCAATTCACCTTCTAGATCTCTCCAAAACTCACTTGAGGAAGCTTCCTCAGGGAAGCTTTCTTTGATTGTTTAGACTAAGTTCCCCTCTCAATCAACCCAGGCCACGAAGTACCTTTCCTTGATAACACTTATCACAGTAATAAATTATATGTTTGTAGGATTACTTGAATTATACTTTACAATTTGAGAAAATACTATTAATCTTAAGTTATGTTCATTACTATTGATAGAACAAAACCCTCACCTGGGGGAGGCTCAAAGAAGGCTTCCTGCTCTTCCTCGATGGGCTCCGTGTCATTGTGTGCTGTCCTTTTGTGCATGGCCAGCGTGGAGATCTGCTTGTACGTCTTCCCACAATGGTTACAGTTGTATGGTTTGGAGTGAGTGTGAACAACATGATGTTTGTACAAACTGGAATATTCTGTAAACCTTTTATCACACCCAGGGACTGTACAAACATATGGCTTTTCCCCTACGTAAAGAACAGCACACACACACACAAACACACACAAAAAAATCAGCTCTTACATATGAAAGCATAATCATTCCATACTTCCCTGGGGGTTAAAAAAAGAAAGCCTATAATGGCAAAAATAAGTAGTCACCAAATCCTTTTCCATCCTGTTATGAGGCAGCACAGAAGAAAAGACTCCCTAGCAACGGTTCTGACTTGGCTAAAAATGCAGTCTGCATCTTGAGTGTTGTCCTGGGTCTGAATACCACTTTTCCCTTAATTTAAAGGGATGAGAAAATTAAAGATGAAGATGGTGCCCAGTTTAACTCTAAGCTTTGATGAAACTGCAATTTATTGTTACTTATTACTAGATAATCTAGGCATGATTAATGATATTACACTAATGGTAATAATAAATTCAATTATTACTATAACTAATAGAATTTACTCTAAGAATTTGATAAGAATAAAAACGAATTTTCTAAAAACCTTATATAGTTTGGACACTTTAGTAAATCTAAAAAAAACACATTTTCTATTAACTTCACTCTTACATCCATTCAAAAGCTATTGAATATTCACTAAAAATAACTAGGCAATACAAAAGGAAGTAAAAACTATAAATCTTTTTCCATGAAACAATTTAAGAACAATATAGTTAATACAACTATTTTTAGAAAATAACAGAAAATTTCAAACATTTACAAAAGTATAGAGAAACAGTGTAATAAATCCCCATGTACCAATCACCCAGCTTTAACTATCAATTCATGGCCAATACTGTTTCATTTATTCACTACATATTTCCTCCATTCTTCCTACCCTGGATTATTCTGAAATAGCTCCATATAGCATTCTAATCTGAAGGATGGATCTCTTTTTTAAAAAATTAACAATAATTACTTAATATAAAGTATCTAGACAGTATTAACATGTAGTGGTGGGGGAATCTAAAACTGAAAGCAAACTGGAAAAAATCAACCTAATAGTGCTTTAAATGAATACTTTTAATCACAATGAAGGGGCTGGGGTTGTGGAGGACAAAGAATAAACTAATTAAAGTAACTCATACACACAGTATTTGACTAACATGCTTAGTCTTGGACTAGGTTGTAGGGTGGGGTTAGGGACTGCAAACAAATCTCTTTTTAGTAGTTTATTGTAGTGATATGGGCAAAGCAATGCTGAAACAATTTTAGATGTAATAAAAGGTTGAGCAAATAAATAAATGTGTCAATGCTGTTGGAAGCCACAGGTCTTGCTGTGGAAGAAGAGATATATGAACATGAAATAGAGAAAGAAGAAAAAGAGCTCTCTTGGATGAATTGCATTGGAGGTATTGGTGTGAACTCATAATTTCTAAAATGTGCATATGCATGTGTGTAGACATGTGCACGTTCTACTTTATTCTCATTTTACAACTTTCTTGGTAATTGCATCTTTTCCCATAGTCCTAATAGTTATAAACAGTAAAACCACCCACAAATGGTAAAAATCTCATACTAATGAATCTGTAATATAAGTTTTCGACATAAAGTAATTGGAAATTGCCTCCGTCTTCTGCCCAGTCCCCATTCTCAAAGCAGGGCAGGTTAGAGTTCTTACTTTGGTGGATGGTTGCGGGGGATGGTATGGTGAAGGCATAATACTGCCAGGGAAATGGGCAATAACTCAGGAAATCACCTCTATTCATATTTATGCTGGAGCAGAAACTACCACTAGGTGGCACCAAACCACAATCAAGACATAAATGGACTTAAATTTTACTTTTGAACTCCCTACTGCCTAACTGCACATCCTCAACTGGGTTATCTATCTGATCAACCTTGTAAGAATGGCCTCCATTAATCTTTACACTCCACTTATAGCATAATGTGGGCATTTACTGTTTCATATACTTGATGACCATTAGCTAATCCTTTCTTCCAGCCCAGAAGTACCTTGAGTCAGACTAACATTTCTAACTATACTAGATCCCTCTACTTTGGTGATTCTCAACCACATATGCATGTAAAAGACCTGGTGAGTTTTTAATATATACTGGTACCTGGGCCTCACCCTAGTAAAATTATGTTAGAATTTTTGCACACAGAATTTTGGGGCATCAGTCTATTTTTAAAAGGCTAATCCAATGTGCATCCATGTTTGAGATCATTGCTCTACCTGAATGTTACAAAGATTGATATGGCCAAACTTAACATAGGCATCCCTCTTACTGGAATCTAATTTACAAATAAAACATGTTGAATGGCAAACTTTCAGATAATGGGACTATATTCCATTATTTTAAATGTGAAAAATGTATTGTCAGCCCATATAAAGACCATAGCCGATTTCCCCAAAAATCACAAAAAGGCTCTTAAGCACAGGAATTTTGTTTTCCTCCTACATTGCAAACATGTACTATAATTTAAAGATGAAATATCTTAAAGATACAGAAGGAATGCAAATTATATTAGCAAAATATAATTATTCTTCTAATCTACAGCCACCTTTCTAGGCCTCTTAGGTTTTCATAGGCTTTTTCATTTTCTTAGAAAACACAGTAACTAATCATGTAGATAAGATGATAGCAATAATACATAATACACTTAAATAATGTAAGTATAAGATATGATTGTATCAGAAATATGACTTCAGTGGTTTTCAATTTGAATCATCAATTTTGAGAAAAAAAATTTATGAATTATTGTAGCAAATATACAGATGGTAAGAGTTCAAGTGTGAGGGATGCCCAGAGACCTATATATTCTAAACTAACATCTGTCTTCCCTTTTCAACTTGCTCTTCCCCATGTTAGCATCATCCAAATTCTAGCATTCATGCAGCTAAAATGAGTTTTGTTTTGTTTTGTTTTGTATTTAGGCGAGGCAATCCTTGGTTGACTTCACAGATTGCAAGGAACTTGTCAGTTTACAATCCCTTATTTTTTATTTCTTTTACGTCTACAGCACCTGGTGTTCCAAGGTGGTCTCCCATCCAAGTACTAACCAGACCCGACCCTGTTTAGCTTCCAAGATCAGATGGAATCCGGCCTGTTCAGGGTGGCATGGCCATAGATGACAGGTTCTTTTTTACTCTTCATGACTAACTTTGTCACCAAATCCTTTGCCAATACCTCTTAAATGTCTTTCATTTGTATTCTTCTCCACCTCACTTTGAACATTCTAAAAACCCTTGATTAGTCTCCTTGTTTATGGTCTTACCTCCCTTTAATTTTTTATACTATTGAATGAATGATTTTTTTCTAAAAAAGCAAGTTTTCTTTAAATTCTCTTAAGGCTTCCCCTCTGCCCACAACAATATTCAAATTTGTTAATGTACCCTTTTCAAAGAAAAGAGATTGTTGAAGATTCCTGAAGATATTTACACAAATTTTTACAGACCTCTGCCAGGGGTCTGTGGAATCCAGACATTTCTGTAAAAATATCTTTTAATTTTTAATTATCACAAATTTACTCTTAATATCAATAATAAAAACAGTATTTAAAAATATTTAACAATATTTAAAAATGCCCATTCTGCCTTACCCTGGCATTCCATTCACCTTTCTATTCCCCCCACCGAAAGTACATCCACAAAAATGTAGCATAAAAATTAAAGCTTTTGTGCTACAACTGGCACCATCAAGAAAGTGAAGATGACCCAGAGGATGGGAGAAAACACCTGTAAATTATATATTGGACTTATACCCAGAATATAATAAATAATCCTTACAACTCAACAATAAAGACAACCCAACTAAAAAAAAAAAAAAAGCAAAGGCGCGGAATAGACTTTTCTCCAAAGTTACAAATTGCCAATAAACACATAAGAGGATGTGCAACATAAGCACATTAGGAAAATGCAAATCAAAAGCACAAAGAGAAAGCTATCATTTCACATACACTAGAATGACTATAATCAGAAAGACATAATAACAACTGTTAGCTAGGATATGGAGAAACTGGAACCCTCATACATTGCTGGTGAGATTGTAATATGGTGCAGAAAGTTTGGAAAACAATTTGGAAGGTGCTCAAAATAGTAAACACAGAGTTACCATATGATGCAGCAATTCTACTTGTAGGTATATACCCAAGAGCAAAGAAAACATCTCATCACAAAAATTTGTACATGAATGCTCAGACCATTATTCATACCAGCCAAAAAGTGAAAACACCTAGTGAATTAAAAAAATATATGATAAATTCATATAATGGAATACTATTCAGTAATTAAAAAAGAAAGTACTGATATTTGCTATGACATGACTGGACCTCAAAAACATTTTGCTGAGAAAGAAGCCAGATGAAAAACACCACATATTGTATGATTCCATCTATATAAAATGTCTAGAATGGGCAAATCTAGAGAGACAGAAAGTAGATTACTGACTGCTTACAGCTAGGCAGTGGGAGTGGGAGAAGACTGCTAATGACTATGGAGTTTCCTTTAGGTGAGATGAAGTATTCTAAAACTGGATTGTAGTTATGGCTGTGCAACAGTGTGAATCTACTGAAAAACACTGAATCATATATTTTAAATGGATGAATTGTATAGTATATGAATTGTATCTCAAAAAGCTGTTCTTAAAAATAGAGTCTATCCATAGACCACCCCTCCCACTCTGTCCCCCATCACCACAAAGCCTAGTTTAAGCAAGGCTTTTACCATGACAACACAACACACAAGGCCCCTATTTACCTCTCTGACCTCACTTTGTACTACTCTCTACTCTCCAGTCTTTTGGAACCAGCCAGTATTTTCCAAATAAGTCACGCTTTGTCATATCTTCGTGCCTTTACCCATGACATTTTCCCTGCCAGGAATACCCTTCCTTTACCTAGCAAACTTTAGGGCTCAGTCTATAAGTCAAATTCCCCCATAAAGCCTTCTGTGAATGCTTCTCCCACAAAACTGGCTGCTCTCCACTCTACTCCCACAGCATCTTGTGCACGTAAATGGGAGACATTCTACAGCAATTATATATCTACTATCTCTCTTTAACTCAACTGCCCCTCACAATGTCTATCTGTCTTTGTATCTGATGCCTGACAGGGCAAAACATAGAAGATGCTCAATAACTGTTTCTGAATAAATTAATACATAAATGCTAAGGTGAAGTTTTTTTAAAGTTGGTTAATCTCTTTCCACCAAGTGGCAGGAAGGAGGAAAGAGATTACTTGAAAACAGTTAATGAAAAGAGGCAGGAGTTAAACTAAGCCTTGACAGTTAAATGACCAAGAAATCACAGACTGTTACCTGTATGTATCCTCACATGGTTTTTATAATTGGTTGCACTGGCAAATGCCCTCCCACATCCTGGTTCTGTGCAGTAATAAGGTCTTTCTCCTGTGTGTGTCCTAACATGCACTTTTCTGATATTTGATGTTGTAAAAGACCGACCACAGCCTTCATAGGGACATTTAAAGGGCCTTTCTCCTGAAAATACAAAAGGGAATAAATTAAATAGTGCAAAAATACATAGAAAATTGAAATGTCTTATCTTTCGATTCTGCTTAGGATCATGCTCAGGACTCTAGCCTTTTTGCAGTTGAGCTTCCATTTCAATTTTTTTCTCCCTGTAAACAGCATCTTCTACTTGAAACTTAAATTTACATAGGAAAACCTGAATAGTATTCAAAATTCATCAATGATTACATGACTCTCTAAGACAGAATCATCCAGATGGGTGTATTAAAAAATAAGCTGAGAAAAGCAAAGAAGGAAATATCATAAAGAAATACAAAAGAAAAATAGAGTAAAAAGTAGGACTAAGTTAGAACAACTCTAGAATTCCCTAAAAGCTTATCTCCAGGTTTATTCTATTAATACCTTGAAGAAAATAATTTTTGGTCTTTTTGAAATCTAGAGTCTAGCACATAATATTCATCAACAATACTTGCTGAATATATTACTATTCTCATTCCCTAATCTTATAAAAAAATCTACTCTGCTAATTATATTCCTTTTCTTCATCTTTGCTTTACACAACCCCAGAACTCAAAGGTCCTTTAAACTCTCAAGCAGAAAAGAGCCTTTGCTTTTGATTCTCTAGTGCCCTATTCTCGAATGAGCTCAAATTAAGCAAACAACTTCTGGGACAGGAAAAAAGACCTCTCTCTCCCTCAATGCATGTGTGTAGATATAGATATTTATCTATAAATATTTTTCTTTTGTTAAGTGAAATTATGATTTACCTGTTGGTGGAAACCATTCTAAAAGATTTCTGCCCTCAAGTATGAAATCATTTAAAAAAGAGCAGGAATCTTTGATACTTTCTTTAATGAGAGTTTTATTCAGTATGTTAACCTAAGGAGAACGAAGAGTTTACCTTGGGTAAATTCCTTCCCTCCCTGGATCTAGATGGCCTGTAATGTTTTCCCAGCTCTGACATGTTATGATAAGATATCTAGCATTCTAGTAATTTTCATTGTGCTATATATACTATTCCCCTGACTCTGTAGCACCTTGCTTTGTTTTTGCACTGAAATCACTTGTGTTTATCATAGAAGTCTCTGAAGCCCCTTACTCAATCCAACATTATACCAATGAAAATATGATTTAAAAACCACATGAATATGTCGATTGCTGAATGAGTACTATCAAAGGAAGCACAATTCTGATATCCTGACCAAATATTAATGCAACAAGATTATGGTTTTATGTAACTTATACAACAGTTGGCATTATATAGCAAATCCAAATAAGTGTAAATTAAATAGAAGCAGAAACCTAGAGCTTTGTTCCTGAACATTTATAAAGTAAAGTCAATTTTGGATCATATTTGAACTAAAAGTTAAATTTTAATGACTGGAAGAATCTTCAAAGAAATTTACTAAACTATTTCAGAATGCTTAGAAGTATTTGGGGATAAACTTATCATACCATATTTAAAACACCTGCAGAAAAATCTTAAACAAAATTATCTTATAGTCAACAGCTTATAACAGCATCTCTTATCAACAGTTTCTGGAATTCTTCCAGCTCTGATCCAAAGCAAATAAATACCTGTATGACACCAATTCCACAAATAATCAAGTACTAGAAAGGGAGGTAAGAACAAAATACCCTTTCGGAAAAAGAGAGAAGTAAAGTTAAAAGGGAGGAGAGATGATCACAAGGAAATAATAAGCCTTTCTTTCTTTGAGGCTGTTAGGGGTTCAAAACTTTCTTTAGTAGCAGCTTAATGCATTAGAAACAATACTAAATTGAGAAGGAACTGGGTGCCTGTCTCAGTTGGGCTATTAAATAGATGTGTAATCCCAGGTAAATAAGCCTGTTGCACAGATAACTCAAAAACGGAGAGGACTAGTGGTCTACAGCCATTCATTGTTAATTTGGGGGGAGGGGGGGAGATGGACTCCTTTGAGACACTAATAAAGTTATGGGCTCTGATCCTGGAAAACAGCATACATGTGCAAATGGCAAATTGCATGGAATTTCAGGAGTTCAAGAGAAGCCCTTGACAATCAATCTCTGAAACTCTTCCAGAGATTCCTTCACCAAGTCCCCTCCCTCCCTGCAGGTAAGAAACCCTGGTCTCAATAAGATATTTGTTCACACCAGTACCTGTATGAGTTCTGATATGTTTCTGTAGATCTCCTGAAGTTTTGAAAGATTTAGTACAATTGTCTTCTGAACACCGATATGGCTTTTCTCCTGTATGAGTTCTAAAATGACTTTTTAATCCATAACCTTCAAGAAAAATTTAAAAGAAATTTAATTACACAAGACCCCTCTAAGCATGCCTACTGAGATTAAGCTACTTAAAAATATAGTAAACACCAAAGATACGACACTAGGCAAACACACAACAGAACAACTCTTAAAAATGTATAAAGTATGACAGTTCAGGTCTGTTGTGCTGAAAATTCAATAGTTTCATCTCTGTCTAGAAGAGGTTGTGTGTATTTCCTTTTATAAAGTGTCCCAATCTTATTGATGTTCACAACTCAATCCAAAAGCCTGAAGTGAAATCAAGACATGGAACGAGGTAGAAGTCAGGAGGTCTGGTATTGGTCCTGGTCCTGCTGGATATGGCCCTGGGCAGGCCCTGTCCCATTGTTAAGTCCCAGTTCCCCAACGTCTGTTCTAATGTTAAATTCAGTGTCAGTTTTTAATGGTTGGCTTTTATTTTTCCTGGTAAAAGAAAGCAGGGTGTGGAGTGAAACACGGAACACAGTAGGCAGAAACAACAGCCTGAGGAGAAAAATGAGAAGAGAGAGAGAACAGAGTAAACAGGACAAGAGGTAGCTAAGGGATAGACTGAAAAACTGGTCATTGTATGTCTGCTAATTCAAACAAAAGCAAGGGGTCAGTTCCAGCCTCTGGCCTGTCTCTGTTGACTAAGTGGAACCAAGAAACAAAGAAAATTCACTGTCTTTACCTGTTGCAAATGCTTTCCCACAGCCTGAGTGTTCACACTGATAAGGCCGGTCTCCTGTGTGTGACCTCTCATGGACCTGTCATTAAAACACAGGCATGATTCTATTTCCTTTAGGCATTCCTCAGGTGGATGGTCTCAACACAGACCTTTTTATTTTTCCACTATTGAATTATTTTGTTGCTCGTATGTTATTTTTTATAATATACAAAAGGTAACTTTTCTTTTTCTCAAAAACTATAGCCCAATAATTCTCAATGTAGACCAAAATGTTTTATTTAAGAAGTATTCATTTTAAATAAGGAACAGGAACCCTGGAGGTTTTGAGTTATTCTCAAGTGGTCAAAAGTGTCTCTATAGGACATATACATGGTGAGAGCTAGGAGCAGAGCATAAGGAGAAGCTACACAATGTAAGGTTAAAGAATGGGGAGGCTGCTGATAGAGGGGCCTCGAGCTGAGGCAAAGCTTCACCACTGACTATGGTATGGCCATGGCAACTGCCTTCTCTATGACTCAAAATCCTCTCTGTAAAGTGGAGACTAATATATCAGCCATAGAGTGCTGCTGTGACAAATGATCATGATAACAGCCAATATTTACTGAACTTCTACCACATACCAGGTCATTCTTTTCAGCACTTTACATATACAGTAATATTTAAATCTTTCAACCACTATATGAATGAGGTACTTTCTATCATCCAATTTTTTAGATAAAGAAAATGAGGTACTAAGAGGTCAGGTAACGTGTCGAGGTTACACACTGATAAGCAGTGGAGATGGGCTCTGAGACTGCTACTCCAAATATGCTAAATAAACACTTTCTGACACACTCTAAGTTATTCGATAATTGTTAGGCATTATTTTTATAAGTCATGGCATACTGTGTTTAGCTGCAATAAAAGTACTTGGCCTATATATTTGGAAGACAGGACAAACTAACACCATCTTTAGCTAGATTTAGCAAATCACTGCTAACAGAATGATTACACACACTGCTCATATAATTATATAAATGTCATATTTGACAAAAATGTATTCAAATATATCATGTGCCAGGTGGTATGCTGGATATTAGGGAGGCAGAAATGAAGTAAACACATTTCAAGCTCTCAAAGAGTAGACAATTTCAAAAATATACATAGGCTTTATATGTCTTTGTATGAGTGTGAGTGTGTCTATATCTTGATAAGTGGGGGAAAACAATGGCATGTGAATGTTACAAGTATATCATGTTGGCATTTAATATCCTAGGTATAGTTATAACTAGATATAGCATTTCTTTATCTGTACCTTAAGATGATGAGCTGTTGTATATAATTTTCCACATCCATCATATGCACATCGAAATGCCTTTTCTCCACTCTGTTGAGATTTAGCAGTTACTCTTGTTGCATGTCCTTGTAAGACAATCTAGTTGAAACAAAAAGTACAATTTATATTATTTATACATAAATAAAACAGATGAAATTACTATTTTAGAATAAAAAAGATAAAATTGTAATGTAGGTTTCCAGACTCAGGTCATCATTTTATAAAGATTCTATTATCCTGAGCCAGTTAGGCTAATTCTGTTCCATGGCTGAAGTCACTGGCTCTGGAAGAAGTCAAAAGGAAATCTATGAGGGGTATAACTAGACCTCACAGATCTACAGAAGACCCCCTCATCCAGAGAGGATTCATTCTAAGACCACCAGTGGATACCTGAAAATTCAGATAGTACTGAACCCTACATATACTGTTTCATCTTCTACATACATACATATGATAAAGTTTTATTTATAAATTAGTCACATTAAGAAATTAACAACATAATAAAATAGAACAAGTGTAACAACATACTGTAATAAAAGGTATACAAATGTGATCTTTCTAAATATCTTATTGTACTGTAATCACCCTTCTTATTATGATGTTGATGTGAGATGATAAAATACCTTACTAAGTCAAGAACTTCAACTTCCACTTACAGGAAGCACTTCTCTTTGGCATATCCAAATAGCCAGCATCACTACTCTTGTGCTTTGGGGCCATTATTAAGTAAAATATTATTAAATCCTTGAACACAAGCACTACAATACCACAACAGTTGATCTGAGAACTGAGATGTCTATTAAATGTCTAATTAATGTCTAGCGTGGATACATTGGACAAAGGATTCACCTCTCAGGCAAGACGCAGCAAGAAAGCGTGAAATTTCATCACGCTACTCAGAACAGCACAATTTAACCTATGAATTGTTTATTTCTGGATTTTCCATTTCATATTTTCAGACTTCAGTTGACTGTGGATATCTGAAACCGTGGTTAAAGGATGAGGGGAGAGCTGTAGTCCCACTCTAGAAAAATCAATTCAAGTATTATCTCCAGTTAATTCAGGTAATTCTTGACATACTCAAGGGATATATATATACACACACACACACACACACACACGTACACATACATAATTTATAAATAGACATACATACATATAAACACACACACACATATTTTAGAACATGTGTTCTAAAAACAATGTAAGAAGCATATTAAATTTCAAAAGCAATGAAAAAGGGTGTTAGGTCATTTGGGTCACCTATGAGAGACATTACAATCCATATGATCCTACTGTACTTATATTCATAGATCATTTTTTCTGGGACTCAACACCACAAGACTTTTAACAACTGCATTCATTTACAGGCTTTTTATTTTTTATTAAAAATTATTGGGGTGACATTAATAAAATCAAGTAAGTTTCAAGTGTACGATTCAACAGTGTGTCTTTTATATGTATTGCATTGTATGTTCACCAAAGTTAGATTTCCTTCCATTACCAAATATTTTATCCCTATCTACCTCCTCTCTCCCCCTTCCCTCTGGTAACCACTAAACTGTTGTCTGTGTCCATGAGTCTCCATTTGTCATGTTTGTTTATTGCTTTTAGTTTTATATCACACATACAAATAAAATCGCATGGTTCTCAACTTTTTCTGTCTGACTTATTTCGCTTACCATGATTATCTCAAGATTTATCCATGTTGTCTCGAATGAGAGTATCTCATCTTTTCTTATGGCTAAGTAATATTCCATTGTATATATATACGACATCTTCTTTATCCATTGATCTATCAAAGGAACTCTTTGGTTGTTTCCATGTCTTGGCCACCAAGCATAGTGCTGCTATGAACATCAATACGCATATATATTTTTATGGATAAATGTTTTCAAATTTTGTGGGTAAATACCCAGAAGAAGGATTGCTGGGTCATATTGTAATTCTATTCTTAATTTTTTGAGGAACCTCCATACTGTTTTTCATAGTGGCTGTACCAATTTGCAGTCCCACCAGCAGTGTATGAAGGTTCTTTTCTTTGCATCCTCTCCAACACTTGTTATTACTTGTACTGTTGATTATAGTCATTCTAACAGATATGACATGGTATCTCATTGTGGTTCTGATTTGCATTTCCCTAATAGCTAGTGAAGTTGAGAATCTTTTCATATGTTTGTTGGCCATTTGTATGTCTTCTTGGGAGAAGTGTCTCTTCAGGTCCTCTGCCCATTTTTTAAATTGGATTGTTTGTTTTCTTGTTGTTGAGTTGTATGAGTTCTTTTTATATTATAGGTATTAGACCCTAATCAGAGGCATTGTTTGCAAATACCTTCTCCCATTCAGATAGCTGCCTCTTTGATTTGTTGATGGTTTCTTTTGCTGTGTGGAAACTTATTAGATTAATATAGTTCCATTCATTTATTTTTGCTTTTACTATCCTTGCTTTTGAGGTGAAATTCATAAAATCTTCTCTAAATCCAAGGTCCGTGAGTTTAGTGCCTATGTTTTCTTCTTTGCAATTTATTATTTCAGGTCTTATATTCAGGTCTTTGATACATTTTAATTTTGGTGTATGGTGACAGATAGCAGTCTAGTTTCATTATTTTGCATGTGACTTACCAATTTTCCCAGCACCATTTATTGAAGAGGCTTTCTTCTTTCCACTGTATGTTTTTGGCTCCTTTGTCAAGAATTATTTGCCCATATATATGTGGGTTTATTTCTGAGTTCTAAATTCTGTTCCATTGGTCTGTGGGTCTTTTCTGTTGTTTTGATTACTGTCACTTTGTAGTACAATTTGAAGTCAGGCAGAGTGATACCTCTGGCTTTGTATTTTTTTTTTGTCTTAGGATTGCTTTGGCTATTTGGGGTCTTTTGTGCTTCCATACAAATCTGATGATTTTTTGTTCTATTTCTTCAAAAAATGTCATTAGGATTTTGATGAGGATTGCATTAGATTTGTATAGTGCTTTGGGTAATAAGGTCATTGTAACTATGTGGATTCTTCCAATCCGCAACACTAAATATCTTTCCATTTCTTTGTGTCTTCCTCTATTTCTTTTAATAATGTCTTACAGTTTTCAGTGTATAGGTCTTTCATATGCTTCATTAGGTTTATTCCTAGGTATTTTATACTTTTTGTTGCAATCACAAAAGAAACTTTTTTTCATTTTTTTGGAAAATTCATTGTTAGTGTATAGGAATGCTATGGATTTTTATATCTTGATTTTGTGTCCTGACACTTTACTGTCATTATATATTGTTTCTAATAGTTTCTTGGTGGAGTCTTTAGGGTTTTCTATATAGAGGGTCATGTCATCTGCAAAAAGTGACAATTTGACTTCTTCATTCCCAAGTTGGATGCCTTTAGAGTAGATATTTTTTAAAAACTTCTTTATTTCTTACCATACTGTATGGGACAAAATAGCTTTTAAAGATTATTATTCTTCTAGTTTTGAATGGAGCTGTCTGATCTCTGGGAATGAGTCAGGTCCTTGACATTCTGGGGAATGATCTACTTATAGTAATACACATGTTTAAATGGTCAGGGGAGGCTAGAACAAGGGTTGGGGTATTGAGAGGAGCCTCAAATTGACAGTATAAAAAATGATGGTTGAGCATGCCCGCATGGACACTGGTGGCTACAAAGAATCTGCCTTAGGCTTTTCCTTGTAACTGTTAAATCAACTAAAAAACAAGAAGTAGATCTCAATGTAATTGCCAAATTACAAGCTATTAATTTAGCCATACTCATGTATTGCTGTGGGCATTCTTAAACAAAGTACTTTAGATCAGGGTTTCCAAATTTGGCACTAATATTTTGAACAGGATAATTCTTTGTTATGAGAGGCTGTCCTATGCCTTGCAGGACACCATCCTAATATGCCAGTAATGACAACCAAAATTGTCTCCAAGCCTTGCCAAATATCCCCTATGGCACAAAACTGCCTCCTCATAAGCACAGCTGCTTTAGATATTCTAGGTCTTTCTTATGAAATCTGGTTTCACGTAAGGTATCAGCTTTGCAGCACAACTAGTATATTTATGCTACAAATGAAAGAAAAGGCTCTAAACTGTAAGCATCACAATGGAAAAAATCTAGAGATTTCAAACAAGACTATTTACAAAAAATCTATTGCATTAGCTACAGATCTCTTTAAAGTTCAGTTAGGCATAAAGTTACAACTTCTCAAGCAACTCTGGTAACAGTTGGAGTACCAAGAGGCAAGCTGAGAAGTTAGAGATACTGCTTATTTGCAATAGTTCTCTGGGGGACAGTTTGACCTTTTAAAACTATGTACTAGGTACTCAACCTCAAATATTGTACTCAATTGTTTTAGAGGGTGGAGGACTCATGAACTTCTAGTTTAGTACTAATGAAAAGAAATATAATAAGTCACAAATACAAGCCACATATGTAATTAAAAATGTTCTAGTAGCCACATTTTAAAAGTAAAAACAGGTGAAATTAATTTTAGTTGTTTTATTTAACCCAGTATGTCCAGTATATTATCATTTCAACATGTAATCGATATGAGAAATTATTAATGAGATATTTTACATTCTTTTTTCATGAGTCTTCAAAATCCAGTATGTATTTTACATTCACAAAACATTTCAATTCTGACTAGCCACATTTCAAGTGCTCAATAGCCACATGTGGCTACCATATTGGACAGCACAAACCTAGTCTATAAGGAAGAGGTCCAGAGGGCAAAGGAGAAAAAGCTACAGTAAAAAAAAAAAAATCCTATTCAACTTTCTATTTCTTTGTCTACAGGCACCAACACCAAATGATTATATGTCTACAGATAAGGAGAATGAGGCTTTTTAGGACATTTTGCAGTTATGAATTTCTAGTTATGTTTCGGGGTTCAAAAATTAATTATCAGCGGTAACAGACTTTTATGATAATAGTAGATTATACTATTATATGACCCCATAGTAAATCCATTCATTGTTTGTAAGACACATTCTATATTAGTTTATTACAAATGTAGTTACAACTGCCTTTTTTAAAAATAACCTATTATTTAAAAACTTAATTGGTAGTCATTAATAAGAAACAGAATCCTTACTGGGCCATCCCAAGGCACTGTCCTGCATCTCTTGTATATATTTACACTATGTTTGCATTTTAGTAGAGGTTGACTTAGGTGGATCTGACATACTGGAGGATAAAGAATATTAAAGTCTCATTTTATAAATTCAAAGACTTGAAAAATTTGCCAAGAATCAGTTTCAAAGCCGATGGGCTTAGTGAATTATAAACAGTGTTTATACTACTGTCACTTCTTGGTACCACCTCATCTGAAAAACAGAAATACTGGCTTTTTGGCAACACTGAGAAGCATCATATTTCTACCAGTGATTTTGGTGATTTGTTATTTTATTATTTACTGTTATTATAAATGTAAAATCTTCCTGATAACCCCTAATAGTATCACTCAATGTCATTAAGGTGATGCTAATGTTCAAGTTAAGAACTGTGGCCCTGAATCAATAGCTTTAATAGGAGCTAAATATCATAAAACTCTCAGAAGAATGAAAAAACTTTTATGAGGAGCAGTCAACAAAACATTAGAAATAATTTCTGAGACAATAAGGAGCAATATTAGAGAAAGAATATGCTACAATAATAACACTAGCTCCAAGAACACCCACCCACATAAACACAAAAACACATAATTCAAAAGTCTTAAATTATGCAAGTTTTGAATTTTTGAATTGTAATTCTCCCAGAATGCATCTGTGACTACTTTATACTTACTACAAGACTTTTGAAGGCACTGCTGCTCTAGGTTGTTATTTAGGTAAAAGGTAGCCAGTAATTGAACCCAGGGTGAATCAAGGGCAGCCAACCCATGAGCATATGCAGCCCAAGGAGCAGTCTGGCACAAATAGTACAAACAGCTTTGCCCAGTAGGAACAATGATAACTAGCTAGGCTGGACCTTCTCTCTAGGAGTTGTAAAGGAAAGGAGAAACAGAAGAAACAAAAAGATATAAAAAGCAAAGCAGTGAGGATTTGTTAGTCACAGTAATGATGGAGCGCCAGAAAAAGGAGGCATAAGCTACTACCAGCAAGGGCAGTCAGATTGCCTAGTCTCCAAAATTGCCTTGGATTTTAGAACATTAGCTTCATCTGGATTTCTGTGATATCTCCCTTTATTTACTGACACTTTGCATCCATATGATGAACCCTGAGACCAAAGGTAGTTTAAGAAATCTGCTAATACATCTGTGTACTGTTTTTCTGAATTGGCAATATTTTCTTAGAGGTGGTAAGTTCCCTATTCTTGCTTTCATACATAAAAGAGCTCAGGAATGCTAAGAGAAAGAGAGTTCTTATATAAAAAAGTAACTTTACACACCTGCATTTTTTTCTCTTGCTCATTTTCTCCAATAATTCCAGTACCTGTTACACTTTCACTTCCATCAATGGACACCTATAGGAAAAAAATAAAGTTTAAAAAAGTTTTAAATCTTGATAATCGTTTAGGCTGAAAGATAAGTACATGGGGATGCATTATTGTTTACTTTTGTGTATCTTTGAAATATCCATAATAAAAATGGGAAAATTAAATTAAGTTATATGACAGCTATATATTCAATCAGGAAAAAAACCCTAGCCCTTTTGATGTAAAACTTGAGACTTTCCTTCACTTTTTCCAATCTCTAATTTTAATTTAATTAATAAGCAGTTCCATCTATACTTTATTATTTCTCTTATGGCACCCATCCTCGAATATATCTTTTTGTGACTTATCTGCTAATCATTTCTTCCTGATAAGCTCTTATCCCATCCCCTTATTTTTATTCCAATATTTCTTTCTACACTTCACTTCTTTTACGATAAATGCTGATCTTCTTGATGCTGTCTGATTTTGATGTTTTTTGTGTGTGTGTGTGGTATTTTTCTTTCTCTTTAAAAAAATTTTATTAAAAGTATCATGGTAACATTGGTTGAGATTATATAGGTTTCAGCTGTACAACTCTATAATATATCATCTGTATATAACATTGTGTTTGATTTTGACTTTGAATTGTTAGTTTCTTATTTGATAAAGTATGCTTTTTGTTTTCTTTAATAAAAAATAAAGGATGTTCTTGACATTGTAAAATGTACCTTTGCTGCATACTGTTCCAAAGCACTGATGGTGTCAGGGTCGATCGTGGCATCCCCAGTGTGCAGACCTGCCACTGTGCCATCAGCTTGAATTGCTAAGATGGTGTCAGACTGTGGGACTTGCACTGCATGGTGGATGTAAGCTGTGGTGCCGTCTTCCAGCTGAACTGCCTGTAACGCGCTCTGGTCATAACTATCTGAGGGAGTGGAAGGGAATGGCAGTGAATTAAAGGCAGTCTGAAGTTTTATTGAGCAATTACATGAGCATGGACCCATGTGCTTTACGTGTTATTCAATCCTCACAATTTTGTGAAGCAGGTATATTTACCGCCCCCATTGTACAAATGAGAAACTACAGCTTTGGGAAGTCACTTTTGTTAGGAACTAGGAAGTAAAACTAATGATTATGAATCAAAATCAGTATGTTGAGAAACCAGGATCTGAATTCATGTCAGTGTGACTCCAAAGTCCATTTTTTTCCTTGTAAATAACTATATCAATATACAATGTTGTGAAATAGTGAACCCATGTTTAAAAGCAGCCTCTATTTGATGTCTTCCAGTGAACAGGGATTTGCTATTCTGACCTGTTACTAGACAGCAAGTTATTAGAAAGTCTTTCCTTAGACTGTGCCAAAAATCTCCCATCTTGTACTAGAGAACAAGCACAATTCTTCTTTTATATGACAGTACTTCAGTAACTAAAGGCGGGTCTTCTTTTTTCCCATACCCCCATTTATCCCTTATTTTATTTATATTTCCAAAACTATTTTACCTTTGGAGGCATGGTGAATAAATGCTGTAGTTCCATCTTCTAATTGTACTGCTTGACCATCTTCTAGACGTAAACTATCCCCTGCTCGAGAGCAATGCTTACATTTAGATCCCATGTTTTGCGATAACTCAGCAGCAACAGAGTAAATGAATCATTAGACATATTATAAAACCTACATTTGCTTTATGGGTCCTGAACATTTAAGTAATTTTAGTAAAGCTGCTCTGAATAAGTGTTTTAAGGTAAAAGATATTAAGCTACTTGTTTTAGGACTATATCCCAGGAGATAAGAAAAGTTGAAAGAATGGGTAAAAAAAGAAATGAGAGACTTGTAGGACTGCTCAAATAACAGAAATATTTACTTAGGACTATTGCACATTTATCTCCAAAATATAGTTCAGTAACTAATTATCTTTGAGAGAAAGTCTTGATTAAGTTAAAATGGATTTTAGATGCTCTCTTTGACATCTACTGGTCTTCCATTTCAGAAAAAGGACTAAAGATCAGGACTAACTGTAAGCATTAATAGGAACTGGAGGTGGCAAATACTGAAGTATGAAAATCAGAAGGGTAAATAAGTATAAAATACTTACTACTTTTGGGTATGGGTACATGTTGAACATAGGCAGCAGAACCATCTTCCAACTGAATGACCTGGCCATCTATGAGTTTTCCATCTGGAAGAAAACATTTAAACCAATAAATTAGCACAAACAAAAAATTTTAAACTCTACAATTTCAAAATGATTTCAACTATAAAAACATACACTACTTAAGATCATGTTCATCTTGATTCTTCCCTCAATGTTCTGAGGCAATTCAATAACACATCCAGTGATCCTATAGAAAGCAGAAAATCCTCCCTCAGCCATCCTTCCTCCCCTCCAGTTTTCAATTAGACAAGTTCAAGAGGAAGAGTGGCTCATCACAGCAGGCTATATGAGTCGAACCTCTATATACCTTTTAGAGCCATTTAGGAACAGTAATTCTGACCATGGGGGAGCTGAAGCTGGGAAGAATACACATATATGTCATCTCTGGGGCATAAGTCCCTTGACTATGTATATACATGCTCAGTAGGTTTCTATAAAAATAAGGAGTTTGAGAATTAGGCTATTTCTTGGAGCAAAGTAAACACTGATTCGGAGACAATGTTATATAAGCAAAACCAAATGTCTTTATTCTTATGCATATTTTGTAAAAACATTAAATAATAACTTGAACCAAAAAGGAAGGAAGGTCTTATTGGAAATAGATTGGGGACACTCCCTCCTCCCCCTTCCCCACTAATTTTGATAACCCACAGTATCTTCCAAACATCTCAAAGGGTGTTCCCAAATTATCAAACAAATTTTAGTTAAACTGAAACTATTTTAAGTGACCATATGCAAAACAGTATCTTCAGAAGGGGCTGGTAAGGGATATAGTTGCTAAGTGCTCCAACTCTGAGGTTATGTATTGCTGGTATTAACCAACGGGCTATATATATCAGGCACATACCTTTAGAATTGTGTTGTATATAAGCAGTAGAACCATCTGCAAGTGTTACTGCTTGCAAGCTTACACCTTCCATATTTTCTAAATTGTCACCATCTATTATTAAAAAGATAGTTATTTTCTTTAGTTAACTGTCATACGTGAATGCTGTTTAAAATTTTAAAAATAAAAATGAGGTAAAAGGCAGATTGCTTAGCCTAGACTCAAATGAGATTTCTTCTAGCATTTATAAAAAATATTTCTCTGCCCTACTGTACCCAGTATCCACACCAAGGTAAAAATGCTCATAGAAAAGCTTAGCTTTGGGTTGCCTTTAGCTAATTAGCTAAATCAGGAACAGGGAAGTAAACACAGGGTTATGAGTTTTCATTTTCCCTTCAGATAAATGATATTTTCAAGCCCACATGATTAAGACTACTCACCTGCCACAGTCACTGCCTCTGTCAGGCACAGGGTAACATGCTGAGCCTCCATTCCTCCTCCAGGAAACTCTGTCATTCCCTGAGAATCTCGATTTATTTGGGCTAACAACATTTTTTACCTTGAAGAAAAATATAAGCACTTGAGAACAAAGAATGATGAATATGAAATAAAAGCTAAAAAGAATATTTATGAACTATAAAAAATTGCTAAGGAAGTAAACTGTGTTTAAAATAAGCTGAAATTTCACTTAATATGCTGGTTAAGAGTATTAACCCAAAGTCTAAGTTATGCTTTTCATAATTTATCAGTAAAAATTGAGCACACTGACAAGTCTTGCCTATCAATTTTGTACCATGTTTAAAATTCCCATAATTAGAGTTCATGTGGTTTGATCATGAATCAGACAGAGGAGGTTGTCCTGAAGTACTATAGAAATCTCCAATGAAGACATAATATGTCTTCAGAAATAAAGTTCCTGCCTTTCTGGAAGGTGATGATGTATGTTAGCATAAGAAAAGAAAAAAAAAAAAACCACGACAGAAATGTAGCAAATGTTATATCCAGAATATATAGAAAACTTCTACAACTCAACAACAAAAACCAAAATGATCTCGACCCTACTAACTTCTCCAGTAGGGTGGATAACCACCCTGGTTTGCCTAAGACTGAGGAGGTTCCAGGAACATGGGACTTTCAGTTTTGTTTTTTTTGTTTTGTTTGGGTAGGGTACGGGGTGCACTTTGTTTTAAAACTGAAATAGTCCTGGGCAAATCAAGACAAGTTGAATACTATCCAAGACAAGTTGATTACTATCCTCCAGTCTTGTTTTAGCCACAACCTGCTCACATTCTACACTCTAATAATATTGGTTAAAATTCTAGTAGTTAATGATACTGATATCATTTAATAATACTAATATCATTTAATGATATTAACATATTAAATAAAAATGATAATGGTGATGATAACTAACCCTTGATGCCAAGCATTAAGGTTAATTTATTTAATCCTTTTAGCAATTCTATGAATTAAGTAACATTTTATTGTAATTTTGCAGATAAAGAAAATAATCAGAAATGTTAATTGTTCTTAACTCCACAACATAATTAAATAACAAAAGTCTGCCTTCTAAACATTTGGCTCAATGTGAGCATCTGGATTATTTGCCATTCCCAGACAGCCCCATGTGTCTCTTGCACCTGGGCCTCAAAAACATTACTGTTCACATCATCTAGAATACTCCTCCTCCTCTACTTCGCTAAATTTGTCTGGTTTCAGAGTCCACCAGAAAATTTTATCTGAATTTCCCAAATTGAGTCTGAATGCTTTAGATGTATTTCCCATAATACTCTGTCTATACCGTTATCATAACACTTATCACAGTACACTACCTATTCTTTACCAGAGTGGGCAGTATATCAATATTAACTAGTTACTAGACTGTTTAAGGAGGATGTTCCTATAGGTAGATTACAGAGTATGGGTTATACTTAGAAATGCTTATAAGAGGTAATATAATGTTATAGTTAAGAATGAGGGCTCTGGAGCCAGCCAGCCTGCTTCAAAATTTCATTTTTCCATATATTATCTATGTGACCCCGGGCAAGTTACTTAACTGCTCTGTGCCACAGTTTCCCTATCTGTAAAAGGAAAGTACTTAAGAGAACTATTGTAAAGATAAATATAGATACTTTAGAACAGCACTTGGCATTACATACATGTTTGCTATTAATGCTTACCAGTAGTTTTAAGCTAAACGAGAAGAAATTATACAGCCCATGTCATTGTCTTACTCACTATTTTCTCTTACTAGTAGGTTTTTGGGGTGGAGGCTGGAATAGATTACGTTATTAAACTCCCAGGATTAATATTACTGGATCAAAACATTTAAGCATTTTTATGGCTATGACAATTTGCTGCCATTACTTTTATGAAGTGTGCTAACTGCACTGCCACCAGCAACACGAGCATGCTCCTTTTACCACATCTTTACTGGCATTGGATATTACATTAGGTCTAAGAATAGATGCTTAGTCAAAAAGATTAAAGAAGGGGAGCATAAAAATGACATAGACCTTAAATATTTTAAATATGTAAACATTCATTTGCTAGTTTTTGATAGAAAGCCAAGGCCTTTACTCTGAGAATTAGTCTGTAGATCTGTTCAGCATTGCCTTTTGGCAAAAATCACTAGCACGATGCATTCCAGTTGGGGTTACTTTAAAAAAGAGCAAGAACTTAAAATCCTTGCAAAAGGATTTTAAGATAGAATCTGTCCAGATTTAAACATTTCTCCCTCCTCTCATCTTTTGTAGTTATACTACTTACAGGACTAAGTCCAATTCCTTAGTCTGATATTCAGGCTACTCTCCATCTGGCCCCGACTGACCATTCTAATTTCACCTCCTATTATTCTCCTTTAGATCTTTACCTTTACCATGGTCAAACTACTTTTTAAAATATGTATGTATGTGTGTGTATGATGAATAAATATCCATGACTGATATTCTTAGTAGTATATGTATGTATAGATACATTATGTGTGTGCACACAAATACCAGATAATGTGCATGCTTTTGGGGATATAGAGAGGTAAAAAAGAAGAAACTCATTCTATGGTGACAGACAAGTGAAAATATTTAACTAAAACACAACATGGTGACTTTTGGTCAAGATTAGTAAGTAGGTAAATGCTGTGCTCGCCTCCTCCCACAACTACATCAAAATTAAAACTAAATTATAGAACCACCTTGGAGAACTACCTGAAGACTAGCTAAGCAGAAATCTTGTAACTAAGGATGTAAAGAAGAAACCATGTCAAAACTGAAAATTTTGATGGCACTAGCTATCAAAATTTTAAACACAAGTCTTAAACCAAGTAATTCTTTTGGGAACTTATTAAACAGATACTCTCTCAAATGTGCAAAGTTAATTGTAATATTATTTATAATAGCAAAAAATAGTACAATCTAAAAGTCCATCAATAGGGACAGGTTAAGTAAATTATAGAATATCCATAAATGAAATATGCAGACATTAAAAATAGGATAGATTTATATGAAATATGTCCAAGATATACTGTAAGTGGGACAAAGCAAATTGCAGAAGTTTATATGATATCAACGTATTCATGTTTTTAATAAAACTGTATATAAATATCTGCACAGGCTTGTATATACACATAAAAATTCACATGGTAACCTCCCAGAAATGGGACCAGGGGATGAGGGTGGAGTGAGGAAAGGACTTTTAATTTTTACCATATACCTTCTATGAGTTAAAAATTTTCTAACCATTTACTTTATTCATGGTTTTAAAAAATAAAATGACTTTAAAAAAGTTACTATAAAGAAAAGTATTAAGAGAGTAAGGAGCACCTAACTTTGCCTTAGGAATGCAGAGACAAGACCATGAATTCAGGCATAAAAAGATAAGTAAGCATTTCCTAAAGATCAGAAGAAGAGAGAGGGCAGTCCAGGTGCAGGAAAAGTTTTTGTTGCTGGCTCTTCCATAGTGCCAAGCCCCTCACTACCCAGATTTCAGTCCAGTTATCATTTGAATCCTACAGTATTTGCTGTTATTTGGCTTGTAGCCCAGGTCACTATGAATTACTAATCATGTTATTATTATCATAGACTTCATCTGCATGTGGATTTATGATTTACTGGATGCTATATATTGGAATTCTGCCCAGTTCCTAGGCAATTAACCAGCTTTTGAGCTTCCATTTCCTCTTTAGAAAAAAATGGGAGAACACCTTGACAAGGCTGTTGCAAGAGTTAAGTGAAATAATGTATGTAAAGCCCTTAAACTCAAGATATTTTCTTTCTACAGGTTAAAAAAGTGAGATTTCTAGAACCTTGTTTTTGACTGAAAGGCTCTGATTCCTGATATCTAATGCTCCTCTCTCTTCTTCCTAGTCCTTTAACTCCTACATTCAGTCTGCTCAATTAGACTATAAGCCTTCTAACTAAGATATGTACCGTGTCCCGTGGGTCTTTGGAATTTCTGACTCCTAAGATTATATGTTCAATAAAGATCTAATGAGTTTAATGGCAGTTTGTACTTGCTATATACACATAATACCTCATGTTGCAGTGCTTTACAATTGTCCTCCATTATCTACATCCAGCCATGCTGACCTAGTTCCTAGTATATGTACACCTAACTTTTCTTGCTTTTGCACATATTGTTAGGTGTCACCTCTTACCTGAAATGGCCATTCTACCACCATCTCCTTATTTTCTACCACAGAACTCTGTATCTTGCACAGGAGAATTTCACTTATCAGAATTTCTAAATGAACTCTAAGTTCCATGATGGCAGGGCCCTCATCTGTCTTATTAACCCTGGAATTTCTAGTGCCTACAAGAATGCCTGACACATTGGATATGATTACTAAATATTTGAACAAATGAATTTGAATGAGGTCATGGCTAGTTAACTGCCTCAGACAGGATTAAAAATTAGGTCTTCTTTTATCCAATGCTCTTTTCAATGTATCTCACTTTTGATAATATGCTACTGTATTGTGTATATAGCAAGTACAAAATGCCATTAAGTGATTCCAACTTCTTGTGACCATTACTTCATACTATATAAATATTTATTTTCAATACAAGGCTAAATGAATTCATCATTATTTAACTTAAAGATGTATACAAATAGCACAATAACATCCATGCTATGCCATATTATGTACAGTATTCAAAATACTATATCATTCTAGGTACTACAGACATTTGATATTGTAAAAGTAAATAAGGTGGGTACTTGGTAAATTACTGAATAACTCAGTTGAGAGAATGAGCTTTTGAGCCAGTCATAGGTTCAAGATCCAGCTTTGCCATGTAATACCTGGAAAAGTTACTCTATAAGCTTCAGTTGACTTACCTGCAAAAGAGGGACAGTAACTCCAGTATCTGACTTAGGTTTGTAGTTAAGATAATAAGTTTATGTATATAACACTCAGTCATTTAATTTACTGCTTAGCCATAGTTAGGTGCTGAGTAGAGTGGTGTTTTAAGTACAAAATAAATGCAGTTAGTTAAATGCCTGTGTCTACACAGTAATGGACAAGTTACTTTCACAGGGTGCAGAATTCTCACTGCAGCAGTTTTAAAATGGGATTAGATTTATGGGAAAGTATGGAAAAAGTTTATCATTGTTTTCAAAATCTTTTCTATAAAGAAGAGGGTGATTTCTGTCTAAATTTATCCTAAAAACAAATCATTTTGATTTACAGTACAATAAAGTTTAAAACACTGTCTTACAAATTTAGCAGAGAAAGGAGCAATGACACGTGGAACCCAACTTTTAAAAACTATGTTCTGAAATAAAATCAGGAGCAAAAAGACTTAGAACTAGGTAAAACCTCAGATTAAAATAAAAACTAGATAAAAACTTCAAAGTTAAGTAAGTATGAAAACCTCAGGACTCAGAAGTTCTCACATGTTCATAAGCTACATATATATTATAAATAATAACAACAGCTAAAGTAATAGTAGAGGTATGATTCCTCAATCTAGCTAGGTGGACCATAGTTATCATAGGACAAAGAAATTCAACTTCTATGTATACACACACAAGATAAATGAAAACGTATGTCCAACAAACAAAAACTTGTACGTAAATGTTCATAGCAGCTTTACGTGTAACAGACAAAAGATGGAAACAATCCAAATGTTCATTAACAGATGACGGATAAATAAAAAATACATAAAATATTTGGCAACAGAAAGGAATGAAGTACTGACACATGCTATAACATGAACGTTGCAAATATTACATTAAGTGAAAGAAGCCAGTCACAAAAGCCCATATACTGTGTAATTCCATTCATATGAAATGCTCGGAATAGGCAAATCTGTAGATTAGTGGTTGGAGAGAGGTGGGAAGTTAAGGGAAAATGGGGAGTAACTTAAAGGGGTAGTTTTTTTTCAGTGACAAACACGTTTTAAAATTGTAGTGATGGTTCCGCAACTCTGTGAATATATTAAACCAATTTAATTACATATTTTTAATGGGTGAATTGTAAGACATGTGAATTATACCGATAAGCTGTTATTTAAAAAATATATGTGGGGTGTGTGTGAAATTTCCAAAATATGCCTGAGTTACAAATCTCATCAGCTTTTGCGTGATCTCCTTATTTCTCTTACTAAACACTTAACAATGAACTTATTTTAAAATAACATTTAATATTGCAGATTTTTGTCAACTACAGCAAAATTCACGTATCTTCTAAGATTCAGGACAAAGGTGACCACAACACCGAACCTACAATTTTCACCACATCCCTCCTCCCCGCTCCCCTACCCGTGGTTATACCAGCTGATTAGGCACTTCCAAAGCAAAGACTGAAGCTGATTTTAAACAAATAATGGGTTTAGCAATGGTATTCTTTCCTTTTTGCTTAACTTCATTACTGTGGGAAAACAATGTTAAAAAAAGCGTAAGGGAATGGAGTCAAAATTGGTTTACGTTCCCCAATGTTACAAAGCAACCGAAGGAGTCGTTCACTTTGCCCACAAGCGAGAAAAAGGAGAAATAAAATTAATAATTTCTAATATTTGATGTTAAGCCTCAATGGCCTAAAAATAAAAAAAATAAAAATAAAAAGTGAGGGGAACAAGTGATCTGTGCACGAACTGGGTGCGAGGAAACTGTAGGAGCAATCTGCAGGTGGGGTCCGAGCGGGCCCTCGGCCAGTCCTGCCGCCAGCGCCTCAGCTGAGGCCTAGTGCGGACCGTGGCCCGACGTCCCAGCCGGAGGAGATTCGCCTCGGCGGCGTCTGGGGACTTGCTCCGCGCGGAGGTCAACCCGAGAAACGCTACCCAGCTCCAAATGGCTCTACCCTTCCCTCCTTCACTCCCTCCCCTCGGCGGTCCCCTGAGGGGAACAGGCGGGGCACAGCGCGCAGAGACTAGGGGTGGGGGGTGGCGTCCTCAGTGAGAAACGCTCCGCCGCCCCAGAGTGGCGGCCGCGGGTTATTAATAAACTCCGCTTCTGCCCAGGCGCCGCTGCCGCGGCCGGCCGTAGAATCGGCAGGGCCTGGGGCGGAGGCTAAACAGCTGGAGTGAGAGCCGGGGCCCAAGTGGGCCCACGCCGCAGCGCTGAGGGCGGCGGCCGGGCGGAGAATAATGCACACTGGGTAAAAACACATTTATATACGAACCTCCGAGAAAATTTTCCAACAATTCCTTCGTCCGACCACCATGCACCAGGACAGGAAACAGCCGCCCGGCCCCCAGACCCCGCAACCCGCATAGTGAGTCTGAAGCCCGCCCCCAGCCTCCATTGGGCTATCACTACGTCATTCACTGGACGCCTTCTGCTTGCCATTGGCTCAAATTTAGGCGATGTGAGACGAGACCGCCTTATCCACGCCTCATTTTCGTTACGTCAGGCCTTAAAGCTAGCGCCTGAGTGGCTTGCGTGAGTGCGGAATCAAAGTTCCTCTGTCTGACTGGTTGGCAGAACCGCTCGTCCCACACAGACACCGCCTGGCTGACAAGTGAATTATGCCGATTCTGGGGCCCCAGCGGGAGGCGCCATTTTGTAGCGAGGGAGGGAGGTTGGTTCTTGTGACTAGCCAGGAGGGAGAAGAGGTGACTGGCGCCATTTTCCCCAAAGGGGCTGGGAGGTGGCCTTGGCTCTCCCGGTGGGCTTGTTGGAGCGCGTCCTGGAGACTAGTTGGGCTTTGTCTAGCGATTGTCGAGTGTCACTGTTGGGAGAGAAGTGGTCGGGAGGGGTGGGGCAGGATGGGAAGCCTAACAGCTCCTTGGGGGCTCTCGATGCCAGCTGAGGCCTTTGAACTTGGAAGAAGGCTCAGCTTTCTCCAGAGCTGCTGTATGCCGGTCACTGGCTGCCAAGCGTCCCTGTGCTTCTGCAGTCCTCGGGGCATCACCGTTCGTTGGGGGCGGGGAGCCTCCTGCCCCTGCTGAAGCGCCGGCGGAGCTTGGCAGCGGGGCAGTAGTCTTGGACTCTGCTGGGAGATGCTGCGGATCCTTTTGCACTTGCATGTTGTTTAGGTCGTCTGTAATGGTTTCACAACATACATTGTGTGTCGCGAAGTAAAGGAAAGTCAGAAGGATGGGAAAGCATTGATTTAGGCTCCCCAAACCTGTTAAGAATGGATACAAATTAGTTGTGAAGTTTAGGTAACTTGTAGATCTTAACCCACACTTTTTTTTTGTTATTGGAAATACTAGCTATTTCAGGACTATTCAGTAAGTATTCATTCGCTTTGGTAACCAGGCTGAGTAAAGGTGAGATACAATGTATAGACTCGATGTTTGTTAGATCTGGCATTCCATATAGAATTGAGTTACGAAGAATGAGGAGGTAGGCCGGTTGTGTACTGCTTGCAAAAATTGGAGATCGCTGGATAAGTTTAGGTTCCTTTTACATTTCAGGTGATTTTGGAATGACCAAGGGGTTAAATCAAAAAGTTAAAAACAGCCTTCGTCTAAGTGAGGATAATTAAAATGTTTTGATTTACAATTGAGCCTGATTTGAGATTTTAACGATAACCTTTCGGTAGCGAGAAAGGGGCAGGCTGACCCTAATCAAATTAGTTGCAGTTGGTGCTTAAATGCCATTCGAAGGAAAATAGGACTTTGAGTTTCCTTTGACTACATATTCTTTAGAAGTTATTTTTTTTTACGCCCTTTTAAAAAAAAAATGTGACACACAATTGGATTCGGTTCTTTGAAACTGGAAGAATTGGCTCACCTAAAATAGTCTTGTATCCAATGGAGATTCCCTTTGTCAGAGGGAATTAGAGTTCAGATGAAAAACAAGGTGTTTTAATTTATACTTTGTGTACCTTCCAGATGTTATGTGTCTAGTAAGAATGTTAATAAAAGAATCTTAATACTATTTTACAGTTTAGTCATTTATTACTAAGACCCATGCCTGTAATCTATTTAAAACACTAGTACAGAATCTCAAAAATAATTTTAAATTACCTTGTAATTGTAAATTGCAGTTACATCTTAGTATCTCCAGAACTTAAAGAGTAGTTGTAAAAATTTAATGGTAGTGGTGGATAGGATGCTGTAATTCAAATCTGATTCAGGGAGAAACCTTAATTCTGATTTTGTCATGGGTAATAGAACTTTGTGTTAACTGTATTTACCAGTGACTACAGAACAGAGTTCAAATGTACAAAGTATTCAGGGCCATCCATTATCTTCAGATTTTTCCCAAAATCACCTGTCCCTTATATCTTATTTTAATGACTTGAAAAAATTTCCAACCAGTGCTAGTCTAGGCTTTTAAAGTTGGACCATTTTGCCCAATTTTCTAAATAGTTTATTTCTTGCCCCCTTTAAAAAATGATTTTTCAAATATTTCTTTCAGTAACTCAAAACTTTCTGGAGAATTGATTTTGGCATATTTGTACAGTGATGTAGCCATGAAAGTGTAGAAAAAAGATGGGGATGACATTAAATTCTTAAAAGTATTTCAGAGAGGGTGTTATAGGTGACAGATTTATTTCTGTAATAAATTGGGAACTGTGGCTGTAGTTATGTCACTTGTCTACGAACCTGTTGTCTCATCTGTAAGGTAAAAACCACTTATGCCACTGTATGATTAGAAGGATATACGAGAATGTAGATAAACATGCATTCAAGTGTTTAATGTTAACCTATCTTTCTCCAGTTCTCACTTTAATGGTCTACAGCAGGGCCCCACCCCTGAGCCACAGACTAGTATCCATCTGTGGCTTATTAGGAAGCAGGCCACACAAGAGACAAGCAGGTAAAGCTGTATCTGTACTTGAGGCTGCCCTCCTTCGCTATCACTGGCTCAGCTCCACCTCAGACTCAGATCGTCAAGCATTAGATTCTCATAGGAGCATCATTTAGTTAATCTCACTCGATTTCTACACTAAAAGCATTGAACAGGGTTTAATTAGAATTCGTTTTGTAAGTGTGCAATTAGGCTGCTTAAAATGTTCCTTTTTGATCTCAAATAAATGGTTCTCAGTATATAGCTGACAGAAGCATAGCTGTAATACAACTACTAATGTTTTATTAGGTAATCTCATGATTCCCTTTATTGCAAGCTGATGTAATTCCAGTATGAATGTAATTTTTCCATTTTACCAAGCCTACCCTTGGACCACTTGTTAATCACATTCATTATATCTTTGAAAAATCATCTAATAGTGAGCTCCAAGGTTTACCAACTGTGGTTAATGTGTATTGAGTTTTAGTGGCAAACTAAAAGGGAAATGTTAAAAATCTAAAGCCCCTGAAGATTCCAGGTGTCCCTTTAAAGCTTGATACCTTCACAAGATTCTAATCATTTTGGCTTCTAATTACATTTGCTTAAATCTAAAGTAGAACATTCCAGAAAAAAGGAAAACCAAGTTTCATTAATATATATAGTTAAGTCTGGCGTTTTCGCAGTAGAGTTAAATAGTGGATAGTCCATGAATGAAACCAGTTTTTAACATTTTCTGGGAAAACAAACTCAAGATGAAATGAGTTTTTAAAAGACAAAGATCATGTTTTCAAATAAGCAATAAGATTGATACCATTTTATAGAAAAACACAAATGCTGTAATTTTGGGGGAAGTTTAGCTTAGTCTTAAATTTCTAATACTATGTATTACATTGAAATTTATAGAGGTGAAACATTTACAGAAAAACTTTTAAGGATTACTTCCCTGCCCCAACTTCAGCATTAGCTTGGGTTGTTTGATAATAGTGGCATTTTTTAAAAAATAGGAAAACGAAATTTGGGGGAATATGATCCTAAAGACTTTTCCCCCTAATATGGTGACTGCTGCATAGCCATGGTAAAATTATTCTTACATACATATTTCATGTTACACTTTAGGGAACTTTAACCACATTTGAGGCTCACTTTTATATGGACATTACCGATATTCATATGCCATAAACCATTTAAAAATGTATACTTAAGTAGTTTTAAGTATATTCACAAGGCTATGCAACTATTACCAATATTTAAGTCAAAACATTTCATCATCCCCAGAAGAAACCCTGCACCATTATAATGCAGTCGCTCTTTTCCTCCTCCCCCCTGCTCCTGGTAACCTTTTATCTCCTGTTCCTATATGTTTGCCAATTCTAGATATTTCTATAAATGGAAACTTCCAACTTCACTGTTTTCAAGTTCACCCTTGCTGTAGCACATAACGGTACTTTTTATTGCCAAATATAATTTTATGGATATACTACAGTATTGTTCATACATTCTTCAACTGACACCTATTTGGGTTGTTTCCACCTTTTGGCTAGGCTAGTATGAACTATGTACAAATTGTGTAGACATGCATTTCACTTCTCTTTAAACATATACATCCAGGAGTGGAATTGCTGTGTGATACTATTTTCAACCTTTGAAGAATTGCCAAACTTTTCTGCAACAAATTAGCATTTTGTTATCAGCAATGTATGTTTCTAATTTCTCCATATTGTCACCAATACTTGTAATTGTCCACCTTCTTGATTATAGACATGCTTATAGGTGAAAACATCTCATTATTGATTTGCATTTCCCTAATGACTAGTAATGCTGAGCATCTTTTTCAATGATATTGGCCATTTATCTTTGGAGAAGTGTCTACTTGGATTCTTTCCTGTTTTTGTTTTAGTGAGCTGTAAACGTTCTTATATACTTAGGATTTGCAAATATTTTCTCTGGATTGTCTTCACTTTCTGAAGTGTCATTTGACGCAGAAAAACTTAAATTTTGATGAAGTCCAAGTCATCTATTTGTTGTTGCTGCTTTTGCGTTATATCCAAGAAATTGTTGCCTAATTCATAGTCACAAAGACGCCTACATTTTTTAAGACTTCTGTAGTTAAAGATCTTATAAATCTTTGAACCATTTTGAAGTAATTTTTGTGAGTGGTGTGAGGTAAGGGTCCAACTTCATGCTTTTGTATGTAGAAACCTAGCTTAGAACCATTTGAGATTAATACATTTAATGGTCTTGGCACCCTTGTAGAAAATCAGCTGACCACAGATTTAATGGTTTATTTTGGACTCAATTTTATTCCACTGGTCAGTTCTATCCTTACTCTAGTACCACTCTCGGGGTTACTAAATCATGTTCAGATTCAAGATTGTTTTGGCTATTCTGAATCCCTTATATTTCCAAACAAATTTTAGGATGTTGTGTCAATTCCTGAAAAAGGTAGCTGGGATATTTTAGGGATTACAGAATTTATAGATCAATCTTGGGAGTACTGGCATCCTCATGGTATTATCTTCCAATCCATGAACATGGGATGTCTTTCCATTTATTTAAGTCTTCTTTCAACAAATTAGTTTGACTTTTTAGATTTTTTTCCTAAGTATTTTTTGATGCTGTTATACATAGAATTTTCTTAATTCCACTTTAGTTTCATTGCTGTATAGAAATATAACTGATTTTGTATATTGATCTTGTGCCTGCAACCTTGAAATCATTAGCTCTTTTTGTGTGGACTCCTTAGAGGTTTCTGTAAAATGATGTAATCTGCAAACATAGTTTCAATCTGGATGTCTTTATTTCCTCCTCTTACCTAACTGCCCTGGCTAGAACCTCATGTACCATGAATAGAAGCATCCAAGGGTACATGCTTGTCTGGTTCTAGATCTTGGGATAAAGTTTTCAAGTCTTTCATTAAGTCCATTAGCTTTAAGATTTTTGGTAGATACCCTTTTTCAGGTTGAAGAAGGTCCCCTGTATTTATAGTTTCCATTTATTAAAAGGGTTTTGAAAGAAACATTAAAAGCCTGATAGGAATTTAAACATAGGATTCAAATACATTAACTCACAAATTTCAATCTATACATGAAAGCAGAATCTTTAAGTATATAAAAGAATTTTGTATCCCCTGTGCTTAAAACCTGGAAGGAAAATTACCTCACACATGCACATTACTTCTATAGATACTGAGAATTGAATGCCAGATGGGTGAGGGGTTGGGGAGCTGGGTAGAAAAGATGAAGGGATTAAGTACAAATTGGTAGTTACAATATAGTCCCTACTGCATAGGAAATAGGCAATAATAATAACTATGTATAGTGCCAGGTGGGTAATTGGGCAGATCACTTTGTAAACTATATGAATATCTCAACACTATGCTGTACCACCTGAAACTAATATAATAGCGTTGAATGTCAGCTCTAAGTGAAAAATAAAAATTAATAAACAAAATACATTCCTCCTGTAGTCATAGAATCCTGGATTTCTAGGTGGGAACCTAGTTTCCTTTATATAAGGAACACATGCACCGAAGTGTTTAAATGCTACTGCAATAGTAGCCAACTTCATCAAGGGTAAAACCTAAAATTGAGGCAGACACTGACAAATAGTCATAGATAATCTTCACCAAAATGTAAATTACATAAAAAGAGCGGATATTTTAATAACTGGTATATTTTAATGTAACTTTAGATCACTTTACAAATGCTTATGAATGCCTTCTATGCTTAAGGACTTACTGTGCTTGATCTTCCCAAAGACCCAGTTTAATCATTAATACAATTCTCAATGACTTTTTCTTCATGCTTGCTTCAGGGGCTACATCTGGGGCTGAACAAAAGCAAATAGCCAAAGGGCTGTGGTTGGCCATCCCTGTTCTACACTCTGGTTTCTTCCAGAGGTGAAGATAACAGTTGTATCTTGATAAAGTGTGTACATTTAGCAACCACCATTTTATAACCTGCAGAGAAATGGATGAACTTTTAAACAGATGGATTATTTCCATTTACAAAAAAGTGAAGAATTTACATCAGCCACTAAAAAAAAAATATTGAAACCCAAACAAAATCAGAATTAACTTCTATACATTAAAAATTAAGTTATAGGTTAGTGAAATTATGGGAAATACTGTTAAAATCTGTATGTAATTATGTTTATAAATATTCTCAAAGTTATCAGCAGTCCTACAACCTTATCTAGAAACAGACATATCAAGACCCATAATCTGTAAGAAACTAGTTTGATGTTAAATTTAAGGAAATGCTAAAAACTGAGGTATATATTTGATGCATGAGAAACTACCATTTGAACATAATTTAATATTAAATATAGTTTAATTTTAAGGTCTTTAATTTGTTAAAAATCCATAAATGGAAATTAGTTTGGATTGTATGACAGAGGAAACAATAAAACTTGTTCTCAAAGACATACCAATACATTTTCTTGAAACAAAACCTCAGCAAATGAGAATTTTCATACTTTGCACGGGAATAACTGAAACCTTTATTAGATATGGTTTTCCAATAACAATGTGAAAACTGGAATTATCAATTCAAAGAGCAGTGAAGTTTGAAATTTAAAAAAGTAGACTAAGTATTAGGTAGGGGATAAAAGGTAAAGGAAGACAAAAATGTTTAATACTATTCAATATCTCCCCTCTGTACACAATGTTGCATATATACAACTACTCCATTTTAATATTATTGATTTTATATAATAGTGAAATCCCCTTAAGCAACCTGGGTTATACAGATGGTATCCAACTTGGGGGAAAAAAAGTAGAAACATACTTGATTAACAGTTTTCACCCACACATTTTAGACAGACAATTCTTTTTTTTTTTTTGCCAAGATTTTCATAGTAAATTCATAAATATAGGAAATATTTTCACTCCTTCAGTGTTAAAATAGAAAACCAAACAGTGCCAACAATAGTGGCTTAATTATTGGCATACAAGAAATACACAACACCAATGGGTTTTCTTCATTATGCATTTTAAATATCAATATGTGCATGTTTCATTTTTACAGTTATAAATTTTCTAGTCTGTTATAGATAACAGGATTAAATATTTTTGAATCCATTGAGATGTTGCTTTCAATTTGAAATATTGTGTGTATACATGTATATAAAAAATAACAATGTATGACTCATCTGACAGATATTTAAGATCAATAAAGGCTTATTTTTGAACATGCAGTTTGGAGAGAGGGAAGTAAGCCAACCTCTCTCTCTACGTTGTCATGTTGCTGGCTTGTTTTTGCAGTGGTATCAATAGTGGTTTTTGGAGGGAACCATGTGCCTTCAGCCTATCTATTTAAGATCAGATACCACAATCAAGAGGGTTAAGGAGACAGGGAAATGGGAGTAGGCAGGTGTTAAATGTCAAATTTTTAAAGTGCACATTCTGCACACTTTCTGGGTACAAGATAAAAACAGACCAATGAGGAAAAAATTTTATAATCAGGAAAACATTGCAATCAAATCAAGACATAATAGCCGAATTAAGTTCTTTTAATAGATTGCATATATAGATGTTTAGCCATACTCTTTGATCAACTCTTTAAGAGCAGAACTTTATATCCAATTTACATGCTTCAAATATCACTTTTCTTGTTACGGTAAGGTCTTGTATCCAAATATCCACTTGTACACTGAGAGCTTTAAGAAAAAACAGGACACAGAGGGAGTTGCCATTTTTTAGCAGCAATGAAATACCACTAACCCCTTTTAACATACCGAATTCAAGTCACTATCAGAGGTGAGCATACCACAAAGTCACCAGGTACAAAATTGCTAGTTCATTTTTAAATTAATAACTTGAAATTACCCCGCCCCCCCGCCCCAGTACATCCCTTCTTTTTATAAACAGCAACCATTTTGCTATTTTATACATAGGCTAGCAGGCTTGTTTCAATATGAAAGTGCTAATTCATTTACAGATTTCTTTTAATCAGTTATGTAGTGCTATAATAAATGTCCAATAATCTACATAGAAACAATCTTTGATGAAGGAAATGAAGACTGAATAAGGTTATCGATTACCTTATCTTATATACATATGAAGAATAGATACCCAATGGTGAGGAAGAGACAGAAATCAGACAAATACTCATAGGTGTAAAAATTACATCTACCTTTGAGCTTATACTGTAAATGAGACATTTTAAATAGTCCTGTAGCCCATGCCTATTTTTCCTCAGAAAAAGAAAAGCTGCCTTCATGACATCCCCTCTTGTTTCCACAGTGTCACTTGAACTTTCAGTCAAAATCTTACTTTCTTCAAAAAATAAAGAAAATACCCCCCGCAAGTTTCCTCCCTCCCCCAAAATCCCTCTGGTTTCTTTTTCAGTGCCAAGTTGCATGATCAGGTGCCACCTCCTGGGTTTTTTTGTCCATCTATTGATCAATTAGTTTAGAGTATATAACATGAACCAGTTCTGGAACCACTACTAGGAGGAACACAAGCTCTTCACTACACTCACAAAGCAGGAAAAAAGTGATAACTCAATTCATCCCTGGCGCCGGGCCTCCAAAATTGAAAGAGCTTGGCACAACTGGAGCACTGAATTTGTATCCTCCATGCTTCTCAATCATTTTGGACTCTAAAATACAAACAAGCGATAGTTTAATAGAGCATTTTAACATTCTACTACTTTGTGGAGAACAGAAGGAATTAATAAACATTAACAATAGCTTCACTAATATTAGTTCCAAAGTTCTCTCTCCCGCTGTATTCTGTAGACTTCTTAGCCAACTTTCATTTACTGTTTAAAAAAAAAATCTTTGAATAGCACAATTTGAGTTAAATACTGAATCAGTAGGATCCAATTTCCAAAAGGAATAACAGCTTGTGAATCTAATGCAAGCAAATCCAAACATCAAAACACTTTAGAAAGCTGGGCGTTCTTTATAAGGAGGACTGGTTTTATAAAAACTAGTTTGACTAATAATATTAAGACACAGAAAATTATTAGGCTAAGCTGTACTGAAAATACTCTTTTTTGAAATGATATTTAAAGATGAAAAGATAATGTCTGGGATTTTCTTTAATATACTTAAGAAAGAGCGGTTCTCATAAAAGTGTTTTACACTTTTAATAGGATTTTCAACTATCAAGCCATCACCACGAGCTTGAGCAACCTTCTTAAAGCTTCTTGCACACTGAAAATAGTCTTCAGATACACTTAGGTTCAGTAAACTATAGCCAACAGATTAATTTCTTCATTTCATTCCTTCAGGTTAGAGTGAACTATCAACTGCAACAACTGTAACTTTTACATAACTTAAAATAATTTAATATAAAATTTTAAAGCGGTATCAAATCATTAATAGCATTAAACAGGTTATGATCAATTAACATACCATGCGCTGCTCTTCTTTGATCTGCCAGAGTTGCTATATCCTGTAACTGTTTTCTTTGTTCTTCGTTAAGACCATGAGTCAGAGCCTGATACCACACAGGATTACGATTTTGTATAGCTATCAAAAAGGAAAGAAACAAGGGTGAAAAGGGCAACAATAAGAGCAGCCTGGTAATTACTTTCTATTCTATTCTATGCCATGTACTCTACTCTTCAATACTAAAATTCTGACCTATTTTATATTCTCCCAATAATAATTTATTTGTGAAACAAATGATGCAGCGGGGGGGGGTGGGTGGGGGCTGTCAATTCTGAGTTAGCTTTATGCCTCAAAAAAATGTAATAATTCTCATAATTCTCATCTCTAGTAAATATGGATTCAAAGCCTAAACCATTCTTATATAATAAGTAACAAACTAAGAAAAGTTTAGAAATAGAATTAACCCAACTCCCTAAAAAGTTTCAGAGTTAAAGCAACTTAATAATAATCAAGGCTACTTTGGTTAATATTCTCAACTCTCTAAATTGAAAAACAAAAATCGGAAGCATTAAGTAGATGCAAGAAAGAGGTGAATGGTCCAAAATAAATGCCTCATTTCTTTCTGCACTGTCTATTCAAAAACCGTTCTTAAATACATCTACTGTTCTTCCACAGAGACAGTTGTGCAGTAACTGAGTTAAAATGAAAATGTTCATGCATTTTTATTATAGCCTAAAAAATGGTCAAAATCTATCTATGAAAAAGGGAGGACAAATTTTCCCAGCATATCACAAGAGCAAGTGTTAAAAACCTTACAATGTTCCACAAAAACATGCATAAATTGATGTATAATGGTAGCAAGTCTGACCATGTATTTCTTTGTATAGCTATTTAATTTTATTTCAATTAAATTGCTATACAAAGGGATGTGTGCGTGGTGAGAGGGAGGGAAGAAGGGAGAGGTATTCTCTATAAAGATTTTTTTTTTAATTAAATAATTTCAAAAATGAAAACTGATTTCCTCATGTACTATGTGTGGCCAGGTATTTGTGGAAAGGAAATCTGACATTCAGCTGCATGATTTAATATCTCTATTTTATTGCATTTACTGTGCATAGACCCTCCATTATAATCCTTTAATCCTTTAGGGATTAACACGTTTAAATCTACAAAATACAAAGCCATGCACAAAAGCAAGTCAGCAGTTCTTGGCACCTTAATCAATTCTTGCTGCTTGCCATCTAGCTCAGAAACCATTTCTTTGTGTTTCTGCAACCTTACATCAAAAGTGCTTTGTCACAGGTTTGGAAGACTATTCAGAGAATTTATTCTACATCAAAGTTCATAATGCATAAGAAGAAATAGCACAACAGTTAATTCTAGGGGAAAAGAGTTTCAAATATCCTGTTTTGTTGAAATCCAAATAAACAAACTATGGTTAAAAAAAAAACAAAAACAAAAACAAAAAAACCCAAACTGACACCTAGTATTCTGTAGCCATATACATTGACACAGTAAAAAAGGACTCTAAGGCCATTATAAATAGTTAAATTCTTAACAGGTAAGTGTGGATTTGGCTGGGAAGAAAAGATACACGAACACATAAATACAAAGAGAAGAGTGGATACTTCTGGGGAAAGCTGGGAGGCTAGAAATCAGAGGTGGGAAAGAATCATCCTTATATAAACTATACCATCTTCCTAAAATGTGCATGTTTCAAAATTATCTAAATAAAAGTAAAATAACAGGATGAGGAAAATATTCTCAAACTATGGCAACAGCAGAAATAATTTTACTTTGCCTAATAATCTTTATTCATATTCTAGTTTGGGTTTAATATACTCAAAATTGCCTTAAGGGTCTTAAGAACAGACTGCTTCAGAGAAACGATCACATAGAGGTATTCGAATTACATATAACAAATTGACTTACTCTGAAATATAGCTTTAAATATCTGATACTCATCAACAGGGTTATCTTCATCATCAATGATTGTGGAATAGCCTTCTAGGGCAGTCTCCTCTGCATCATCTTCTTCCCAATCTTCATCATCTCCATCTTCACCTGCTTGCTTAGCTAGAATCTCCAAATATTCTTGACCATCTTCATCAATGTCATCTTCATCACTCCCCAGTTCCTCTGGCAAGTCATGGAATAGGTGCTTTTGTTAGTACTGAAATGTTCTGTCACTCAACAAACTGACAGTGATAACTGTCAATAAATTACAAATGAATAAATTCAAGGAAGAGTTCCAGGAATTGATGTTTAAGTACACATTCAGCAATAAATAGCAAAAAAATTCTCATTGAAATTCAAGAAACCCAAACATAATTCTTAATATTTGAGGTTTGTTGGGAGCCATTCTTGCCGAATGCCCTACAGCTGAATGCCCTACAGTTGGAGGCCCTACAGACCGGGTTAAAGTTGACTGCAAACTAGAAGTTTGCAAAGCAGGTGGGCTCCGTACAGATGGAGGAAGTCTGGCTTGGTGGAAAACGGGTGAGAGAAGTTATGTAAATGTCAAGCAATTGTTTACAGGTGTGTGGGTTTTGTTTTTCATGCATTGTCAAGGGTATAATTTGCAGTGTTAAATAAACTTGGGGCCACAGTATTCACTGTGACCCCTCCTGACTCTATTTCTCTCTTCTCTCGTTTTCTATCTTTCTCAATCCTCACTCCCCATCTCGGGAACTGTTCATTCTCAGCTGGCGGGCTCCGACAAGGTTTAAAAAGGATTGCATAATATGAGATTCAGTACTTGGTGTGCTCTTGGCCTTATGTTATATACCAAACCAAACACTAACAGTAAAGTAATGTAGTTTGTTACATCCACAGAACATTTTTTGCAATGTTTTTAAAGGCTAGGTTAATAAATGATAAAAGACAAAAATGGCAATAGCTGTCTTATTTTGGAAGAATTACAGTAATTTCTCTTAACCAGCATTCTACCAATTTATACTCTTGTAGTCTATACTGTTTTACAGTGAAATGTACTAGGCAACATTCAATTAATTTTATAGTGCAAAGATGCTTTGGGTTTAGCATTAATAAATGGTAGATGTTTGCCAACACTAAAAACCATAAATGCCTAGAACTGCTTTATGTGTTGCAGATAGAGCTGATATTCCTGCCTTCACTAACCTTATACTAGTGGGAAGGTAAGACAGTCTTTCTATGAATGAATGTGAAAACATTTGGCTATGATCCCACATTTCTTTAGAAGAGCTAACAAGACAAGTTAAGTCCTGTGATATTTCTAAGTAGGTAAGTTTGGCTTCTTCCATCACAATTCCTTACCCGTTTCATCATCATCTTCAGCTTCATCATCATCATCACTATCATTCTCGTGTTCTGCATGGCAGGCATATGCTCTTTTTAATCCATTAAATAAAAGGATAAAAGCTGGCAGAATCTGTCCAGAAACCTGATTTAAAACTTGTGGTATTTGTTCCATATCAATAAGAGCACACAGGCCCAGAACACACATCTTTCTGTCATGTAGCCTAAAAAATAAAACAATAAAGATTCTTTTTTTTAATAAGCAGAATTCCTTACAAAGTTAAATAAACAATTATCCAATGTATGTCACTTACCCCAAGAAACAATCAACATCATTAAGCCACTGTGTAATAAAATGATTTGTAACTGGTTCAACATTATTGGGGAAGCGAAGATTTTCTAAGGTGTTGAGAAGTAGGTGTGGATTATAATATAAAGCTGCAATGGCAACTTGCAGGCACATTGTTCGAAGTTCACTTGTCTTCACCTCTCTTGTCAGTCTCTCTAAAGCTGCTTCCACAAATAAGGGAATGCACTGTAAAGAAGATAGCAAAATATTTCAAAATTATAAGTAACAGCAGTCTATCCTACCCACAATAACTTACTTGTGGCCTGAATTAACTGCTTTTCCCCATTAGATAATAGAATAAATAGATTTTATCGTTGAGGCATTTCATTAGGAAATCTAATTTTAAAAGAAATCAAGACTTTACTGAGATATTAGAGCCTCACCACAATAGCAATCATGGATTCAAAATATTTCTATTGATTAACTCTACTGTGGTAATCATTACACAATATATACACGTATCAATTCATCACATTCTATCTACAACTTACACAATGTTATATTTCAATTATATCCCAAAGTTGGCAAAAAATTCCTACTGAAACCATGGAAATTTAACAACTAAATTTATCTTACCGCATGCAAAGTGATAATGTGGCAAGCGGCAAGCAATAGGCTCACAACATACTATGAAAAAATTTTTAAGTCAAAATTTACCTTGCATAACAAGTAGCAATAAAACTTGACAACTGTATTTAACATATACATATTATTATTTTTATTTCTTTATTTTATTTTTTAGGTGAGGCAACCCTTGGTTGACCTCACAGATTGCAAGGTCCTTGTCAGTTTATAATCCCTTATTGTATTTTTATTTTTTTACACCTACAGAATCTGGTCTTCCTAGGTGGTCTCCCATTCAAGCACTAACCAGGCCCAACCCTACTTAGCTAGCTTCCAAGATCAGACGGTCTCGGGCTTGTTCAGGGTAGCATGGCCATAGACTAACACATACACATTAATCATCATCATATATTGGTTAAATTTTAAACCAACATTATCTAGGTATAATAAATAATAATGCACAGAATATGTAACAAATGGCCCAATGGAAAAAAAAAGGAAGGAAAGATTCCCTCTCTGAGGCCTCACATACAAATTAACAATTAGCCTCACTGACCTGGTCGATGCCACGCCCTTTGCACTGTAGAATGATGACCTCTAACAATTTCGCTGCATGACACTCTGCATCTTCTCCTGCAACTCCTGTAAGAACCTGATCAACACAATATAAATTGCAGCAAGGTGTCATGAAGCCTTTCAATCTGAGAATTTCTAACTCCTGTCCAGTTTCTGATTAAGAATATTTAAGATATTCTACATTAGTATGAATGATTACAATATTCAGACTATAGTCTAAATAAAGCACTTGTGAGAATGTGGAGTTGTTTGTCTATTTGTCATATTCTAGCAACCTTGGTCTATGTAATGAAAACAACTTCTCTGTAGTGCTGTTCTGGAATATAGCATGTTGACAACCACTACCTTTTCATACAAACATGCCAAAAGGACCTTTACTTTAGCTTAAGTGCCTTACCTTTCTCAGTGATATCTGGCTCTTGTGTACAGAACTACAATGATATTGCTAGGAAAACCTTTATACAAGTCTCAAAACATAAAAAATACTGACACTGGAGTGGGAGAGGAGAAAGAGGCAGCCTATTGATGGCAAATGTCCCCAAATAAGAAATAAAAAACATGGACTTGACCTGCTAGAAGACTCCAAGTGTTAAGGATAAGTGTTAAGGAATATGATGGTATAGATAATATCTATTTTCAGAGCAGTAACAAAACTAGTATTATTGGCAATAAATATTGGAAAACATAACTAGATGATTATTTTATAACTAAGTATACAGAAAGGAACGATATTGATGAGGATAAGCACATCTAAAATATCAGAGCAAAATCATTTCTTAGATGCCTAGTGTTAAACAGCCTGCTACCTCTCAACAAGCACTGTTAGAAATTCAAATGCTACCACTTAATTTTCATATCTATGAAGGGACCCCAATTCGAGTATTTTACCCCCACCTCTAGTTTAAAAAAAGCATTTTTTAAAAATAGTAGCATTCACCCTAAACATATGATTTTTCTAAGAAATGGCACTGTATTTTTGACTTTTAAACAAACCCTCGCATTTTACAATCTTGCTATTTACTATGTAATTATAATATAGCCTCCATAAACCTAAAGCCTCCAAGGAGTTTTTTTATAAAACATCGCTAACAATTCCTAATCCTTTCAAAAATCTCTAAAGTTCTAGATTCTTTCCTTCTTTAGATTCAAAGCCTAACAAAGAACTAGGTTAAGATTAGCTCCAGACACCCTAAAACTCAATTAAATGTCAGAGAGCTAACAAAAGAAAAATACTTGTCAAACCCATTGCTATGACATCTAGGAATCAAAGTCTTTAGTTTATAACTTTTAAAGCCCTTACTCTGTCAGACCCATATAATATGTTCACCATAATGTGGTTATCATGTAGCTTTACAATTTCTATTTTTTATATTACCAGCATCATATGTTCTTCTATTAAATTACCCACCTTTTTGCACATACTGTATATCATTTCAAGATACTTGGTATCAGACAGAAGTGTGTCTGTATCAACTGTCACATAATTATGAAGCAGAGGCATCATATCTGTATTAATAAAAATCATCAATTAAATGTCTTTACTAATATAAATGCTTTGTTTTCAAAAAATCTCCTTAGAAAACAGCAATCTGGGATTGTTTTGTCCCTAACATTCACTTTTAAAGTATATTCATTTTTAATTAGATGTAGAAATTAACAATTACTAAAGTGAATTCCTTTATATCTAGTTAAAACACAAAAATTATACAAAGACTGACCCAGGGTAGCGGGTAGGGGGTAGGGGGTAGGGGTTGGGGGTTTTGGGGTTTGGAGGAAAGGAGCAAGAGAATAAGATATGAGTTAAAGGAAAAAAATCTAAAGTAATAACTAAGTCAAACTATACAACAGAAAATAATGCTGTAAGTCGTCCTTGAGCATTAACTACTACTACTAACTTAACCAAACAATGAAGCATTTAGAATATTTAGAAGTATCTGTTCAACTGATTTACAAAAAATCAATCAAAATGGGGGGAAATCCTCAGTATTTCTATACTGACTTGACTTACCTGTAAAGTAATCAAAGCCATCTTGCTGAAAAACCTCAAACACCAGAGGCAGAAGCTGCCACATCTGTGGAGACACTTGCTGACATGTCAAACTATGTGCTAAAGAAAAGATCTCCTCATAGAATTCTAAAAGAGAACACTGAGTCATTAGGACAACGATTGCTGATGTGAAACAGCTATAAATTCTTAGTACAATCAGAGGTATATACCTAAGACATGCTGTTGTAAAACAGTTCCAATGACCTGTAAGCAGATTCCCTCAAGCTGCTGGGTTATCTGAAAGAGTAGGAAAAAACCCATTATGAATTGCAGCACACTGAATGAATTACTAATAATATAAAATGTGACTCATTGCATTTAAGTATAAAGTCAATACTGTTAAGAAATCATTTTAAGTCTTTGCTTTGAAATGACTTATATTATGATGTGTGAATTAACTTGGATTCAAATTTAATGAAATACCATTACACTGAGGCAAACACAAGGAATAACAGGCATAGTTTACCTAAAAAGGAAAGAATAACATCCTGGGAAAAAATAATTATGAAAATAAAGGATCCACAACCATTCTGCAGACAGACTTATATCTTTCAGTGTATAAATATAGATTTATTCGGTCCAGAAGTAATAAAAAAATCATTGTCAGTGGCTTACAGAAAAATTATTTGAAAGAACGCATTCCCATCACTCCCAATAATTCTTAAGTCACCTCCATTTATATAATTATATTACATATGGCAAACCAGACCTCCAAGTCATACAAAACAGAAAATATAAGCTCCTTTTTAATTGTCGGTATGGTCCTCAGTTGAAACCCCAATCTCTGAATTCCATCAGAATGTTTAAAAAGGGGGAGAAAAAAATATGATTTACTAATTAGATATAAAAACAAAACATCCATCTCAAATATGTATTATACTTAACACATTTTCAACTTTTCAAATATAGTAAACAACTGATCTGTAACCATAAAGTAGCTTAGCTATAGGGGTCTGCCTATTTCTAACTATAATCTAGAATACAAAAATAGTTTACTAAGATCTCATGTTGCTTTTGGCAGTTAGTAAAATTTATAAATATTAATATCTGCATTGGAATTATAAACACTAAATTCAGGATAATGATTACTTCTAAGGGAAGGGAATAGTGAAATGGGATTAGAAAGTGGTACCCCAAAGGTTTCAATTACATCTCTCTGAAATTATTTCCCTACTGGAAATAAAGTCTAAAGGATATACTATAAAATGTTAAAATCTAATAAATTTAGGTAGTGCGTAATGGGTTGCTTATAGTTTTCTCTGCCTATTTCTCTTTTGTGTGTATTTTTAAAAATTCTATTTTTAAAATTCATGATTACATTTCTCATACCTGTCTAAAGGATAATGATAAAAGAAAAGTAGGAAGATGATGGTGATGATTGTACAACAGTTTAAAGGTACTTAACACCACTGAACGATACGCTTAAAAATGGTTAAGATGGTAAAGTTTGTTATGTGTATTTTACCATAATTTAAAAAAAATTATTAAAAAGGAAAACTAGATTATGTTTTCTTAAGAATTACCACACTTTGGAATTAAGAAAGGTAATGTGGAGGAAACCAAAATCCCGAGCTTTGAAGTAAAGATACAGTAATAAGAATACCTCATTCTTATTCCTTCTAACAGTAAGAAACCGAAAATAATGTACTAATCCTATCTTTACAAATGGGAACTAGATAAAAGATGGAAAAATCAAGGTGCATGAGAAGATAACCAGAGAATTATACATCAGAACCCTCCAAAAAGCATAGAACAGATGATGAAGAATAATGACTTGAAATAACCTAAAACCTTTACAACACTGAATCATTCTTACCTCTTTATGGTCTTCAACTACACTAAGAAGCGTGTCAATGGTATTTAGGATTCCCATTGCAGTAACTGCTTTGTCGTCACTTCCTTCTTCATCTGGCCCAGTCTGGATTACTTGATTAAATGTCATTGCCTACATTCAAGTGAATATAATTCATGTTTGCCATTAAAGCAGCATAAACATATTTTGGTCTAAAATTTTTAATTTTTATAATGTTCTCACTGGGACAGCACAACCAATCAATGTTTCCAAACTGATTAATAACAATTGAGAGCTTGAACTCTATAATCAAATGGTACCACTCTGCCTCTTACTAGGGGCCTTAACAAGTTATCTGACCTCTGTTTCCTGATCTTATTTGGGAACTTCATAGAGATATTATGAGGATTAAATGAGGGAAGCATAGAAACTGTTTAATATTACGAATATTTTTATTAATATTACTGGATAACACTTGACAATGCCCCCAAACAGGTATAATTAATCATCAAAGTTCAATCATTCTGAAACAAAGATGGACTCATAGCCAATAACCACATTAATATATTATAAATGCAATATACATACATACTTAATGAATGCTGCTACATTTATTCAAATGTCCTTAGCCATTGCAAAATCAACTGACTTTGCTTAAATCCACAGCAAATGTCAAGAATGAGATTTATGAAACCTTAATACTTAACAGTAATATAAACTTCATCAAATAAATCATAGAGGGAAAAGAAATGAATACTTGTTGGGCACATGTTCATACTTTTTATTACCTTTAAATAATTTATTTAATTCTCAGATGTTTGGGGCTATGCACAGTAAACAAAGGCCATCTTTAAAAAAACTTATTTATACAAATTTCATTTTTTTTAAATTTATAACTATTACATTTACTTCATCTTTAAGTTGGTCCAAAGTATTCTGGAAACCATATGAATAAGGCAATCATAAAGCAATATGAAGTAGTAGTTAGAAACATGCACCATAAAGGCATACAGATCTAATGTGACTCCCAGCCCCACCCATTCTAGCTACAGGTTAACTACTTAACTTTTATACCTCACATTTTCTCTTATAGGAACAGTCCTCACAAAGGATTGTGTGAGAATTAAACAAGTTAAATATATATCAAGGGCTTACAACAGTATCTGACCTACAGCAAGCTCTGTGAAAATACTTCCTATAAGGTAACACATATATGATTGTTTCAAATAACATACCAAATGTTGTGTCATTTCTACTGCAATAGGAGTAACTTCTTCACTATATTCGCAGATCATTTTCTGAATTACATTGGTAAGATCATCATTTTCTGTTTCTCTTATAATATGAAGAAGAGCCTGCATTACAGGTCTGATAAATGGTGTGATATATTCTTTAGCTATAAGAGGAAAAGAGAGAAAAACGTTGGCCATAATAGATGAAACTCCTTAAAATCTGATACAACATACACCAAAGAGTAAAAAAGAGATACTTTCACATAAAAGATAATGTTTCAGGTTTCTAGGATTATGCCTTGTACACTTATGTGTAAAAACACTGCACTATTTGAGATATAAACCCGTTACCTTTTTCTTGATTGCTGATCAACACTTGAAGTGCAATAGCAGCTTCCACTTTCACAGGCATTTCCCTATCATCAATGAGACATCTTCGTGTCAGCTCTAAGGCCGTTTGCAGATTCTGGTCACTTTTGAACTTCACTTCACAAAAATAGTGAAGAACCCAGCAAGCCTTTTTAAAAAATGCAGTGAGTTACTATAGATATCTTACATTAAATACATCCAAGATACAGTTATCTCTATTCCCAAAGTTCTGTGTATGGGAATTTGGAGGCTGGCCAGTGGTAAATTATGTCCAATGAGACAACACTAGACCAGTACTATGATCCCAACTTACTCTTTGGCTGCATGATGTTTGTGTGGATAGCAAGATCTGAATGCAAAACACAGACAGACACTGCTATCAGACACAGATGAAAACTATGCACACATTACAGCAGCCAATTAAAGATTTACACAAAACAGAAGTCTAAAATGAAATATGGCTTTTAAAGTGAGCACTAAATTTTCTACATTAAAGTTCACACAAGTAGTCATTCATTATAAGATGTAAATATATAAATTAATACAATTTAAAAACATACCCTCGCTCTCATGTAGCCTAGTTCACTGCTGAAGAGAGGGAACACATGATTCTGCAACATGTATTCCATCTGATCTTTGTAGATCTTTTTCTGTAAATATAAACAAAAATTTTTTTCTGAATGAATCCCAAATATAACCAACTCAAATACACCAGTGTTAAAATGACTACTACTGTTAAAACATTTATTGTGACTCTTTGAACTCCAAGATCTACATCCAATTTTGTTATTCTCAAACTGTACCATCAAAAACCACCAAATACATTTTTTATATCATTTGTTTAGAAAGCAATTATACCAAATCTTAGCAGCAATGGTCTAATTGAATGTGGTTAATTTTATTCCTTACCTTATAAAACTATTATAATAAAAAAAACCTCTGGGAATGTCCAAATAAACATAACATAGATTGAAAAACATCCTGCCTGCTTTCAAGGTCATAATCTGGGTATCTAAAATACTACTTGTATTTTCTAATACAAGTGGTATTAGAAATGGTAACCTTTTAGGAAACGTTCCTTCAATTGTATATTAAATCAACATTAAAAACTGACGAACACTTAAAAAACTGAAGAAGACTAGTAAGACATGAGAATTAAACGCAATGTGAAACCCTGGAATGGATCATGGACCAAAAAGATGGTCATTAGTGGAAAATCTTGTAAAATGTGAAAGGCATCTGTAGATTAGTGAATAGCATCATATCAATAACTTCCCGGTTTTGAGAATTACAGCATGGCTAAGATGCTAAAATTAGGGGAAGCTGGGTGAAAAGTAATGAAAACTATTTTTGCAATTTTTCTCTAAATCTAAAATTATTTCAAAGTAAAAAGTTAAAACAAAAAAATCTGAATATATCAAGAGAATTGACTCATTTCCAGCCTTATATACAGCAAGTAATTACTGTCTTTAATTTATACTTTAGGAACTAAAAGAAGGATGAGTGGACAGGTATAGAAAAGCTGAAGTGACACAAAATATGTCCACAACTTAATAGGGACAAATTCAATACAGTATCATATGGAGCAAGGTTACTGGGAGTTGGATGTACTATGACTAAATATTTACTTACAATTAGAATAGCTTCCATTTATTAAAGTGAAAACAAATTTCAGATCTTATTTATGAAGAAGTTTGACATAATGCATACAATTAAGTTAAGGATTCTAAAGATACATTATCTAATCCAGTCATTCATTCTTTACTAGTCTGTCACAAAAGCATGATGTTTCTAGGCCATGAGTGGATGCATTCATGTGTATAAATTTCCTTAAACATTAATTTTTTAAGGAGAAAAAAACAATATTTTACAATCATCTTGCAACATGAAAACTCATGCAAAAAGAAATAAGATAACTTTAGCACAAGCAACAAAAGAAAAAGATAAACTGGGTATTATTTCAAAATCATATCAAAACTTATACTTCAAAAGACACCATCAAGAAAGTAAAGATGTAACCCACACGACAAAAAATACTTGTAAATCATATATATGAAAAAGGTCTAGTATTTATCATATAAAGAATTTTTAAAATTCAACAATAAAGACAATAACCCAATTAAAAATAGACAAAGTATCCAAATAGACACTTCTCCCGAGAAGATATACAAGACTTATTAATAAGTACATAAAGATTCACAGTTTCAATAGTTATCAGGGAAATGTAAATCAAAAGCACAGCGAGAAACCATCTGACACCAATTAGGATGGCCATGATAACAAAGACAGATAATAAGTGTTGGTGAAGACAAAGAAATTGGTATTTTCATACATGGCTGGCGAAAATACAAAACTGTACAGTTAGACACTATGGAAAGCAGTCTGGCAATTTCTTAAAATATGACCAGCAACCTGACTCCCAAGTAGGTATTACCCGAGAGAAATAAATACATATGTCCACACAAAAACATGTACACAAATGTTCATGACAGTCAAAAAGTGGGAACAATGCAAATGTCCATCAACTGATGGATAATAAAATTTGATATGGTAATACAATTGAATATTACTTGGCAATAAAAGGAATGAAATACTGGAACATGCCACAACATGAATGAACTTTTAAAATATTATGCTTAAGTAAAAAAAGCCACTTAAAAAAACCACAGGCTATACCACTCCATTTATATCAAACGTCTAGAGTAGGCAAACCCATAGAGGAGAGAAAAACATATTAGGCATACCTAGGGCTAGAAGATCACAGAAAAAATAAAGTAACTGCTAAGTGGGTTTATTTATGAAATGATGAAAATGTTTTGGAATTAGAGGTAATGGTTACACAAATCTGATATGTGAGAAACATCACTGAACTGTACACTTAAAATGGGCCAACTATATGGTATGTGAATTTTAACTCAATAAAACTGTTATTAAACTACTTGAGCGTGTGCATGCGTGCACACACATACAAAAATACCTTCAGAAGTATTTCAGCTAAAGAACCAATCATATGCAGGGCTCCATCTTTTTTTCGAGGATCGGCATTTGGTTCAGTGAGAATCTGGTAGCAAAATCCCATAGTCTTTTGCAGTACCTAGATTAAAAGAGAAAATAATATTTTATTAAAAAACATCGACAAATGACTTACATAACTGACCTTTAAAAAGTGTGTATCTAAAGAAATTTTAAATATTAAAGCAATGTGTATTCTACACATTAATTTACCTACCTCTTTCCTCTTACTACAGGCTGTAAACAAAAGTGTCTGGGCAGCAGTGGTAGGAGAAATGAAATCTTCAAACACATCTAGAGAATATATTTGAAATTAATACAGAAAACAGTAATTTCAATTTCTTCAACAAATATTTGCACATAATTTATAAATGAGGCTCTGTAAAAAAAAAAATGACCTTAAATTTTTACTAAATCTTCACACAAGGTGAAAATGAAAATGAACAGATTCCCATATAACTAGACAAAAGCCTAGTTCCATGTCTTTTCTGTACAAATTAAATGTTAAACCATAAATTTCTTCTAATGAATATTTTCTTTCATACAAAACACTAATACTGGAAGAATTTTCAGAATAGGGTTACAAAAGTGTAAACTACTAAAAGTACATAAGATTTTGGTAGGAAGAAGAACTAATAATCAACATTAGCCAAATTTAGTTCCATGCAAAGACTCCGTAATTCCAGCTTCCAGCATGTGTCTTCTAAATTCCCACATATTTGATGACTGACACAGGATCCAAAAGATAGACACTTACTATTAAAATGCAATTAAATTTCTAAGTTTTGGCATGTGTCAGAAGCACATCTAATAATAATACTATTGTATTTGTGTCTCTTAAAAATTAAATGATCATTATCAAATATCATAACTAATGAACAGCCCCCCAGAAGTCTAAATCACCGGTAAATTTACAATGAAACAACAAAGATTTTTCAGTACCAAAGGCAAGTACCTAGGTTTACTATACATAAACCTCCCATTATTTTATATGCAAAAAAGTAAATATTCCTTACCAAATTTCATGCGTATATATTCATAAGGGTCTTCTTGCCAAAGTTCTTCATCAGCATCTGTATAGCACATCAATGGAAAAATAACATCTTGGATAATGCCCTGCAATTTAAAAGTTAAGAAAGTAACAACTTTAAGTCAGTCTTCAAATTTAAACCTTCAAATTTCTGTTAAGTGGTAAAACAAAATCTTAGAATCAAAACTTTTTTTCATTCTTAGATTAACTATCAATGTACATATTCTTCCCTCTGTGCAACAATTATGAAATAAAATGTGTACACAGGTAGTAATAAGTATTAAGTAAATATAACATGAAATTTTAGTTCAAGTCCTATAGTTTTAAATGAAGCAAATAAATTACTCATAGAAATAATACATAAGCCAGTTATCCTCAAAACCAATCTGGTAAAATAGTCCTTTGCTTACTCCAAATTACATGATTAAAATATTAACTAATCATAATCAAAAATAAAAACTACATGGCAAGTTTTAAGAGTTTTAGATAAAAATAATCTGAATATTCACAATATATTTATATTAAATTTCATTTTTCTCTTAAAATGATGATCAGAACTACATTAAGCAACACGAGTCAACAAAAAAATGCATTTTTTCAATCTTTATGGTAATTGTTATTTCCATTATAGTTTCTAAAAAAAAAAAAAACATTTCAGATAGAAAATTATTACTTGTATATGAGGCTTCAGGTTCTTCCAGGTGAGGGCATGAGAAACTCCTTGATTAATATAATTTAATGTCTGTTGTAAAACTCTAGGAGCCATATATTGCTTCTCCTTGTACTGATATAACACCTTCAATAAAACCTTTGAGAAAAAATTTTGATCAAAACCAAAATTTAAATAGAAAATTAACCATTTATAAATCAACAAAAACATCTGACACTTGTCTTAATATCCAGGACATTATCAAAATATTAACCATATACTTTTAAGAAGAAAGTAATTTTCATAATTATATGCTGGAGAAGCATATTTATTCTCAAAGAATTTAAATCAACAAATTGAAGTAATGTGTCGAAGGACTAGTTTCTGATTAAATAAAAAAGAAAAAAAAACCATATGCTACTCATTGAACAAAACACAATATTCTGAGAATGCCCTATATTGTTAATATCATCTTCTAGAATAACCTTATCCACACCATTCACCTACATATTTAATGTCCGGCAAGAGTTTTCATTCTACTGTATTTCCAAAAAGCAACTGTCAAAATCTGGTCCACAGACATCTCAAAGGGTCTCTGTGAGGTTAAAACTACTTTCATAATAATGCTAAGTTGTTATCTGTCCTTTTTACTGTGTTGACATTTGCACACATGGTACAAAAGTAAGGGTGGTAAAACTTTTTGTGCCTAATATGAATCAAAGGAGTATCACTGAAGTGTACTAGCAGTCGCCATATTCTTTACAGCCACATAATTACAAAACAAGTTTTTCTTAAGAATGTCCTTATATATAGCACTTCTGTTACATACTAAAGAACAATTGTTAGAAGAAAAGGGAAAACAGTAGCTTCTTCCATCAAACATCATATACTTGAAAGAAAAACTGATAGACAAATTATGGTTATTTAAACTTGTGTATATTATATATTTTTTTCCTCAAAAATGAATAAATAAGCCTGTCACTTCAAGAAGATAACCAATAATATGTTACTGGTATTAAAATCTGAGCTTTCAGGGAAAATTAGAAACCTTGAAATCTTAAACCCCTACTTAGATTCAATTAATAACTTTCTAACATTTAAACATATTTCTCATGAAATCAGTGGTGATATCAACAAATGTGATTTTTAAATTGCGAAATGAAATGCATTAACATTAGGAAAATCTGCATTAACTCACCAAAGTCAACATTCTCTAAATGACCAGTGAAAACGTTACAAAATATGTATGGGTAAAAGACCCATTCAAAGTGCAATATAGACCAATGGGTGTTACTGTAACAGAGTATGAACTGTTCAGTTAGTTTCAAACTCTACACTGTAATTAACTTTTAAGAACCTACCACTGTCAAATTTTGGTGTGAACTTAAAAGAATTTCCGTAATTATGTGAAGTCTATTAAAACATTCTTTCATTTTCCAATTTCTTATATGTTTATATGTAAGTCCAAATTTTATTTATGTCCACCAAAACAAATTAAAGCAGACTGGATACAGAGGTAGATGAGTATACAGCGAGCTGCCTTTTATTAACCCAGACATACAAGTCATTAGTAAAAATGTTTAACAATACCATTTTCTCTTGCTAAAAATTTTCATTTTGGAAGTCATTATTAACAAAAAACATGTATTCTGTTAATATGTATTAACTGTTATTTTTAAACAAATTAGTACTGTTAATTTTAAAATAAAATTGAAATTTTATTTTAATTTCTAATACAGTAAATATCACTAGGTATAACCCACATGAGCTCACAGAGGTTCTTGATAATTTGAAGGATAAGAAATCCTGAAGCCAAAAATGTTTGAAAATAGACACAGGGTTCAAAATGTTAAAGACTGCTACATGCAATCCTTGAATGTCCAAGAAAGTTGAAATAGACAGAAATTAATAAAGTTATGTTTCTATTTAGAAAAACTATCTTAGACTTACTTGCTGGACACCAACAGCAAACGCCTTCAGAAATACTTCGGCAAATTCATTATACTCCTTGGAAACATTGCCAGGGCTTCCATATCTAAAAGAACATTAAAATGCCCATTGTTTCTTTATAATGCTTTATATTAGTACTTAAAACCAAAAGCACGAAAAAGTAAACTTAAACCATCATATATCAAGGAGCTTACCTTTCAAAAAGCCTTGCTAAAATATGTAAAGCCCATTTCTTACATTTCCACCATGGTAACTCAGGTCTATCATCTTCTTCAACTTGAAGTGTTTCCTTATTTAAAGAGACATTTATTTAATGATAGTAAAAGATGATACAATCTAAGAAAACAGCATGAGATGAGAACAGAGACACAAAAACATGAATGCTCCTCCAATGTTGGCCTTTCATTTAATAAAAAGCTAGATTTGGAAAAGTACTAACTATTAGTTAAATATCAGAGACACTTTCACTACTTCAACTACTTAGTTACAAAAAAATATGCTTTTTAAAATTCTTATTAAAACTTAAAACCCAAACGTTTCCGTAGAGACCCAAATATAAAGTTCAGGCCATACCATGTAGCTTAATTAAAACCAGTATAGTTCAAATCTAAAGGGCATGAGAAACTCCAATTCAGAAATCTAGTTTCAGAAATATCAGTATAAATACACAGATATATGTATGAGAATATTCATTTACAGAACTATTTGTAATAGGGAAAAACTGCCCAGAACATAACATTTTTTTAAGGGGATGTTTAATTATGGAACATCCATGAAAGACTAGTACACAGTCATTAGGAAGATGGATTGATCATTCATTATATATTGAACTAAGACATCCATTACATATTTTTAAGTTACAATGATGAAGTGAGACTATGAAGCAACTAAAACTTCCATACATTGCTAGTGAGAACAATGGTACAATCACTTTGGAAATCATTTTGCAAGTTACTTATAAAGTCAAACATACACCTACCCTATTACCCAATTCCATTCTTTGGTATTTAGTCAAGAAAGATGAAAAAATATGAGATCACAAAAAGACGTGTCTAAGAAAATTCACAGTAGCTTTATCTAATACTAAACTCCTGAAACCCAGATGTCTATCAATTTGTGAATGGATAAACTGTAGTATATCTGTACGATGGGATACTACTTGGCAATAAAAAGGAACAAACTACCAAAACATGAACACATCTAAGAAATACATTAAGATTAAGCAAAAGTCAGTAAGCACAAAAAAATTACTTTTGTATTAAATTCTAGAAATGGCAAAACTAATCTATAGTGCTAGAAATGAGAATCATAATGGTAGAGATGACCAGAACCAGCCACAAAAAAACATTCTAGGTAACATTTACATGGGTGCATGATTGTCATAACTGACTGATCAATTTTCTTATATGTGCATGTTTATGATATTAATTATACCAAAAAAGGTACAAAGTATCTAAGTGAAAACTTTTAAAAAATTATTTTTTATTTTATATAGTTCTATTAAGTGTGTACAGAAAAGTACACATTTAAACTAGTTTCTTATGGAATGGGAGAATTGTCATGTATTTCTTCTGTACTGATTTTATACATAAAAATTTGAGTAATAAACTATAAAACAGGAGATTACTTTTACTTATGACACTAATAAAATTACATTGGATAAATTTTAAAAACCTTTTTGTGTCTGTTTAAAATAAATTCAGGACTGTTATTTTTGAGGATTTAGCAAGGTATATAAAAGTACTCAAAACATATCAGGTATTCAGGATTATAAATTCCCCTACCTCTCTAGAAAACTATATTATAAAGAAAAAATGTTTTTTAAAATTGTGATTAAATATTAAAAAACAATATAGTTAGATAATTCTACATGTACTAAAAAACACTGTGAAATGGATCTTTTGAAAAGGTTCATTTTATGGTATGTGAGTTATATCTCTTTAAAAAAAAAAACCAGTATTACAAATATTAAGTTTGATCAATTTGATCCATGTTCATGGATGTCTGACAAATTTCTAGGCTACAAATCTAGCTATGGACTCTTTTTAGATGTAATTTCTAATTTATATATGACATAAAGTATAGGGTATAAAACATAATGATTTATGTGTGTGTATATATATAATGATAAAATGATTACTACAGTAAGTTAAGGAAGGTGGTCAAAAGGTTCAAATTTCCAGTTATAAGATAAATAAGTTCTGGAGATATAATGTATAGCATGGTGACTACAGTTAACAATATTATTATTTGTTCATATTTATAACTATGTGAGGTGTTATCTATCATGAGCTCTTAAAACTGAGAAGAAATACAAACGTTAGGATGAAATAGACATATAAGCATTTAAATAATACATGAAATAACCCTTCAAGAATTTTTACTTAGTATATGCATACACATAAACAAATGAAATGTTTCTTTATCTAGAAAAATTCGTATCATGCTTATCTAAGTTTATAAAAAATATTACAGAAAATAGTTAAAATTCTCAAAATACAAATAAATATTTATGTTTAGTAATATAAAAGAACACAAACTTACATTAGGTACATCCCTGTTCACAACAGTCTTTAAAATTTCAATCCATTCTGTCAGATTCTGTTGGTTTATTAGCTCCAGTGGTAGTGTATACTAAATTAAAATCAAGAATCAATTTTAAAACCTCACAAAAGAAAATGCCACTTCCTTTTACTCTTCACAAAACCTACTAAAGATATTTCATTCAATCCACATTTTCTTTGTTTTTCTAGATAAGCAAATTTCTTACTTGGCTGATTTGGTTAGTCATCTACACTGCTGAATTGTGGGAATAAGAGTGGGCATCCTTGTTCCCAAATTACTGAGAATGTACCTTACTTTCATCATAAGGTGATATTTATTGTGGCTTTCTAGTGAATATTTTTTATTAAGTTAAAGAAATTATATTCCAAGATCCTTAAAATTTTTTTAAAGGAAGAATGCTCATTAAATTTTAATAAATACTTTATCTAGCATCTTCAAAAATGGTTAAAGGTCTCTCCTTTCATATAAGTTCATCACAAAAACGAATTTCTTACTGTTGACTCATTCATGCATTCTTGGAATAAATCCTATCTCTTAATAGGCTTATAAAATCAATATCCTATTTAGAACTTTGGGAAATTTATTTCCATAAAAAAGAAGGGGCTGTATTTTTATATCAAGGAACGCTAGTCTCAAAAAAATTGTTGCAGAAATAACTATTTTGTCTCATGCCCTAAAACAATTTATTTAAAAACTTATTTTTAATCTGAAAGTTCGGATCTCATCAGTTGGATGAGTGCGGGGAATGAAAACAGTACACATACTGTCTAACCAAATCACTTTAAAAAGAATAACATAAGAAGGAGCCAACAGAATAGTGTCAAAATGCCCTTAGGAAGACTGGGAAATATTAGATTGTATTTAAAGATCTAGCAAAGACATGCAAAATCCAACCAAAGAATTACAATCCCTGTGGAGGAAAAGTCACAGGTCTATTTAAATGAGATTTAAAAGTAATGGCCTGAATGAAAGCAAAGGTCCTGGTAAATGAGATGAGTCCTTCTATAACTCTACAGCACAAAAAAAAAATCAAATTTTAATCCTGATCAAAAACTGTATTTCATAATTACATTCCACTGAGAATATAGATAGATATGGCCATTTCCTTAGTGGATATATCTTGTCCCAGAAAGATTTAGAACAATATACAAAAATTATGAAGCCCATTATTGTATACTAGTCAAGCCCACAGTATTTTTGTGTAAACTTAGGGATAGGGTTTTGTAATTATCTGGACAATCCATATATTTGGCATACCAAAGTACTTGTTAGATGTCAACTGTAATCAAGTAACTGATTTTCAGACTTGTGAATTCTTAAGGTACAGGAAAAATTTACTAATTTTGTAAATAGTGTTAGATAGTTTAAGAGAACTTAAGATTGACCGTGTATAATTCAAGATTAGTTGTTTGCACATTGGGAGAAGCATGCTTGGGTAGACTTTAAACGTACTTATAATTTTGGCTATTTATATTTGGTAGCAAATCATCCACTTAATCCAGATACACAAACTCTTTATAAGTAAAAACTGCTTTATAAAAGTTACCTGAACAAGAGCATAGAAAATCTTGAAAATTTGTTTCTGGATGAGAACAGACTGATCAGACTGATCAGAAAGAAGTTGAATAAAACGGTCCTTTAGCACTGGCAGAAAATGCTGCATTGCTGCTACCAATGGACTCCGTTCCTCTGGTTTCTTGTACCTTTGGGTAGGAATACAAACTAATTCTGTAAGAATTTATTTTTATTTTTTATTTCTATTTATACATGAGATATAAACTACTTGTTTGTTCACATAATTATAAGCAAACAGAAGAAAAATTCACTAATATACTACCAAACACAAGCAAAAGCAACTTGAGAAAAGTCTCATAATATCTAAAATTTACTAAGCATTTATTATGAGGTCATAATCTTCAAGGCTCCATTAGTATTCTCACTTCTACAGCTGGCTGAGAAAACTGAAGCACAGAGAATTTAAATCTTTTCCAGTCTACACATCTTGGTATAACCTTCAGCAGATGAGATCCAAGGTTTGCCCTCTTAGCAACTTCACTATGCTGTTTCTAATTCTGAACACTGATAGAACTGAAGAGCTACAGTGATTTGGCTTTTAAACATTAGCAACTGATGTATATAAAATCAATTATGTTTTATCATCCTTAAGCAATTTACATATGAAGAGCATTAAAGCAGAGTGGCATCTATAAAGCAGAAAATATTCTATTTCTAAAAGCATTAAAACCAGAAGTTCATTTATAACCCATGTTATACAAAATCATAACTCACAGGCTATTTATGATCTTCATTTATCCCATCTGGATTGACTATTCACATATTTTTATAGCAGATATAATAATGTTTGATTATTGAGTGCTGGTACAGATTTCAATAGGAACATTACATAATATTCTGTAAATGTTATTATCTAAAATCCTTAATTCTAAATCACATTTTGCTCTAAGATTAAAGAACTGCTGACCTGAGACATTCTTTCATATAGATTAACATTTTAAATGTATTGTTAAAAGGTCTATTGGCCTATTTCAAAAAATAAATTAAATAATAGAATTTATAGCTTAGAACTATGGGAAACTTCAGCTTCATTTTTAGATTATTTAAACTGCTTTAAAATGGTTTTCCCTTACCAGAATCCAGTTTTATCTACTGGTAGAATTTTTGAAGAGGAAAAATGTGTTTAAGAATTGCATATCTGAGCATACTTTTAAGACACTCTTAGAACAAAAGTAAATTGCCAAGAATAAAAAATACCGAGAAATACTCACACTAATAATGACTAAGACTGCTAAAACATTTAACTGACAGATAATTTAAATATTTTAATGTGCTGAGAAAGTATATCTAGCATATATTTTAAAAGGTTATCAGTACATTTCTTTGAGTCAACAAAAGAATAACAATTTAGAAGTCAGTTACACTGACTATAATTATTGACAATATTCTCTTCTGACAAGAAAGGTAAGAACTATGCACCTCTCTACATTTATCCAACCCAGGTGATTACTCACATTAAGAGGGTTTGAATTCTATGTTAGACATTGTTCTCTACCTCCATATCTACATTGAGTAGTGGACTGTATTAGTTGTTAATATAAACTAATAGGTATGAAAGTAATTTATGATAAGAAACAAATTACTATTCTATAAGAACTAAAGTTCCTAAACCTGTAAAAATGTGACAGTAATAGAAGCCCACTACTACAAGACTACAGTGTGGCAACATAGTGAGCTGATAGTGAGTTGATAGGAATCCTTAAATAATAGCTCATCACTTGCCTATTAAAAAAAAATTCAATGGTTCATCTGTATCATATCCATGGCATCCAAAATCTTCTTTAACACGGTCCCAATTTACAAGTCCAAAATTATCCCCAACCTCTCAACAAAAATTATCTATAGTATTTAGTAGTCTCCTCACTACCCACTAGAGACAGTGCCTCATTTCCACCGCTGTACCTTTCTTTATTTTCTTTGTTCACACTACTTCACATGGTGTAACATGCCTTCCTCTTCAAATGCTCCTTTCTGTGCTCCTTCAACTGACAAGTATTTCCTGAGGTTCTATGCTCCTGAAGGCCACAACTTCCAATTTCTCCATCAATTTTCTTAGAACTGCTTCAGTCCACACAGATCCCCTGTGAACACCTTGTGCTCCACAATCGAACACTGGCTGAAAATGAACTGGAATTCCAAAACTGTAGCAGCCTCCTGTGTCTCCCATTTAAAAATTCCCTGTCACAGTCTCTCCTGCTAAGATTATAGGACAGGAGAGACTTGAACCTCCTCAATGACAATGACAGCTTATTGTTATTCTCTCTCATTTTAGTCACTCACTTACCAGAACTACAACAACTGGCACTCTGACAGAGGTTGGAGCAACAGCTGGAACATTCCTTAGCAGGAAGATGGGTAGCTGGTGGGAACACAAGAAAACACCAGTACCAATGCTGTAAATGGTATATTTCTCTCCTGCTCAGAACAAAAGCAGCAGTTCGTCAGCTACTTTGAGTTGGGACCCAAAAAGGGTACTGGAGGCTAACTACAAGCCCCAGAATTAGAGGGCTCACAATGGCATCTGTGTAGCTGTTAGGACTGGAAATAAAGCCACCACCATGGTTTAAGTGTTCCTCATGACTTCCTCATAATTTTCTAATATCAAAACTTTCATTTCCCTACAAATTTCATTATTTTCACCACAGACTTAAGAGAAAGTCCCCTCAACATGTGGCTTACTACTTTCAGTGCTATATTAACTCAACTTTCAAAGTTAGATTTTTTTTTTCTTATCCCTAAACCTAGATCTAAAATGATTCCTTGGTCTAAAATAATCTTTCTTACTGATACCAATTACTTATATTAATTATAATTTGCTCAAATATGCAAACACTAAAACAGGTGACTGAATACTTTAAAACACAATGTTTAACAATGGCCATATGAAATTCCAACATAATCTCTTTGAGGTAAATTCTTGAAACTTATCAAGAACCCAAATTAAGATAAAAATTCACAGAAAGCCAGAATAAAGAGCTTTAAAGCTCAATGTATTCTGATCTCCTTCACATTAAAAAAAAAAAAAAAAAGTACTTATCTTTAGGCATTTTATCAGCACATAAGGAGAAGCCCATATTGAAGGAGTTAGAGATAACCCAATTTTTGAATAGGGAAACATAATGAGTAAGAAAAAAAGAACACAAGTAGTTTATCAGTTGAATTAAGAGGCTAGGGACTTACAATAAGAATGACATTTCAAAAAGAAAACAATGAATTAAAATCAATATAATTCATTAATTTTAATATTTATACCGAATGTAATTTTAGGTGTTCAAAAAAATTAGCTTAAATTTTCCAAACTTTCCCCACTTCTCAAAACTCTATGGGAATTGAGAAAGACACTTACTCATAATTTTTCACAAGCTGATAGAGGCAAAGAAGAATCCCTAGCCAACAAGCACTATTATCAGACTGAAGATAAAAGCCAATTTTGTCCACAATGGCAGTCCAGCGGCTTGGATAATCATGTTTGATGATATGATGAATGCATGTAGTAAGCTGTACCCTGAAAGTCAAAGACAAACAATAAAGAGGAAGAAATGCTACCTAGATAAAATTTTACCAACCCCTACAAAGAAATTAGCTGTTTAGATAAAAATAAATGAGTCACTGAGCAAAAACTATCTGTTCTTATTTAAAATAACAAGACTATACAATATAAATTATGACAGCATTTTATAGTTTTATCTCCTTTCATTTGATCAGTGAGTATTTCACAAGTTTTATGTGAAGTTTAAAAGGTTTTGACTTCATAAATGTAAAAATCAACTGCAATAAGAAAATAAAACAAAAATTTCTCTTGTTAACAGCATTTGTTACATTTTCTGCTATAAAAATGACAGGTTATGTTTTAAAAGACTCCCAATGTCCACCTTCAAAACCCCGAAAATGGATAAGTTAAAAAAAAATATATAATATACATATACCTGATGAGCTCAGGAGAGTGAATAATGGCCTCTACAATATTTTCTCGAATACAATGCCGATCTTCTTCTGGAATAGTATAAGGGGATATATCCCTTGGTGCTGTTTCCCGATCTGGCCAATATTGTGTTATCATATTTTTCAAATAGATAACACCTAAAATATAGGTTAATTTGACAAAAAGAAAAAGAGTATTTACTGTAAAAACACTGTAAATATCCCTTATGTGTCCACACCTCAATTTATTTCTTTCAGATCAACCACTTAGTAAAGCTATCCTTTTAAAAACAAAATAATGCATTCTATTATTTTAAAAGCTGATAGTCAAACACAAATTTAATATCAGTGAACAGTAATAAAGTCTTTATTAAACACAGAGCCTAAAGAATTTTGCAAATAAACACACTACAAATTAACTGTTAAGACTTTTTACATCATTTATTCATAATACTTTTTATCCTTTGATTTTTTAGTAAAATCAATCTAGATAGCTTTTCTACAATACTAAATGAGTTTTCTAAATGAAGCATCTAAAGACAAAACCACACACACCAAAAGAGCTTCTACAATTAATAACACTGCTATAGACTGAATGTTTGTTGCCTCCAAAATTCATATTGAAATCCTAAACCCCTAACGTAATGCTATTAGGGGCTTTGTCAGTCATGAGGGCTGATATCATGAATGGGATTAATGTCCTTAAGAGAGACCCCAGAGAGCACCTGCCATGTGAGGTTCTAACAACCAGAAAATGGGTCATCATCAGACACTAAATCTGAGAGTGCCTTGATCTTGGACTTCTCAGCCTTCAAAATTGTGAGAAATAAATTTATATTGTTTATAAGTCATCCAGTCTGTTATAGCAGCCCAACTAAGACACAAAGGTTATTTCTATTGTAGAAAAATTACAGTATATAGATTCTTAGTCTAGAAAGCTAAGTGTTTCAATTACATGACTGCAAATTCATGTTATGAGAATTTGCTGTGTTCAAAAATTACTGATTTACTACCTTCTGTCAGCTATATCATACTGCTGTCTTGTACACCGCTAGTTAACTTGAACTAAACTATATTGCTAACAGTGCTTTTTATCCAACCCTTTCCCCATGAATGAAGAAAAAATGAACAGGGAGAGGGAAAAAAAATCCTTAATCACGAATGTACAGGATACAAAGAAAAAAAAATTATTCAAGATTAGTTAATTCCTATATCCTACAAAACACTGGCTCTTCTCTATTAGTAATTAACTCTTACCTAGAGTCGTGCAACTATTTAAATAAAGATAACTGATATAACTCTATGATTGTATATTCTACTTTGCTTTATCTTGGGAATTAAAATACCCCATCTTAAAATATACACATCAAAATATTCAACAAAAGTTTTAAGGTAAACTACATCTACTGTAAATAACAGTAACTCAGCATATGGGACATATTTCAGATTAATACTAGAATTTTGATTCTTTAACTCCAAAACAATACAAAAATCAAAATTAAGACATGATACAGCCTCTGAATATCTCCTTCTGTTGCAATGCAAAATGGAATGGGGTACATATATTTATCTGTAACATTTGATTCGGTATTTTAAAAGTTGTTTGGTCTAACAAAGCACATAAATAAGTGAGAAATGCACTGCAAGAATCTTGTGATTCAATCTACTCCATCCAGAATGTTTGAACTCTATTACAACAGCATGAACACAACTTTCAAATCTAGTAGATGAAACAGGTCATACACTAGAGTATCATTCAATTATTACAAGGATATATTTTTTAAAGCAATGACATTTTTTCAACGTCTGACCAATTCCATAGCATGGCTGCTTCTGGTTTTGCACATACTAACAAACAACTTTCTAGCACTATTTAATTTCACTTTATGGATACCCTGGACCTCCAGAAAGATGAACAAGGGAGTCCTAGAGCAAATTAAAGCTCAAAATATTGCTGGAGGCAAATGTTAAAACTAAAGCCATTCTACTTTGGGCACATCATGATGAGGCGGGGGTTCCTTGGAAAAGACAATGATGCTGGGAAAAATAAAAGGCAACAGGAAAAGAAGAAGACCAAATATGAGATGGAATGACTCCATAAAAGGAGCCATAGACACGATTCTACAGGAGGTGAGTAGGGCTGTTGAGGACAGGATATTGTGGACATCACTTATTCACTGGGTGGCCAACAAGACAGTAGTGCCACATACCACACAATACACATAATCAATGTTCAAAACATGTTTAAGGTCCTTCCTAAATGCTAAACACTTTCAACATCTTAGTAAAAATATGAGATTTTAAAGTATCTAAAAAATAACCTAAGGAAAAATGTCAACTTCATTAGTAAAGAATGACAACTAAAACAATCAAAGCAATCCTTTTCTATCAGAAATTTAAAAAAAGATTTACTGCTGACCAGGGTCCAGTGAAATCACTATATTTTACAGGCACAAAGTCTTCCATTATTGTGCTACTTATATATATCAAGTTTTTAAAAAATCATAAACTACTACACTACGTTTGTTCATTTATTTACTGTGTACCTTCCATGTGTCAGGTAATATTTTAGGCACTGGAATAAAATTGTTAATAAAAAAGACCTGAGTTTAAATTCTAACAGGAAATAATTTACTACATATGGCATATTATGGTAAATTATGCACCTGCAAATATGGTAATATATCTGCAAATAAATTAAGTAATAAGACATAAAGATGTGAATTTCATTATTTTGCAGACCAACAGATAATATCAAGAAGTTTCCCACATTGTCAGACTTTGAAAGTGAGGTAATTGTTTAATATCTTATGGAAACCTGAACAGTATTTGTTAAATTGTTGAAATAAACAGTAAAAGCAAAAAGCTGTAAAGAACAATTATATAAACAAAGAGGCTTGCATCTCAGAATCATCCATCAGGGAGAGAAACAAGGAATACACAGAACCTTTTAATAAATTCCATCAATTTCTCTTTCCAGCTTCTCTTTTAATTCAAGGAAATATCACATTCCTTAAACTCTGCCACCAACTAACAAGGGATTCACTGTTTGTAGTAAACACATAAGGACAAACCGATTTTCAGGGAAGAAAACCACTGAAAGGCTCAAGCATCCCAAGATACTTCCGTTATTCCATTATGGACCTTTTAAACAACACATTTACATGTACTCAAGAAAATAATGCAAGAAACTTGCCTGCTTGTCTCACAGGTAAATCCAGTTGTTCCGACATAGTAATCTGAAGCAGTGTCGAAACAAAATTCAGAGACTTGTGTGCCTACAAACAAAAACAGACATTTTAAATTTCAGCAAACAAATATTCTCAGTATTTTATTTCACTGCTTGGCTGGCATAAAGGCTCTCCATACATTGGTTCCAGCCTTATTTCCCATCATTTACCTACAATGAACTCAAAAAAATTTAACATCCTAACTCCTAAAATATTTTAGATGTTTGTATTTGCCTGCATTCCACTGCACTCCCCATACATCCCAATTAGCATTCTTAACCTATACTGGTGACAGCAGCACAAAAACAATATGCTCTGATACCTATTTTTCCCAATGCAGTAATAACTTCTCCAGAGAGATATTCTATTAAGTGGCTAGAAACAAATTAAATCACTAAAAATTAAAAGCATAGGTTGGGGGTGGTTTCCAAGGTGCTATGTTTTTATTTCTTAATATGTTATAAAAATTCATTCAGTATGTGAAAATTAAATCAATTGTACCCATTGTGACCATTTTTCTGTATCCACGTTAATTTCAAAAGAATTGAAAAATCAATAACTGAACATTCCATAAAAGTAGAATACAAACAATACAATGATTTAGTAAATACTTTTATATGCATATGCAATGCAACACATACAGGAAAGACTAAAATACATTGAAAATACCAATATATAGTTATCTCTGGGGTGGTGGGATGATAGAGGAGCTATTCTTTATACATTTTCTGTTTTCCAAATTTTATACTATGAACCCGGGTCACTTTCATTAACAGTACAAAAAAGTCTCTTAATGATCCCTAAATTTGTCTTATTTGCTTTTGATATTTTTAAGAGAATTCATTATTCAAGTTAAATCCCTTCTTGTATGTCTTCTCAGCCTCAGTCCCTCTCTAATTTAATCACCACCTAATGTCATTTCCTTCTTCCAGCCTATGTTTTTATTATTTTTTTTGTACATGTTCACATGTAAAACAGTGATTTTTATTTTAGTTTCCTCATGACAGACTTTTGCTCCCATTCTTTAAACTTCCTTCAAAACAAAAAAAAAATTCCCTTTGGGTATAAAAAATTTCTTTCACATTAGAACAGAGTGATACTTCATTGTTATACCAAAAATTATTTGTTGGTATTCTTGGTGCAAGACACTATGCCAGAATCTGAGAACGCAAAGCTGGACGAGACAAATGAGGCTTCATAACCTCATGGAAACTTAAGAGTTTACTGAATGAAAACAAGATAAACAGGTAACTGAAATAAAGTGTATTGAAGACGTATAGCATGCAATGGAAGAATCCAAAGGAGACTTTCCTAAGTCAATGAAGTAATGCTTAAATTTAAGACCTGAATAGGAATAGTTTAGGTGTGTGAAGGGAAAGTATTTGCCCTTTCCAGTACTCTAAACAGATCTGAACACAATTAACCATATCAGTTTCTTGAAACAACACTCTTCTATCTATGCAATTTTTTGCACCACTTTTCCTGGTCCTTTTCTCAGGCTCCTTTGCTTGTTTCTCATACTATAAATGCTAGAACCTGGTGCTAGGACTCAGTCATAGCCTGTCTTTTCCACTCCCCAGCTGATTTCATCTAACCCTTGTCTTTAAATATTGTCTATATCAAATATGTTATTTCCAGTTCAGATCACTTTAACAGACCTATTTAACTTTATTATCTCCCAAGCTTCTCAGACTTGTGTTCAAAACATCTTTTCCCTAAAAGCCATGACTTTATTTCCTTGTACTATACCTCTCACAACCTTTCTCATCACTATACGCAGTTATTCATATCTGAAACCTGTAGGAATGTCATCTTTAACACTTCCTTCTTCTTTATCCCAACTAAATGTAGCAGGCTCTGTCGATTCTATTCGCAAAATGATTATATCATTAACATATCCACTTTCTCCATTAATACCAACCTAGTCCCTGTGACTGTCATCTAAATTAAGGTAACTATTTGCCCCCAATCATTCTCCACTTAACTGCCAATGAACTTTAAAACTGTTAATCAATCTCTTTAAAACAAACCTTTTAACAACTTTGTACTCTATTTCCTAGTCTACAAAGTCCTGCATTATCTTGCTCTACCATTTCTTCAGCCTCACTTAAACTCTCATTCCCCACTGCCCCACCTTACCAACCTTCTTAAGGTTCTTTCAGCAATAAACATCACTGTATTTCAGCCTTTGTACATGTTCTGACTTTCTACTTACCAGATCAAGACCCCTCTTTCCAATAGCTCACCAAAGTTAACTGGTTCACAGCTTCTTTCTTTGAGTTTCAGCTTAAACATTTTCTTAGAAAAGCCTCTCCTGATTGATCATTCAAGCTAAAGTAGGGCTCACTATTAATCTCATTTCCCCCCACCATAACACTTATTACATATTTGTAATTATATTTATAGATTGGCTTTATGTCTACCTCTCCTATTACTTTAAGCTCCAGTTAGAGTAAGGACTGTACTATTTGTATACCCAGTGCGTATGATGTTTGACATTTAAGATACTCACCAAATTTATTAAGTGAATAACTGGATGAATCAATAAAAAAAATGCCTTGGTAGCAGTTGTGAAAACAGTATTTATATTTAAATACTAGATGAGCCCACAAAGGACACTACTATTCATACTACCACTATGGCACTTTTAAGGACATTTATATTACAGAATATATAGAGATAACTCCTGCAACAACTGGAATGGATGGCCAGAATCAGATAGTCCTGGTTATAAATATAGGTGATGCCACTTCCTACATTTTTAACTCTTGAGCAAGCTGATTCAGCAAAACTAAGTCTCAACTACAAAATTAGTATAACAAAATATACTTCACAGGATGACTATATGAAATTAAATATGGAGAACACTTTAGACATAATAAATTTTATATTGTTTATATGTCCACACACAGTAGAATCTCATCTTTCTCAGCAAGTATATACTAAAGCCAATAGGGCATAAACTGAATATTGATTGTCACCCATAAAATACATCATGTGGTTTTGTGTATACACTACTCTCTTGAGGTAGCAATACTGTAGTTTTTCCATCTGAGTTGGAAAAAAAGTTGCTTTCTATGATTGGAGCCCGAAATGAAGTTACTGGTTTATTTTAGGAGTCATGTTAGAACAACAAAAACCACAACCACCACTGTTTATGTTGGCTGAACACACAGCTAGCTACATGTGAGTTAAGAGTGAGCATACCCACTGGCTGTACCTTCCTACAGCACAATAGTTACTCCATAAATGTTACATTAACAAAGGACCTTCAGTGATTTCTAATTTCTTAAGGTTTAAATATAAAAAATAAAACTGCAAGAATACTTGAAGGAAACCAAGGTATGTATTTTTATCATCTTGGTGGGGAAAACTAACCATAACACCAAAAGGTGAAAGCTATAAAATAGTTTTAGTATCAAGCAGACAAAAAGTAAACCAATGTTTTTTAAAAAAATAAAAATATCTTCAACATCTGAGGAAGAGGTAAACACTCCAAAACAAAAATTAGCAAACATGTACAAGCAAATTAGAAAAGAATTAGTACAAGTGACAAGACAGTCCTACCTCAAACAATATATGCAATACACCAAAGCTCTGGTGAGGATGTGAAAAACACAGAACTCATACAATGCTGATAGATGTATAAATTGGTACAACCATACTGGAAAACTAACATGCCCCCAACTTACAACTTAGCAATTTCGCCCTTATATAATCAAGAGAAAAAATGTTTATGCCCATAATACCTGTCTGCTGACAAGTGAACGTATAAACAAACTGGGGTAAAATACAATGAAACACCACATAACTTAAAATAAAACCAACCTATGAAATCAAGCAATAACACATCTCTAAAATATTTTGAGAAAGAACCCAGACTAACTGGGTACATACTGTGTGATTCTATGTACATGATGTTCAAGGAAAGGTAAATCTAAACTATAGCTAACAGAAATCAGAATAATGGTAACCTGGGGGAGGAAAAGTATTGAAGAGTCTCAAGGGAAAGTTGTAGGCCAATGAAAATGTCATATGTATCTTTATCTGGATGGGTAAAAACTGACTGGGCTGTATATTTTTGTGCTTGGTATTATATGTTAAGTTATTCCCCAAATTAAAAAACATCAACAGAACTACTTTTGCCTGAACATTTAAAGCAACAGTATTCATAACAGACCAAAGTGGAAACAACCCACATGTTTATCAACTGATGAGTGGATAAGCAAAATGTGGCATATCATTATATATGATGGAATATTACTCAGTAATATAAAAAATGAAATACTGATACATGCCACATGTATGAACCTTAAAACCACTGTGCTATACGAAAGATGCCAGTCACAAAAGACTACATAGTGTATTCATTTATACAAAATGTCCAGAATAGCAAATATATATATAGACAAAAAGTAGCCTAGGAGTGGGAGTGTGGAGGAAAATGGGGAATGACTGCTAATGGGTATGGGGTTTCTTTTTGGGGTGATGAAAATGTTCTAAAGTTTGTGGTGATGACTGCATAACTCAGAATATATTAAAATGTACTGAATTGGATGCTTTGTATAGTATCTGAGTTCAATAATTATTTTTAAAAACTAATGAAATGAATTAAAAAAATAATTACTATTATTTTAAGTCACTTTGACTTCAAAAACACACACGCATACAACAAAAAGTGCAACTGATGAAAAAAGTGTAACTTTCAGACAACTGAGCCAGACTAAGTTTAAGAAAGAAAAGATATTCCTGTTAACAGGAATAGCACAAGCAAATTCAACCTAGGACATCTACCTGCCCCATATAAATTTCCACCCTGGTGAACTCTCTAATTCAGGAAGCCTTATATTATTCCAAAGGATGTAACAAATTAACTTAAAGTCGGACACCAGATTCCCAAGAAAATTGAGACAGAAAGTAGATTAGCAATTGCCTGGGACTGGCATAGAGGGTTAACTGGAAAGAGTTACTAGGGTAATGGAAATGTTCCAAAACTAGATTGCTGAGTTTTGCCACTCAATAAATCCAATAAATCACTAATTTCACTTAAAAAGGGTGAATTTTATGGAATGTAAATTATACTTCAATAAAGTTTAAAAATGAAAAAAAAAAAGACTGCAGATCTGTACAATTATAAAACACATGTAAATAAAGATAACATTAAATGTTCAAATTAGGAAAAACCACATGACAGGCACTCAAATATTTTTTAAATAACAATTATTTGTTGAATGTCTACTCACAGCTAATACTCCAGGGTTAAAAAAAAAATCTCAATCTAAAGATTTAATTCCCATTGGAGATAAATTCAAAATCAATGAACTTTTAGAGTAGAAGAGACAGCAATCAACTAGTTCAAAAGAGAAAATATACAAAGTGTTAAAAATATGAGTTTTGAGCTTACACAGAACCACAGGTCAGAGTGGAAAAAGACTGCATGTATGATGGAATTCATGAGGAAAACTTTTAGTTTTAGATGATAAGAGCTTAACAGGAGGGGTGAGCAACATGAATAAAGGTTTGTATATAGGAAAGGTTTCCACTGAAGAACACTGACAGTTAAAGCAGAAGAAATAGAGCAGAAACTGTTGTCTATTAAAATAATCTGCCAAAAACCTTTTATTTTTATCACAAAGATGCAGAAACAAGTTTTTCTGAGTGTGTCTTGTGTATACATATAAGAAAGGACAGTCTTTGTACCCCCAGGACAAATAGTCTCTAGAATAGCGGTACCTAACCTTTTTGGCACCAGGGACTGGTACTCCTATGAGAATCTAATGCCTGATGATCTGAGGTGGAGCAGAGACAGTGATGCTACTAGCACTGGGGAGCGGCTGCAAATACAGATGAAGCTTTGCTCGCTTGCCCGCCTGCTCATCCCCGCTGCTGTGCGGCCTGGTTCCTAACCGGCCATGGTACCAGCTATGGTCTGGCGCTGGGGTGGGGGGTTGGGAACTCCTGCTCTAGAACATAACAATTAACATTGAATGAATGAATACTATATGTCACATATCTAACATTACCTAAACAAGTTTTTAAAAACTATACTTCTAGATATACAAAAGTCAATCTCAAAGTTTGGAATTTAAATGGGAAGTGACAGACCCTGTAACACAAACGAACTTGAAAGATTCAAAGATGAGTGCTCTTAACATTTCTGAGTATTACTTAAGTTCTTATTTCTCTTTCGTTCAGCAAATATTTACTGAGTGCCTATAATGTGCCAGGCATTGTGCTTATAATTGTCCTAATTCTCATATTACAATAATGCTACCTATTTAGTCATCTTAGTGTCCAAAGAATATGCACTTATGTTCTTCCACTGTCAGTGCTGATCACCTTCCAATGAGATGTACAACTACTAAGTTAGTAGACTAAGGTAGGAAATAAAATACATGGCATGTTGGATTGGTTAATCAACCAGCAGTTCAAATAATCTGGAGAGAACTTAGTAGGTGCCACTTTTTGAAATTTTTTACACACCATCATCTCACTCAACTCAAGTAATACAATGACATACATAACTACTTTTGTTTTATATATAGGGAAAATGCTGCTTAGAGATTAAATAACTTTCCTAATATTCCCAACCAGTACAGAATTCTTCAGTAGTTTTTTTAAAAAAGGCTAAGGTGATTTTCAATCATATTTCCAAGAATACTTCTACTTTTTCTCCAGTTTTAAAATTATAACAGAAGCTTAAAAAAATAAATCTTAGCATACTACAGAGTCCGTCAGTGGGGAATACTAAGTCAGATTTCTTGAAAATGTCTTCCAAAAAGAGAGTCCTTACTCTGGTCTCTAAGTCTAACCAAACTTTCTTAACTTTGTAAATCCTAACATTGACAAATCAAAAAATCGCAGTATTAAAGGCAAAATTACTGACCTCCTGAAACTCAAAATTATAGTGGGGAGAACAAGTAAAATATATGATAAATTAATACCATACAGAAAAATAAACAAGCAAAGGGGGATAGGAAGTAAAGTAGTCCAGCAACTCTTTAGTGATATGGAAACATTTGAAAAATTATAGAAGTGAGAACAAGCCCGGGAGATAACTGAGTAAAAGGGGTTCCAAACAGAATAGTTAAGTGCAAAAGCTCTGAGACAGAAGTACTTTTTTTTTTTTAACTACTTGCACTATAATACTTTGATAACATTTACAATTTTTACAGTTAGTGATTACTTCAGTTAGCTTAAGAGATTCATTCAAATGTCAAAGATCTTTTTTCTTTTAACTAAATGAACCAAAATACAGCTTCAGTCGAGACATCAAGGAATGTCTGGTTCATCCTATCTTAGCTAAAGCAAGAAGAGCCTGCCAGATATAAAATGTTATTTCCTCATTCTTACTATAGTCAAGGTTCTCAAGGCTTACTGAGATCTATTTCCCAAATCAAAGTTCTGCCACAAAGTCAAAACAAAAAATATTCAAATAGAATCACTTCATTAAAATAAAAATTAGAATAGAAAATAATAGAAAAGTTACCTTAGGAAAATTACTAAAAATATCTAGGTGTAATAATGGAAAGAAATTTTCAAAACATAAATAGCTAACCATCACAGTAATGCAGCCCAGATACCAAGTTATCTTTGACAGAAAAGATAAGCAGTGTTCACTATTCCAGAGTATTCCAAAATCCTAACAGCTTAAGTTTTGAATACTATTTATCTTCCAAAAACTGGTTAGTGAAATACTTACCCCAGGTCTCTATTACAAGATATTCATGCATAGAATTATACATTCAATACCTGCTGGAGGAATAAATGAATTTCAAATTTGCAGGAAGCATCATATACTAATTTTTCTACAAGGGAACCAACTCAAATATTTTTAAAATCGACAATTATATGCAAAAATATTTAATCAAAATAATGTTATTAGAGCAAAATCACGGTAGAAATATAACTAAACTTTTAGTGTGTCTAGGCTTATACATGCATTAATACTTCATAAACGAAATAATGTTCAACTTAACCTATCACAAATCAAAATAAAAAGTGATCCATAACTCCCTCCATACTTTAGTAATGGTTCAATATGGGGATTTGTTTTAACTCATTATTTTAAATACAAAAGAAATCTTAAGCCCCTCCCCAAGGCTACTCTGAGCTTAAGAGTTTGAGCATCACTCTAAGTATGATCTAAAGATGATCTCATTTACATATAAAATAGATTTAACTTTTTATTTTAAAATAACTTTACACTTAATTTGTCTAAACTTTGTGAATGGTATTCTTAAAATACAAGTTCCTTAAAGGCAGGGATCTCTAAACTGCATAGTACATTCAAGATGTTCAATTGGGAATACTCCTGCGGCTTCTAGTAAATTAATATAAATGTTTTTAAATAATTTGCCTACCAACTAAGAGGAACATAAAATAATCCAATTTCTACTTTAAAGAGGGACCTCTTTTTACGTTAAAAAAATGTACACTAGATCTCACTAAAGCTGGCAAAATCAGTATACCAAAGACACTTATTAACTGGCATAAGTTAAGAAACCTTTCAAATACTCACTAAAATATAAAAAGTTGTAGAAATTTAGAAACAAAGAATGAAACTAAAGACAGTACAATAAAATACCCACATAAGGCTGTTTTCCAAGCGGTGGTCTCCCAAAAACATGGGAAAAAAACACATTCATTGAGCTAATTTCGAGCTTGGCATGTTTCAAGGCACCCTGTCTTAAATTGTCTCACTTGACTGTCAGAGCAACCCTATGGCCTAATTTTCTGAATGGGAAAAACTCAGCATCAAAAGGTTAAACGACTAGCCCAAGGTCAGTCAAGAAATTAGTGTTGCAGCTCTACCTAGAACGGTGCAGTTCTCCTGACACTTTTCTACCACACTGCTCTGCCTCCGACTGAGGTATTAAGAGCAGCGAATCAGACTCACTGGGTATCCCGCTGTCCCCTCAACCTGCTAAAGAGGCGGGGGCTTGCCTCTGAAAGCTCTCCCTAGCAGCTCAACCGGAGAGGAGAAAGTTGTGCAGGTCACTGATCAGCCAGCCCAGTGAAATGACAAGCTGACAGGCGCAGCTCCCAAAGGACTAGCTCTATATTCCCAGGAGCCCTTCCAAAACCCGGCGCCAGCAAGACTGCTCCCGGAAACGTCGGAAAAACCTCGCAGCGAGTTTCGCCCCCTCCTGGGCGCGAGGAACTAGCGGGAAATAAGCCAGAGGGAGACCGGCGACCCGACTCAGCCATGTGTCCAGCCCGTCACGCCTGCCTCGCCTCAGCCGACTCCTCGTGCCTCGACCGCAGCCAGAGGCCCAGCTCAGGATACGACGCAAAGGCTGCCTGCCTGGGCCGCTGCCGCCGTCACCGCCACCGCAGCAGCCTGAGGCGCCCCGGCGTGGCTGTTGCCGTCAGGTCCCCGCCCCACCACTCCAGTCGGGCCCCTCAGATACGCCGTCCGTCTCTGACCAGGCCTGGAGGGCTCGGCCGGCCATAGACAGACTGCCCGTCCGCCCGCCGCCGCCAGCCTTGCGTCCTTACTTCATTGAGCTGGCGCTCCGCGGCCTCACGCAGGGCTGGGTCCATGGTGCCCCGCAGGGCCTCGATAATGGTGTTGGGGTCCATCGCAGCGCAGACTCGGTCAAACCCGGGGCTCTGGTGCTTCTGAGCCTAGAACAGTGCCGCACACTGCGCACATGGACCCGCCGCGCTCCGCAGCGGCAACCGGCGCGAAAGGAAAGAGAAGCGCCAAGGCCCCGGATAGAACCTCTTCGCCTCGGCGTGGAGGCGGGAGATGCTCTGGCCACTTCCTGTCGGAGCGCCGCGGAGGACTTTGGGATGTGTAGTCCACATGTGCAGTCCGTAGCCCACGTGGCCCTGAGATGTCGCTCTTAACAAACGTCTTGGAATTCAAAAAAGAAATATGTTTAGACTCCACAGAAAGAAAATTAAAATAATCAATTACAACTATTTCACATTATGATATACTTATGGTGACTACGAGGTGAATCTGATACAATGAGTGAAGCGACCCACTACTAGTAGTTGTGTAACTGAAGGAAACTTGAAAAGCAGTTTGTGGCTGTTTCTATATGCGATAATAATGTTCATAATATTTGATCTACGTAATTCCATTTGTGAGACTATCTTAAGAAAATAACAAAAATTAAATGAACTTCATGTATGAAAGGTATTTATCACATTTCATATTATTATAATCAAATACTAAAATTATGGCTTTTTATTGAGTATCCAAATTCTGGCAGAAACTATGTAAATCACATCTAAATGCAGAAAGAAGCATAATTCCTATGAAAACGTACCTTCTTTAAAACAATTAAAGAAACAATTTCTTTAAAGCAAATAAGGGTTAAATAACTTGCCCAATGTCGCTTGATAGTAAGAGGTTCATTTAGGATTTCAAACCTAGAATGTTCCTCTTTTCAAGATTTTCATTCCACTAAATCACTGTCTCTCCAGAGAAATGTGGAACAATATAAGAACGGCTAAGCAAATTACAAGAATTCATTCAATTAAATATTTCACACCATATAATATATAATTATATATTAATTAACAATAACATAATATTTTATATTATTTTACTATAAAATTACAAAATTATATACCTTGTGATAACAGAAAAACGTAAAGATACAGCTTTACATAACAGTAATTGATTTCCTAGGATAGTGAGATTTTGAATAATTTTCTTTCATATCTGCCATTGTTATAAAGTTATGTAAACATAGTGTTAAACAGAATATCACAGGCCCAAATTTGTGTCATGAAAGCCTATGATACCAATGCTAGATTTAACACCTGATCTAATTTCAACTTTTCCTTTCCCAGAAATGTAATCAGTCTGGAATTTCCTGATCAACACTAGTGAGATAATCTGCCTAAGAAGATTCCCTGCCTTCCCATAAGAGTCTTGCCTGGAATAATGCACTCTTTTAATTTCTTAGTCCCATCTTCTTTCTCCTTATAAATACCTCCCATTTTGTACAGCTCATCAGTGCCCTTCTAGTTGCTAGATGGGATGCTGCCCAATTCATAAAAGTTTAACTAAATCCAATTAGTTACTCTGTTGAAATTTTTTAATTTTAATTTTTTTATTTGTTATTTTATATATTACTTTCAGGTATACGACATAGTGTTTAGACATTTATATAATTTATGAAGTGATCTCTCTGGATTACCTGGCACCATACATAGTTATTAACAATATTATTAACCATATTCCTTATGCTGTACTTCACATCCCCATGACTATTTGTAACTAATATGTTGTATTTTCTAATCCTTTCATCTTTTTCACCCAGCCTCCTAGTTCCCTGCCCATCTGGCAATCACAAGTTTATTTTCTGTATCTGTCTCCATTTTTTTTGCTCATTTATTTTGTTCTTTAGATTACAGATAGAAGTGAAATTATATGGTATTTCTCTTTCTCTGACTTGTTTCACTTAGCATAATATCCTCTAGGTCCATCCAGGTTGTCACAGTTGATAAGATTTCATTTTTTCATGGCCAAGTAATATTCCATTGTACATATGCACCACAATTTCTTTATCTAATCATCTGTTGATAAACACCTTGGAGCTTCCATATCTTGGCTATTATAAATGGCGCTACATTGAACATAGGGGTGCATATATCTTTTCAAATCAGTGTTTTGATTTTCTTTGGATAAATACTCAGAAGTGGAATCAATGAGTCATAAGGTGGGTCTATTCTCAATTTTTTGAGGAACCTCCAAACTTTTCCATAGTGGCTGTACAATTTGCAATCCCACCAACAGTGCACGAGGGTTTCCCTTTTTCCACATTCTTGCCAACACTTGTGATTTTTATATTTGTTTATGATAAGTGTAAGATGATATCTTATTGTGGTTTTAATTTTCATTTATCTGATGATTAGTGACAATGAGCATCTTTTCATGTCTGTTGGTCATCTATATGTCCTCTTTGGAGAAATGACTATTTAGCTCCTCTGCTCATTTGTTAATTTTGTTTTTTAAACAGTACTTAAAAAATCACAAGCCTTCAAATACAATTTGTTAAAATATCACCTATTGTTTTTAGTTTGCAAAAAGGAAGGGGGGCACAAATTTTTTTTCCTGGAATAGTGGGCTTTACAATATTTATATCTCTTATAGGCCAGCCACTATAACTAGGAGTGAGATATAATTATTCCTGATTTACAAATGAAGAATCCAGGGCTCAAATAGGATACTTAGGTGTGAAAAGTCATAAAGTTTTCATAATATAAGCTGTAGACACCTTTATCATTGTACTGATGCAATCTGTTTAAGAATTTCTCTCGCTACCTCATCCCTCAAATGCAAATACCTTGAAAATAAGAATTTTCTTTATTTTTGAATTTTTGTGACTTCATTTTAGCCAAACTGTTGACAATTTCTGGGAAGCAAGATCTCAAATGCTCCGCAAATATTATGTTTATTCACTTTTGTATCCTCACCAACTACCACAGAGCTTTAATGTCTACCAGAATTTCAATATTTGAGTGAAAAAATGAAGAAAGAAATGAATGAACTAGTAATGAGTTGGTAGCTGAGCCAGAATTGAAACCTCAATCTTCTTGATTCCAAAGCCAATCCTCTTTGTACTACTACATATCTATTTTAGATTACAGAATTGACTTGTACGTCATGGAATTGTGACAATTATAGCACAGCTAGCGCAATGTATGACACATAGAAAGTGCTCCAAAAATGTTAATTTCTTGTCTCTCTGAATACTGAGAACTGAAAGTCAGCAAGATTTGCACATCTACAGCTGGAACAGGGCCTATGTTTCATGCTTCAAAGAGAATAGCACTCATCAAGTGCTGGACCCTGTCCAGGGAGCCAGAGTTCTTTTACCATCTATTGAGCCTGGCTCCAAGACCCTTCAAGAACTTACCTGGAAATGTAATTAGCACACACAACTTCTCTGTAGATTTATTTATATTTTGTCAAGTTAATGACACAAAGAATGTAAATTATATGACTGGAAATTTATTTATTTATTAATTTATTTATTAAATTTTCATTAAGTTTATTAAGGTAACATTGGTTAATACAATTATATAATTTTCAGGTGTACATTATCATTTGACATTGTATATTCTATTGTATGTTTATTACCCAAAGTCCAGTTTCCTTCAGCTACCATATATTTGATCCACTTTATCCACTTCACCCTCCCCCTAAACTCTATATTTGACCCCCTTTATCCCATCTACGTCTCCCCTCATCTCCCACCCTGCTAATAACCACTAGTCTATAGTCATGTCCATGAGTCTCTGTTTCTCCTGCTCATTTGTTGCTTTTAGTTTTATATCCCACATATAAGTGATATCATGTGATTTTTAACATTTTCTGTCTGCTTTATTTTGCTTAGCATGATTATCTCGGGGTCCATCCATGTTGTCACAAATGGCAGTATTTCATCTCTTCTTATGGCTGAGTAATATTCCATTATATATATGTACCAATACATATATACGGCCAATCATCTATCATAGGACACTTCAGTTGCTTCCATGTCCTGACCACTGTGAATAATGCTGCTATGAAGTGCAAATATCTTTTTGGATATGGGTTTTCAAGTCTTTGGGGTAATTACCCGGTAGAGGGATTGCTGGATCATATGGTAGATCAATTCTTAGTTTTTTGAGGAACCACCATACTGTTTTCCATAGTGGCTATACCAATTTGCAATCCCACCAGCAGTATATGAGGGTTCTTTTTTCTCTGCATCCTCTCCAGCATTTCTTATTACTTGTCCTGTTGATTATAACCATTATAATAGGTATGAGATAATATCTCATTGTGGTTTTGATTTGCATTTCTCTAATAGCTAACAATGTTGAGCATCTTTTCATGTATTTGTTGGCCATTTATATGTCCTCTGGGGAGAAGTGTCTGCTCAGATCCTCTGCCCATTTTTTGTATTGAACCGTTTATTGTTATTGAGTTGTATGAGTTCTTTGTATATTTTGGATAGTAGGCCCTTATCAGAGGCACTGCTTGCAAATATATTTTCTTATTCTGGTGGTTGTCTCTTTACCTTGACGGTTTCTTTGCTGAGCAGAAGCTCTTTAGTTTGATGTAGTCCCATTCATTTACTTTTGCTTTTGAGATCAAATTCGTAAAATCCTCTTTAAGTCCAAAGTCCTTGAGTTTCGTTCCTATGTTTTCTTCTATGTATTTTATTGTTTCAAGTGTTATATTCAGGTCCTTAATCCATTTGCGTAATAAATGAAGAGCTAATTTTGGTGTGTGGTGATAGACAACAGTCTAGTTTCATTCTTTTGCAGATGGCTTTCCAGTTTTCCCAGCACCATTTATTGAAGAGGCTTTCCTTTCTCCACTGTATGTTTTTGGCTTCTTTGTCAAAAATTATTTGCCCATATAAAATATGGATTTACTTCTGGACTCTCAGTTCTGTTCCACTGGTATCTGTGTTTTGCTGCCAATACCATGCCATTTTGATTATTGTTGCTTTGTAACATAATTTGAAGTTGGGCAGAGTGATGCCTCTAGCCTCGTTCTTTTTTCTCAGGATGGCTTTGGCAATTTGGGGTCTTTTCGGCTTCCATACAAATCTGATGATTTTTTGTTCTATTTCTTTAAAACATGCCGATGTGATTTTGATGGAGATTGCATTAAATCTGTATAATGCTCTAGGTAATATGGTAATTTTAACTATGTTGATTCTTCCAATCCAAGAACATGGAATATCTTAATATTTCTTTATATCTTCTTCAATTTCTTTAATAGAGTTTTGAGTTTTCATTATATAGGTCCTTCACATGTTTCATTAAATTTATTCCTAGGTATTTTATTCTTCTGTTGCAATTGCCAAAGGAATTATTTTTTCTGATGCTTTGTTATTAGAATAGAGGAACACTATGAATTTTTGAATGCTGATTTTGTAACCAGAGACTTTACTGTATTTGCTTATTGTTTCTAGTAGTGTTCTTGAGGAGTCTTTAAGGTTTTCTATATGGAGAATCATGTCATCTGCAAATAGTGACAGTTCGACTTCTTCATTTCTTATTTGGATGACTTTTATATCTTTCTCTTGTCTGATTGCATTCGCTAGGACCTCCAATGTTATATTGGATAACAGTGGCAATAGTGAACAGCCTTGTCTTGTTCCTGATCTTAGGGGGAATATTTTTTAGTTTTTCACCATTAAGTATAATGTTGGCTGAGCATTTGTCATAGATGGCCTTTATTATGTTAAGATATTTCTTTCTATACTGATTTTGTTAAGTGTTTTCATCATAAACGGATGCTGTATCTTGTCGAAGGATTTTTCTGCATCTGTTGATATGATCATATGATTCTTATTTTTTAATGCATTTATGTGATGGATCACATTAATCAATTTGCGTATGTTGAACCATCCCTGTGCCCCTGGGATTAAGCCCACTTGATCGTGATGTATAATATTTTTAATATGTTGCAGTATTTGGTTCGCTAGTATCTTATTTAGGATTTTTGCATCTGTGTTCATGAGAAATATTGGTCTGTAGTTTTCTTTTTTGTGTGTTATCTTTACCAGATTTCGGTGTCAGGGTAATATTGGCCTCATAAAATGAGTTTGGAAGTATTGCCTCCTCTTCTTTTTTTTAGGGGGGGGGAAGAGTTTAAGGAGAATAGGTATTAAATCTTCTTTGAATGTTTGGTAGATTTCACTGGTGAAGCTATTTGGTCCTGGACTTTTACTTTTTGGTAGGTTTTTGATGATTGTTTCAATTTCTATACTGCTGATCAGTATATTTAGATTTTCCACTTCTTGATTCAGTCTAGGAAGGTTGACTTTTTCTAAGTACTGGTCTATGTGGGAAAAATATGCTACTTTGTCCTTTAATAGACAAGACATATTTAATAGTTATTTAATATACAGAGTTAGTACAACAGGTAGATTGAAAGGGAAGAAAAAGTCAGAATATGTGTGAGTTAGCTCTGGCTACAATAACCAGAAAACCTTAGGTTAGATAACCCCATTTCCCAGGAAAGAGGCTTGTGGTTGGGTATTTGGTAGCTTTAATTTTGTAGGAAGGCAATCTATTTTAGAGCCGACCCAGAAACACCTAGCTTTAATTGGCAAAAATTATTCTCGTCAGCTATATATTCTCAATACCATTATGGTTTAGTAGAAGGTACATTAGCCTCAAAGTCAAAATAATGTGAGTTGAATTTTGACTCTACAATTTCATAGCTTTGACATGATGAGGGCCTCCATTTTTTTTCTTCTGTAAAATAGGAACAAAAGCAATTCTAACATTAAATTGGTGTAAGGTTGTGTATATCAAACAATTAACAAAAGCCCTGTACAAGTAGTACACAGAGTATAGGTAACTCAACAAATGGTAATTTGAACAGACACCTCATCAAAGAAGATATACAGATGGCAAATTAGCATATGAAAAGATGCTCCACATCATATGACATTAGGAAATTGTAAATTAACACAACAGTGAGATACCACTATATGTCTATTAGAATGGCCAAAATCCGAAACACTGGCACACCAAATGTTGGTGAAAATGTGGAGCAACACTTATTCATTGCTGTTGAGAATGACAAATGGTATAGACATTTTGGAAGACAATTTGGCAGTTTCTTACAAAACTTAACATAGTCTTATCATACGATCCAGTAATTGCATTCCTTAGCATTTACCCAAATGAGTTGAAAACTTATGTCTATACAGAAATCTGTACAATCTGAAATAGTTTTATTCATAATTATCAAAACTTGGAAGGAACCAAGATGGTTTTCAATAGATAAATGGATAAACAAACCATATAGTACATCCATACAATGGAATATTACTCAGAAGTAAGAAAAAATGATCTATCAAACCACAAAAAGACATAGAAGAAACTTAAATGCCTATTGCTAAGTGAAGGAAGGTGATGAAACTATTAGGTGATGAAACTATTCCATATGATACTATAATAGTGAATATATATCACTCTACATTTGTTAAAATCTATAGAATGTACAACACATAGAGTGAATCCTAATGTAAACTATGGACTTTAGTTAATAATGTATCAATATTGGCTCAACAATGAAAACAAATATACCACACTAAAGCAAAACATTAATGATAGGGGAAACTGTGTGAGAAGGAATGAAAAATATATGGGAACTCTCTGTACTTTCTGCTTACTTTTTCTATAAACCTAAACTGCTCTAAAAAAAATAAAGTCAATTCAAAAATCAACAGTGGCAAAATGATTATATAACTGGAGAATAAAGTCGTGGTCATCAAAGGTTAGAGATGGTGGTAGAGAAGCAGGGAAAAGTGGTATAACTATAAAAGCGTAGCATAAGGGAGATATGGCAATGGAATAGCTTTGTACCTTGATTGTAGTGGTGGTTACACAAATCTACACATTGGATAATAGGACATAAAACTATACAAACACATTGTCAATGTCAATTTCCCGATTTTAACATAGTGCTAACAGAGGACATAATAGAGAAACTGGGTGAAGAGTACACAGGACTTTTTTGTATTATCTTTGCAACTACCTATAATCTATAACTTCAGAATAATTAAAAGTTTTTAAAAATATAAATATAAATATAATAACCAAGAAAAGTCTAAGTAGACATCAATGTTAAATACCATGTAGTACTCTGGATGGGGTCCTAGAAGAGAAAAAAGATGTTAGGGAAAAAATAAGACATCTGAATAAAATATAGACTTTAGTTAATAATAACGTATCAGTAGTGGTTCACTAATTGTGACTAATGAACCATAATAATGTAATATATTAAATAGGGGAAACTGGATGTGGGGTGTAGGGGGATTCTCTCTACTATCTTAGCAATAATTTTGCAAACTTAAAGCAATTCTAAAATGTAAAAAATTATTTAAAAATAATTGGCATGCTAATAAGATATATCAATCCAAATATGTAAAGATTTATATCCAGAATATATAAAGAATTCCTACAAATCAGTAAAAAAGCAAACAAACAAACAAAACAGACAACTCAATTAAAAAATGTCCAAAAGACTTAAATAGGCATCTCCCCAAAGGGAAAAACAAAATGGACAATGAACAAATGAAAATGTGTTCAACATCATTATTCATTGAGGAGTGCAAATTAAAACCACCATAAAGTAGCACTACACAGCCAAAGAATGCTTAATTTAAATAATTGACAATACAAAGTGTTGATTAAGATGTGGACCAACTAGAACTCTCATGCATTGCAGGCAGAGTGTAACTTAGTACAATCACTTTGAAAAAATGTTTGGCAGTGCCAACTAAAACGAATCAATCATACATATGACCCAGTATATACATCCTGAAGAAATTAGTTTTTATGTTCATCAAAAAACATGCACAAGAATGTTTGAGCAGTTTTCTTTATAATTGCTCAAAAATGGAAATGACCCAAATATCCATTAATACAAGCAAATAGGAAAATGGAACAGAAACAAAAGTTATAAATTAGACCCTTATATAAATGGGAATTTTATATGTGACAAAGGTGACGCCTCAAAGTAATGATAAAAGTATAGGTTGTTGAGTGGAAAGTTTTGGAAAAACTGGCTCTTTTTAAGTAGAGACATAAAACTGGATCCTTACTTCGCACCATATACACGAGTGAATCCTAGATAGATTAAAGACATAATTTTTAAAAGGACAACTATAAAGCCAATAGAAAAGTATGAGTTTTTTTTTTTTTATTTAGAGGAAGGGAAAGGCTTTTAAAATTCAAAACCAAAAGTATGTCTACATGAAAATAAGAATTTCTGTCCAATAAAAAGAAACCATAGACAAAGTTAATAGATAGTCACAGTCTCTGAAAAAGATATTTAACACATCTAAAAACCACAGAGGATTATTATCAAGTATATGTGTGAAATTCCTGCAAATCAATACAAAAAAGACCCCAAAGAAAAAAATAGAAATATTAAAATGCAATTCATAGAAAGAGAACCTTGAATTACTAAATGAGACATAAAGAAATACTCAAGGTCATGAGTAATTAGTGAAGCATAAAACAATAAAATAAGATTTTTATTCTATTGGAATGACAAAAAAGATAAATTGTATAATACTAAGAAAATTGGCATTCTTGTGTATTGTTGATGAGAGTATAAACTGATTCAACTATTTTGGAAAATAATCAGTCAGTACTTAGCAAAATCAAATAATGCTTACATGCTGTAAAGCAGTACTCCCAGTCCAAGTCCTATATTACAGAGTATATTCTTCATAGTTTTTTGCTGTTGTAGAGGGAGGTAACAATCCATATATATATTTCTAGGGCAATGGAAAGAAAAAAGTAGTAAATTCACATCTCAGAAGACTATGTTGTAGTTAAAAGCAACAATCTTTATGAACCTATAGCACTATGAACAGATCTTGAAGACATAGTGTTGTGTGAAAAAGGAAGCAACTTAATAAAATTTATAGCATAATGACATTGATGTAAATTACAGACCCATATGCATGCCACTTCTGACCATCACAGAGTAACTACAGGTATATAGTTACAACTACAAAACTGGACAAAATATATGAGGCATCCATTTTCTGGTAAAGGAAAATAAAAAGACAGTGAGAGAAACAGAACTAAGTGAACCCACAATTGTCCATCTATCTCTCTAAAAGTAATTCTTAATTACAGCTCAAAGAACTAGGTTCTGGCAGAACACACAGATCCCACTGATCTGAAGGAGTGTAGGAAGAGAGAAATTGCTGGAATCTTTGAGGTGAGATTTCATAGAGGAGGGAGCCGTGAAGAGATGAGGCCTGTAAGTCTGTGTAGTGGTGGTCTCCCCTGAGAAAATGGCTGAGGGCTGTGCTGTACATACACAAAGTGAGAACATATAAGGCTTGCCAGATAGAAGCTCCTAGGAGCTGGAGAATGGAACAGAGATTTGGATTGGGCCTAAGCAGGACGAGAAGACTTGAATAAATTACAATAACAGATTATCCAAATTCCTGTGTCATTTGCCTCTGTTGCACTGAAGCCTCTCTTTCAATTCACTCCACTGATAGGAGCAGGAAGCTTAGGTCTAATTCATGGAAAGGTCAGCTAATACGTTGGTACTAATAAAAGGTAGACTATGCTATACCACAGATCTACAATGACCCTAAACAACAGTGGTGAAGGAAAATTCTCTTAGTAGTAGAGATTAAAACAGTACATTCATTCACTTTGTATGGAGGGATAAGTGGCCTGAGATACAGATATATGTGAACTCCTAGTGGTGAATGTTTTGTCTGGTTAAGCAGGGTTTGGAAGAAGAAAAATTGAAAGATGAAGATAGGGAGGTCTGGAGAAAGGTAAAGGGATGGACTTAAAAAAATAGGTGTAAAGTGTGTAGATCTATGTGTCTCATTATAACGTTCACCAGAGAGCAAATGTCATAAGGATGTGTTCAGAACCAGGTAAGCAGGGTGCTTGATCTGTGCATGTCAGCCAGACTCTCTCCTTAGCCATCTCAGTGCTTACATAATGGGCCTATTAATGGAGTGGCCAGCATAACAGTAATAGAAGTTATAGATGTGTATAACATTATGGGTTCCTTCTAATCAAAGTTTACTTGGTTATTACTGAATGAATGCCCAACCTCCAGCAGAAGAGACTAATACTGAGCTCTCAGTATTACTCTATCCCTTGAGAAGACCAACCAGACACTGGGGGCAGATTGATTATATCAGATCCCTTCCTACCTAGAGAAGTAGCAATTATTTCTTACTAGTAGTTTTGACAACTTCTCTAAAAATTGAGTATTGATACAAACATAAAATTGATGTTGCCTGAGTAATAAAGTCCTTTGTCTCTGGCCTAGGAGTCTCATATCTTCTGTCGGCATCCATGAAACTGTGGCTTGTAAATACAGTTCTTAACATATACCCATGCAACCTGCCTGTGTGCCTGAGCCTTACCTCTGGCCTAAGCCAAAGGCCTCTTACTTCCTACTGCAGGTCTTCTCTGATGCCATGTCAGAGAATGCCCATAGTAACATGACTGGCTCTTATGTATGTGCAACCTGGAAGTGTGGAAAAGTGAACAGTGAGGCAATTCTTGACCAAAGAGCAGTGATTGCTGATTCTTCCCTCCTTTCTCTTGGTCACATATTCCTGAAATACATTTCATAAATCTCACAGTCCCAGAGGACAATAGACAGCTAAAAGCCTTTCCTTGTATTGGCTCTTTCTCCTTCTCAGTTTCACTCCTCACTCCTGCCCTCTGGATTTGTACTGCCAGATAAACTACTGGCATTATGTCTCAGGTTCTTTTTGGAGAAACCCATACTATGGTAAGGCAGCTTTAGAGGTGGTGGCAAGACAACTTAAAGTTTTTAAGCCTGAGTGACTTGGAGGATGTAATGCCTTTAGAAGAAATATGAAGTGTAGTAGGAAGAGCATGTTTACTACAAAAACATTTGATTTAAAATATTTGGGTATATCTTTGTGATGCCCAGGGCACAGGACATGATGCTTATTTAGATATCAAGTAAAAATTAGGTCTTTCATTCAGCAAACATATATTGAAATTCTACTATGTGCAAACCAGTTTTGGCTCAATGCTATGTTTTTAAAGATGACTGACACCATGAAAGAATTAAGACCCAAGAAATGGGGAGAAGATAGAAGTAGCAGTAAATAATTAAGTACCTATTCTGTGCATGGCTCCATGCTTAGCTCTGCTATGAAGGAAACAGAGATGAAATAGTCATTGTATTTATTTTCTCATAATCTAATAGAAATTGTGTTTTTATATAATATAGAGTTGGAAGTGAGAAATAGTCTTAAGGGAAATAGAAATATGAGCTCTGAAGTGAGAGCTGAAATATCATGATGGGTGGATGGAGGAGGTGGCACCTGAGATGGCCTCTAGATACATAACATGTAACACCAAGACTGTGAGGGCAGAACATTGCAAGCAGAGGAGATGATGAAAGCACAGAAATGGGAGAGCACAGTTTGGAGAATGTGGTAGTTAGGATCTTTGTTTGCAAGAATCAGATTGCTTTAAGTGATAAAAATTTCTTCCAAGGTTTTGTGAAAAAATAAAGAAGTTAGGAATCTCAATCATGTAGAACTAAGGCCTCATGGGAGATTAAATTTAATTTGGGAACCGGGAGGCCATACTGGATCCAAGGCAGCTCTTAAAAATCAGGTATTTTGTCTGAACTCCTTCCTATTGTCTGTCACTATGTAGGGAAGCTCTCTCTGTATCTACTGCTCCTGCTACTACCACTTAATTCCTCATTACATGTCTGCATACTTAAGACTGCTGTCTACTCCCAGCTTCTGTTGTGTCATAACTTTTAGCTATAGCTTTTCTCTGTGTGCCTTTCAGCTTCTGACCCTGCTATTAACTACTTTACTGTCTGGGCTTCAAATTCAATCTTTAGAAGAGAAAATTTGATCTAGTTAATTATTATCATTTTATTGAACAACTCTCTTGGATAATTGGACAGACTATGAATAGACTGGTCAATTAGATGTGTCAAAGATAACAGAGTCCTGTGGTATAGAACAAGGTGACCTCAGAGTTGTGGGAGTGGAAGGCACAGCTCAAGTACTGGGAATAGCAGTAAACAACATGTCCTAATCTTAGGTATAGTAAAGAGGAATAAATCTGATGCCATAAATGCCAGATAAGTCATTTAGATTTTGTTGACTAGGCTAGTAGTTCTCAACCCTAATAGATCTTTTTGTAATGTCATCTCTATTATTTTTTAAAATTTATTTATTTAAATGAGTTTCAAGTATACAGTACATTGGTTAGACATCTATATAGTTCATAAGACAATCCCCCCAATTGCTCTCTCTCTCTCTCGGCCCTCCACCTACCCATCATATTAATGCTAACTGCATTCCCTATGCCTTGCTCCCCATCCCTTTGACCAACTATCAACTACTAATTTGTATTTTTTTAACCCTCACCCCATTCTCCCAGTCCCCTAACTCACCTCCCTTCTGTCCATCACCAAATTGTCCATTATATTTATGAGTCTGTTTTTGATTAGTTTGTTCTTTTTATTCCTTATGGTATTTGTCTTTCTCTGTCTGACTTATTTCACTCAGCATAATAACCTTTAGGACCATCCATGTCATTGCAAATGGTAAGATTTCATTTGTTTAATGGCTGAGTAATATTCCATTGTATATATGAACTATAATTTCTTTATCCAATTGTCTGCTGATGGGCATTTAAGTTGTTTCATATCTTGACTATTGTAAATTGTGCTGCCATTATTTTGGAGTGCATAAATATTTATAAATTATTGTTTTGGTTTTCTTTGGATAAATATCCAGAAGTGCAATTGCTGGGTCAAAAAGTATATCCATTTTAAATTTTTTGAGACACCTCCATACTGTTTTTCATAGTGACTGTACCAATTTGCAATCCCACCAACAATGTATGAGGATTCCCTTTTCTTTCCATCCTTGCCAACACTTGTTGTTGATATCTCATTGAGATATCACAATGAAATATCTCATTGTGGTTTTAATTTGCATTTCTCTGATGGTTAGCAACCTTGAGCATCTTTTCATATGTCTATTAGCCATCTGTATTTCCTCTTTGGAGAAGTATCTGTTCAGGTCTTCTGCCCATTTTTTAAATGGATTGTTTGTTTTTTGTTGTTGAGTTGTTTGAGTTCTTTATATATTTTGGATATTAACCCCTTACCAGATGTATCATTAGCAAATATCTTCTCCCAAACAGTCAGTTGTCTTTTGTTTTGTTGATCTACTATTCTTAAATGATGTCCGTAGATACTCTAGTCTTAAAACAGACACATATTTTTTTTAAAAAATCAATATAGTGCTTTAACTGTAATACAAGACAAAAATAAAAGGAAATTATTCATAATATGTATTTCAATATGTAATTGTTCATGGATAACTAACCTAGAAGTCATAAAGCAGTCATCATATGCTTGCAACTATACATAGCAAAATTATAGCTATAAATACAGACTGATACAAACATGTTGTGTTGGTCACTCAAATGTCACCAACAACATCACAATCAATAATGCAATTTTTAAAAATAGTATCCTCAACTCCTAGCATAGTGTCAAGTACTCAGTTAAATTTAGTGTTTTTTGAGGTTAAAAAAATTTTTTGAAAGCAAAAGAGACCCTTTAAATATTTTAAATAGACAGGCGTTTGGATCAGAACAATCGACAGGAAGATTTAAGACTTCTAAAAGATGATGGATGAGCTTCAAGATCTGGGCTGTTTTCATCTTTGACTTATCTCCACTCCATCTCATTGCTTATAAGTAGTAGGCACTCAATATATAACTTTGAATTGATTTGAATAAAATAATTTCTCCAGCGAAGTGCCCACAGGGCCCTTTGGTATGACATTATCTTTAGGCAGTGTTCCAGAAAAGCAGTATTAATAGAAGAGACTCCCTCACCACAGGGCCCAAAGTCAGTCCTATCTCTATTTCACATGTGCAGGACTTTGGAATATGAAATAGAATGTTCTAGGTCCTGTTCTGTTGCAACGAAAGGTATATTCTATTAGATCATCTCAAGACTTACTAGCAACAAGCCTACAGACCCACAATCACGAAGTCTTTAACAAAAATCCATTTGCTATAGTTGGCACATGACATGTTCCAAATTTTGGTTGGCTGTTTAAAGAATGTTCTCAATACCTAGCATAGTGCCTGGCACATAATAGCCACTTAACAAATATGTGTTGAATGGATGAATGAATAATAGCAGTTAAAAACAGTGCCTGAGACAGAAAAGTGAAAAAACAAATTTCTAATGTGTATTAAACTAGAACCAGATTAGTTTTCATTTTGAGGAACCAGGCCAACTGACTCAAAAGCAAGTACTCAGGCCACACATCCAAAACAAAACAACAACAAAAAAGTAAATAATATATGTGTAAATTTATAAAATAGTGCAGAAGAGTTTAAGATGAAAAGTAACAGCTTCTTGATCATCTTCTCACCCCACCTTCGGTCCCATTGCCTCAGATAGGTCCAAGTTCTAAATATAAAACTTTGTTTAAAAGATCTTATGACATATCTATTTTCAACTTTATCCATTTTTTTTCTAACTATTAAATTACTTATCTTACATAGTGAGTTAATTTTCCAATAGTAGGAGGAGTTTACAAGGAAACACTTCTACCATTTCAGCCTGGTTCATGGCCATGGCAAATGTGCTTGTCGTTACAGAGCCATCATTCTCTAACAGCAAGACGACAATAAATTTATTTGTAAGCAAACATTTACTGAGTACTATGTGTAAGCATTCACTTTACAAATCTTATCTCAATCTAATTGTCACAAATGAAGAAGTATGTACTATTACCCTCATTTTTCAGGTGAGAAAACTGAAACTGAGATAGTTTAAATAACTTGTTCCAAGTCACATAGAAGACAGTAAACAGTGTCACTTGAACACAAACTGCTTGATGAAAATCTAAAAATGTCTGACACGCCACTGAATCATACTTTTGTCATACTCCTGACAGAAGGTCTAGTCTTCTTTTTTGTACACTATCACAAATCAGTTATAGCGTTAAAGAAAGGCTGTGATAAAAGTGGGAGAAAATATCAAAAGAACATCTGGAGAAATGATACCGACTTTTAAGAAGGAAACAAACTTTCTTATGGTGCAATGGTTGGTAGCCACTTTTCCTTATAAATTTCCACCATTTTTCCCAGTGAGAATTTTTCCTTATAAAGGACAAACTTTGACAATCATAAACAAGAAAAGAGCAACTCTAGTAAATAACCTACAAGCACTCCAACAACAGTAGGGTATTTTAGTAGCTTATATGATGAGCATAATGTAGTTATTTAAAATAATGAACCTGAAGATCTATGAGACATAGGCAAATCTATATAGCATTCCTGAAAATAGAAAAATAGAAAATTATAGCTATGATGTAGCTATGTAAAAACTTCTTGAGAACGAAACATAAGAAGCAAAAGAAATTGTGGTTTCTAGTTTGGGGACTGTAATTAGGTATGATTTCCCCTCTGAAATTCTGTAGTATCGTTTTTTGACTAAAAAAGAAACCTGAACAAAACCAATAAAGCATTATTATACAGTAATAGGCCTCCGTTGTGTAGGTGTGGGACGAAAACAAGAGAAAGGTATCTCTAGAAAGTCCCTCTGCAGTGCTTCCACCTTGTTGGAACTTTATCTCAGGAAACAAAGTTTATTCTCTTTTTGAGTTCTATAAGTTATACTCTTGCATTAAAAACTAATTGTGTTTTGGTGTTTTGTTTTAATTAGTATTTATTGCATTTTGGAACTGAGTCAGGCAGTCCTGGGCAAGTCTCTTTGATCTTCAAACTCTACCCAGTCTTTGAAGCTTTCACGAGGTCAGTAGCTTCCACTGAAAACTGCATATAGCATATGTTGCTTGGGGCCACTTCAAAATTTCAAATTTTAGTTTCATATTCCAATCCTCCGGCCGAATCACCACAAACTTGCGCCTGATCTCGTTTCGGCGGCTAGGTGGTGGTGACTGGATTACCTGGGATCCCAGTGTGCAGCCCGTGGCCCAGACCAGTCGTACGACGCGAGCCGGAAGCTGGAGGCTACCAGTCCCTTGGAGCTGGGGCGCATCCGCCCTCCCCGCCGGCCCTCGCTACGTGGCCTGCGCTTACTCAGCTCTTTCGGTCACCGTCAGTAGTGGTTCCCGACCGCCCTGAAGGTGCCGAAGGCGAGCGTCACCGCTCACTAATGCAGAAGCCGCTGGCGGCGGGGGCCCCTCCAAACAGGCTCTGTTCCTTCCACGCAGTGACTCAGCCGCTTCCGCTCCAGGTCGGCGGCGCTCCAGGGGCCCCAGCGACACGCCTCCTTCCGCCCTCAGGTGCGGCTCTCAAAGGTCCCGAAAGGAATTGATGAAAGGGCCCCAGAAAGCCAGAATTTAGCCCCTACAGGCCTTTCTCGGCAAATTGAGGAGTTGAAGCCTCAGTTCAGTAAAATATGCCTCACCCCTCAGTGCAGAGAGTGGGAAGTCTTGGACCAGGAAGTTGAGGCCTCGGGCAGCCACGGATCTTTAGAGCCCAACGACTTAGTTTGAATACTTAGAACCTGCCATGTGCCAGGTGTGTGACACTCCCCCCCCGCAACTTAATCTGGCTAAATCTTACTTTGCACATGGGCGAAATGGGATTGATTCCACACCCACCGTAGTGTTGATACAGTTTAGGAAATAATAGGAACACAGTAAACTTCATTTTTTTTAAAAAAATACTTTTTAGATGTAGTTGTTCCTTTTCATACCACTGCAACCATCATGTACTTCTTAAGGTCTCAGTGCAGAGTCAGTGTATTGACTTCCTAACTGGTTTTGCCACATTCCCATCCAACTCTCACAATGACCTGGTACGTTTTTACTGCACACTATGTTGTTCAAGCCATTGCTCTGCTCAAGAAAATGTAACATCTCCCTGTTGTCTTTTGGTTTGAGTCCTATTCCAGATATTTAAAGCACAACAGCATAGTCTGGCTCATCCAAACCCCCATCCCTCCCATAATTATTTTATGCCAAATCTTCTCTTACATTGTGCTACATAGATTTCCGCCTTCTGGAAGCTGGAAAGGGAGAGGGTAGATGAACTCATAAGCACATAATTATAATACTGTATAATACATGCACTGATTTAAGTATGAACAGGAGAGGGAGCAACTACGTAAACAGAGGGGGAAAAAGAAAGAGGGTTGGGTGTGTGATGGATGAGCAGTTTACCAGTGATCTGATAGATGGTATTAGATCAGTGTCCTAGTTGGTGTAGAACCTGGAGGTCATGTATGCTCTGAACTATTGCTATTACAGAACGAATGAAACATCTAGCCCTTTCCCTTGATTTTCTTGTGTCTAGAAGTACTTTGAGAAATAAATTTGGCGTTTAAAAATGAACATCACCCCATAAACTATATACACGTCTAACCAATGTACTGTATACTTGAAACTAATAATAAAGTGCTAAAAAATAAACATCTGATAAAACACAAATCATAGAAAAAAATAATGAATTCCTTAAGGGAAAAGTCCTGTACAGATGAAGAAGTTCCCATAGAGAACAGAATTTGCCACAGGGTCTAAGTGTTGGAGAGGACAGTGTGAGAATTCTGTAAAGCTGCATCTGAACCTGTCCAACTCAGTCCTGGGAAGAAAGCTGTGTACTGTAATGGAAACACCAACTCACCAGGGGCCCAGGTACTTTTTGGGCGGCACGCTGAAAGAACTGAATTATGAAACCAGCATGCACTGCTGTGGGGTCCCTACTAAAAAGAGCTGTGCATGAGAAAGAGACAGGCATTTGCCTGCAGAGAGAAACAGGTAGTGGAGATTTGCAAGTTGGCAGTGACAGATTCAAGATGGCAGCAGCGGAGAGAGTGAATGCTCCTAGAACAGATAGCATTGACATGGGCACTTGGAGAAAGGACAAGGGATCAAAGAGGTAGCAAGAACAGCAATTCAAACAAAGACTGTGATTACAGTTGATTTAAATTTCTTTTTATTTTTCTGAATTAAATATATTTTCCATTGTGAATATGTTTTACTTTTATAATCATAAAAGAAAATAATTTTTAAAGTCATTACTAAGTGTTGGTGCAGGTGAAAATAAGCTCTCTTATTAATTAAAGTAAAATAAGCTCTCTTATTCATTAAAGTTTTATAGAAAAGGTGTCATTGTACATTTTTGACTCATCTGTAAAAATTATTCATATTGATCATAGATACCAATTATTGATATAAGCCCAAATTATGATTTACTTTGGGAGGATAGGCGAGAATAAGTGGGGTTGGGTATGTGATGTATTTATAAGAGTGCTACATCTTCATCTACCACAACAGGAAGGCAATAGAGCATGTTTAACAGAGATACATCAGGAAATAAAAGCATACACACATTATTTTGAAATACAAAGGCACATACCCAGACAACTATAAAAGTGGAAAATGATTATCTTTGAACTGTGAAGAGAAGTGAGGCAGCAGACTACTGTTTTTCATTATGCATTTTTTAGCAATATTGAAGTATTGAAATATTTTTCAATATTTCAATGAATATTTTCAATGAAATACTTTTAAATTTTATTTTTTATGGATAAAAATAAAAGCATATACACCCATTTTTCCAGTAATTTCTTTTTTATGTGTATATTGTAAAGTGATAACTACAGATATGGGCAAAGATTTAATTGTAGGATTATTTATGTAGAAGCAAAACTGGCAATGATGTAAATGTCTAATATAATGCAGTAATTTTTTAAAATTGTGGTGCATCTATATGATAATGTTTAAATCACATTTTTTAGAATTATTTAATTTCATAGTAAAATGCTAATTGTAAAATGAGTGAAAATAGAAACAGAATGGCAAAGTACATATATTCATAGTAAGTAGACTATAAAGAAGTACTTTAGAATTTTTATGGTGTTTATTTCTGGGAGTTAGGATAATAGAGTTATGAGTGTGCCACTTGGGTTCTCTAGAAAGCAATTGCTGAGTTGTTGTTAGGAGTGAAAAAAATCTGTTGGGAGTTACAGCTATGAAAAGAAAGAAGAGGAATCAGGACTAGGCAGATGTGATACAAGATCTCTGCCAGCTCAATAGGGAACTTTGGAGCAAAGATTGCCTATTGGAGGTGTCCTGTGATGGGTGGAAATAGCTTTGCTTTTGTACCACTACTTCCCATAGTCATTGCTTTGGGCCACTCTGAGAAGAGAGTGATCTTGGCTGGAAAGCTGAGGATGACCATGAGATTAAGAGTTGTGGAAAGCTGTCAGCTGACCACATTCCCTGCAGCAAGGCATTAAGTCCTTTCTTGAGGGTTAATTTGACCAATGCATCTATCTGCAACAAAGGGTGATTTTGCAGATAATAAGTGAGATTGCAGAGCTGAGTTGCAGTACCTCTTCTGTGTAATGAGAAAATTTAATTCACTGTAATTGTGAAAATTATATTATTTATTTTGATTGATTGGTTCTTTCATTCACTCAGCAAATATTATGCATCTACCTGTTAAACTACTGTTTAACAGGCATTTTGCCAGATGTGGAAATTAGTGAGATGTTCATTATACACATATAAAGCTCATAGTTTAGCAGATGAATTAAGTCATGCACTTAATCATTTTAAGATATACTTACCCTTAGAGTTTCAGTTTTGCAAGATGAAGAGTTCTGGAGATTGGTTGCACAACAACGTGAATGTATTTAACACTCCTGAACTGTACACTTAAAAATGGTTAAGATGAAAAAGGAACCCTTGTATGCTGTGGTGGGACTGCAATTTGGTACAGCCACTATGGAAAAAAGTATGGAGATTCCTCAAAAAACTAGGAATTGATCTGCCATATGATCCAGCAATCCCTTTACTAGGTATTTACCCAAAAGATTGAAAATCCATATCTGAAAAGATATTTGCACAACGATGTTCATAGCAGTATTATTCATGGTGGCCAGACATGGAAGCAAGTTTTACGTTGTGTGTGTTTAACCACAATTTAAAAAAATGTTTTAATGTACATACTCTATGCTTAGCAAGTATTGTTTATAATAACAAAAAGATGGAAGCAGCCTAAAATTTTATCAAAGAGAAATGGATAAATCAAATGTAGCATATTCATATATTAACCTAAATTGGTCTCAAAAACAATTTTGGTACCCCTAAAGCAACTTTTAGAACACACACAACATAACAATCCATTGACAATGGATACATATCTGTATGCAAATAAAATTATTGGGAATAGGATGGAGGGATACATAACAAACTCATGCTGGTAGTTGAGAGGGGAAATAAGACTGAGTAAGAGAGGGTGTGGTTAAAGGAGACTTAATGTCATCAGCAATGTTTCGCTTCTTTTAAAAATATGGAAGCAAATATGAAAATATAAAACTTAAAAATTGGTAGTTCTGGTGGTGGGAATATGTGAGATCTTTATTTTATTTTTTACACTGTTTTGTGTTTTACATTTTGATTTTTTAAAAATCAACAACCAAGTAAAGCAAATGATGCACGCATAAAGAGAGATACAGGTTGAGAATGGAGAGACATTATCAAAGGCAGGGTGGGAGAGAGAGCTTTCAATGATGGAAAAGATGAAGATAGATGAAAAGGGTATTCCAGGAAGAGTGTACAGCATAAAAGCAGCATGAAGACCCAAAAGCAAGGATTCTTGAGTAGTTCAGCTTGGCAGGCTCAGCTGATGACAAATAACAGGAAGTGAGATCTGAAAGGTGGTTGCAGCCTCTTCCAAAAAGAGCTTTCTATGAGAAAACAAAGAATTCAATCTGTTCTGTAGATAGAGGCTGGTTATCTGTTCTGTAGATAGAGGGTTTTTGGAGTTGGGAATGACAGGATCAGAACAGACAAATTAATCTGGTCAAAAAATATAAAATAGCTTGAAACAGAGGGCTGGAGGCAGAGAAAAGCAGCTAGGAGGAAATGATTGTAGAATTCCAAAGGAGGAATGAATACAGGTCCTCCCCCATCTCCTCCTTTTTTAAACAGCTTTACTGATCCTGAAGCCCTTTGACCACACAGACAATAGTCTCTGAAATAGTGTTTCTGCCTCCAGGCTGATGTTTTCCAGCTATGTTTCATGTTCCTACACACAGCTGAAGGTTACAACATGTTCTGTTCAGTTACAGTGGTTTACTGTACCAGGGATAACTGGTCAAAGTGTGAATATTGAAAGAAGATCCAAGTGATTTTCTGATCAATCATAACTTTCATCCTGTACAAACACTGTCCAAAAATGTTCAAAGTTTTCCATTGCCTGATTCTATTCAGATTCTATTCTCTGATGATAGAATAGAGGCCACATTCCTCATCACTTCCCCTATCCCACATCTGGCCCCAGATAACTTCTCCAGCTTTTAGCTCCTTCTGCTCTATGGATTCTATACTCCAGCCATGTTAATATGCTCTATAATCCCATAGACATAGCCATCCATTTTCTCACTCCCTCCCCATTTATTTTTCTAGGATGCTCTTCCTCCAATCTGTTTATCAAAAATTCTGTTCCTTCTAGGGCCTGGATTTCACTTCTTCCACAAAGACATTTTTGCTTACTCCAGAGTAAATTATCTCCTTTATACCCCAGAAGCTATCAAGTTTGTCTGCCAGTCACATGACAGCTTTCTGCCTCACTCTTCCTCTCTCTCTCTCTCTCTCTCTCTCTCTCTCTCTCTCTCTCTCACACACACACACACACACATTGTTGTGTTTCTTTCTGTACTTAGATTTTGAATCCCTGAATGTAGTGACCAAATTTTTTTGATTTTTGTGTTTGTTTTTTTAATCCCTCTGGAATACACTAGCCTGAAGTCTTAGTGGGTCAAGGTGTTTGATAATGAAAATAACTATCTTTTTTTAAAACCTTTTAGTGTTAAGCACCATATATAGTATATCTATTTTTAATAAACATACAAGATAGGTAATGTTATTCTCATTTTATAAAAGAAGAAACAGAGCATCAGAGACATTAATTAACATTCCAGGTATATATGTATAGCTAAAAAAGGGAAGATTTAACATTTGAACAGGGCTCTGATAGGCTACACAACTTGTGTTGTTTTTATTGCCTTATTTTATTGTTCTTATATAACAGTTAAATAAATGAAAGACTACATTTTTTAGCACGTTTTCTTCAAATTGCTTTTCTGTGATGTATTTCTTCCCTGAAGGTTTATCCAGCTGGTAAGGCAGAAGGAAATACCAGTCAGCTTTTCTTTGCCAGCTGTATTAGTTTCAAGTAATAGAAATCCAGTTCATACTGACTTACACAATAAAAGTAAATATGTTGGTTAATAAACCACGGAGTCCTTGGGTGGATTGCTGCTTTAGGATTGAATCAATGTTATGACAAACTTGCCTCTCTTTCAGTTTTGCTTTCCTGAGTTGACTTCATTCCCAGGCAGGCTCTCTTTATGCGGTGACAAAGATGGCCATCAGCAGCTCCAGGTAATATTCTACCAATTTATTAACCCCAGCAGAGACAGCCTCTTTTCTGATAGCTCCAGTATGTCTTCAGGACATTCCAGTCCCAAAGAGTGGAGAATTGAAAGGAACAGGTATGCCTCAGTTGCAGAGGGACAAAGACACTGGGCAGGGTGTCAGAATTGGATCTAAGGCACTATACTGAAATCCATGGACTGAGTCTAGAGTCCAAGACAGGGCTGAGTTTCAAGACTGAGACTAGGATGTGGTTCCATAGTGTAGCGGAAGGTCCTGGGTTCATGCCCCAGTGGAGCCATAGTCCATGGTCTACAGCCATGCCACTCTGAACAAGCCTCATGTCTGATCTCAGAAGCTAAGCAAAGTCAGGCCTGATTAGTACTTGGATGGGAGACCACCTAGGAAGTCCAGGTGCTGTTGGTATAAATTCATTTTTTAAAAAATGAATGAGACTGAGGGTCAGTTACCTGATAAAACATAAATTCAGACTAGCATCTGTCTTGTTAGGAAACCCTTGAGTGAGGAACTAAAGTACCATAAATTCTTCTTGCCTTGGTGCAGGGTTATGTCCAGTGACTAGGTCAAGACTTAATCTACAGGTACTGCTGAATGGCCTCAGATAAGAGGAAGGAAGGAGACAGAAGGAAGAAGACAAGATTCTATAACTGGATCTAACAAATTAAAAAATCTAAGAGGCATGTGTTTCCTTATGGGAATGAATAACCTAATAAAAATTAAATTGAAAAAATTTCATCTGGACTGTGCTCAGATCTGTACTGTAAGAGAACAGGGAAAGACAGATGCAATTGTAACAGGATGTGAAATGAGATTTCCTTGCTTTCTTAGTTTCAGAGCTTAGATAGGTGGCAAGTACCCCATATTATAAGGAGATGTGTCAAATCACTTATGCATGACTTACTCAAATAGGTGCCCAAATTGGTTCTGAAACCTGTAGTCTGTCACCCACTTTTGACCTTAGAAAAGAAAAACGAGAGGAGATTTGAAAGTGAGGAATTCTTTGAAGAGAACTATCAATGCGCTGTGGTTTTCTCACTCTTCAGTCAAGGGAAGGTAAAGAATGAGGACCTGCAAGGAGGGGAGACAAACTAACATAACATCTCAAGATAGATGTATGCTGAATGGAAAAAATGCCATGAGATAACTGGAAACTAGAGCAGAGTGTGGTGAGAGTTCTTGGGACAATCTGACCTGAGTTCCCTGAGTGGTAGTGTGGAAAGCCTGATGTCTTATCTCACCTCAGAGCTAAGTGAGAGGATGGCAGGAGGACCAAAAACAGGCTAGGAAAGGAGAGTTGACAGAGTGATTTTGAAAAGTAATAGTAAGAATAAAAATTATCCCTTCTATTGGCTAAATTGTAAGAAGCCTGAGTTCTCCTTTCACTTTTGCCACAAATTAGCTGTGCTGTTGTGGAAAACTGTGCTCTCTCTGGGTCTCATCTTTTTCTTCTATAGAAGAAAGAATTGGACTAGACTGTTTTTAAGGTAACTTGAAGGGATATTCTATGACTTTCTGATTCTATGGGTGTATTTGGATTAACTTGGACTTATGGGCTGGAATGGGTTATTATGGTATATATACAGTCCATTATACTAGACTCTTAGAAATATAAGTTTCATGGGTACAGTACTATCTCCTCTCCTACCCCCTCTTCTCTTAACAAGTATTTAAAAGATAAACTAATCAAAAAAATTTTAAAGAGTGACCCATAATACCACTAACCTAATACATACTAGTTATATTTTAGTCCACTCTTTTTCAGACCTTGACCACCTATCTGAGAATTTGCCCCAGTTACAATCAGTAGCACACACTTTTAATGTTCTTATAGCACACCAGTTCAATAAACTGAACATGACCAAGAAAACTGAAAGCTTGGGGGTGTTTCCAATTATTGCACAATAATTACAAGCAAGGAACAGCTGACCTTTGATAATAAAGACTTTTGGGGCACAGAGCTACTGTGGTGCAGCCTCTCTCAATCTTTCTCTCCTCCCCACCCATACTTCCTGATCTGTCAGCAACAACAGGAACTCAAAAGGCCCTGTAGAACAAAGCCACAGCAGCCTCTGATCTACATGGCATCCATTTTGAGGTTGCTTCTGGGTCAGAAATACCAGATAATCCATTTACCAGACATCACAGCAGCCACCAGTTATATCAAGTCTCTAAAATCACAGAGAAAACCAATGTCAAGGGGATGTGGAGATGTGCTGGTGATTCTGCTGTTATTAAGACTGGAATAAAGAGATGTTCATAGACAAACAGCAGTGATGATGCTGCCTTAGTGCCAATTCTATATGATCTCAATCCTACTGATAGGAGCATACCTGAGTCCAGACCCAGCTAAGTCAAGCTTTTTGGAGAAGTCTTTGTACATTCTTATCTAGACAGAGACAGAAACAGTTCAGGCTGATCTTTGAGATGCTGCCTCTCAAAACTCAATCTGATTTATGGAAGCTTAAAGAGCAAGGTGGGAGGTAAAGGACAATGGAGCTAGAGAAGCAGGTAGGTAGGAACTGGTTCGTGGAGCCCCTGGAGCTTGCAGAGGAGGAGGAGCCTCAGATAATTTGCAGCAGGAATATGATTTACTCAGATCTATGTTTTAGAAAAATCAGTCTGGTAGCAGTGCAGGGGGTGATTTGAAAAAAGCAAAATGGGAAGCAGAGACCTGAGGGTATGGTTTGGCTAAGACATTAAAATTTCTAGAAAAGTATAGAATTTCATTATTAGAAGAGAACAAAAGGACAAAATGCACTAGAAGTTAGAGAAAATACTATCTCCTTGGAGAGCTCCATAAGTAAAATACCTTTGTTTTTTGGTGAGTGGCGGTTGCCTTTTCTTTTCTTACATTGAACATTTTTTAAATGTGTTTATATTTTTTTCTGATTACAAAAAGAATCCATACTCATTGCAAAAATTTGAAACAATTCAGAATTTAGAAAGTAAATTAATTAATTTAGGAAGTAAAAATCCTGCATAATTCTGCCTCTGAGAAGTAAAAGCTGTTACTAGTAAGTACCTTCCTCACAGTGAGAAGTCCTATTCTTTTTGAAGATTTGAAATGCCTCACAACCACATCTTGAAAGGCAAGGGAATGCTTAGATTCCCTGAAGAGTAAATGAAAGACCATTCAGAGGAGGAAAGGTGTGCAGAAATAATGGGTGGAAAAGATTGAATGCTAAAGGAGCTGATTCATTCTTAATCGTATTTTTCTGCTTAGAGGTTTATTTACCTGAAGCTATCCAGGGTGGTTGGCTAAGTGGGTGGCTAGTGTTTACTTCAGTGAATTAAAATGAGCTCTAGAAGTTTACCTTCTTTCTTGCTTAACTGTTGCACTTTTCTTTTCAACAGAAAAGTGTTGTCCTGTGATTAGAAAAGTGTCAGCGCCAAGCTGATGGAGAAGAAAATGTTTCAAGAAGGGAGGGTTTCGAGAAGGGAAAGTTTCGGTGGTGAGACGCCCAGTTAAAAGAACACATAAGGGGACAACATTAGAATGAAATGGCAAGCATCAACTTTATTGCTGGGAGTGCACTTCTATTGCCATGAGCACAGTTCTACTGTCAAGAACACGCTTCTGCATTAGGAAACCACATGGGCTCCACATATATCAGAATACAATAGTGCCATCCTGCCACACACATGTGCTACAATAAGCTGAATCATGCTTACATGAGTTAGGTGCAGGCGCCCTACTGCATTAATGTAACATTCTAAATCCGGGGTCCTATTCCTAGCCACGAGCCTGGACTACAACCAGACAGGGGACCAGCCAGGCCTGGGACCTGCAAAAAGGTTGTTTGACATGGTGGAAAACAACAGAAAGTAATTCGGTAGTGTTTGTGTCCATCTGTTCAAGTCAGATTGGGATAATAATACCTGTCTGCCTCCCCAGGGAGATGATACAATAATTGATGGTTTGTTTGTTTGGTCCTTTGCTTTTGAAATCATAGAAAAAATTCTAGACTTGAGATCTTTTAAAGGAAAGAATTATTCTTTCTAGGAAATTCTTAGAGAGTTTCTTTAGAAATAATGCCTTTTTTAGAAACCATTCTGGAATTTAACAACTTTTACTCTCAGAAATTCTAAACTCTTTTAATTGCATATTACAGAAACTGAACTTTAACAACCTTAAGTGAAAAGGGAAATATGATTATTTCACCCTTATAAAGCCTGACAAAGGTAGAGTTGGCTTCAGGGATACAGCTCCATCGTGTACTATAATTGGATTTAAGAAATTTTACTTCAGTATCTGTATGCTGCTTGAGAGGAGTGGGTGCATTCTTGGAAGCCATGGAGTGCCATGTTTGGCTACATGCATGTCAAAACATTGAGGGCTAGTCTTCAAAGACAAAGAATACCAAAAGAGCTGGGCAGAGAGAAACTGAGATGAGAGATGGTAAGAGGACCATTAGGATCACGGTTCCTGATGGTTTTCTATATCCTATTTCCTTTCCCTTTGTATCCTGGCTACCTTGGGGCTTTGCTGAAACACATTCTCTTTACTCATAACCCAAAAAATCATAACTACTATGGACTGAATATTTGTGTCCCCGCTCAAATTGATAGGTTTAAACCCCAATCCCCAATGTGGTTGTATTTAGAGGAGGGGCTTTTGGGAGGTTATTAAATAAAGTGATGAGAATATAAGCCCTGTGATAGGATTAGGGCCCTTCAAAGAAGAAGAGATACCAGAGCTCTCAATGCCACTTTGAGGACACAGCAAGAAGGCAGCTGTCTGCAAGCCGGCAAGAGTTCTAACAAGGAACCAAGTCAGCAGAGACCCAATCTTCGACTTCCCAGGCTCCCAAACTATGAGAAATAATTATCTTTTGTTTAAGCCACCTAGTCTATGGGTATTTTGTTATAGTGACCCAAGCTAAGACAATGACTGAGACAAGTAGGAAGGAAAATTAGTGATAGCCTTTTCTGTGTACTTCCTGAAAGATTCAGACAAAACATCTTTCTTATCCTGAAATTTCCATTCAAAGGTCACTGATTTCTAATTGCCAAACCCAGTGACTCAGTTTTCATTCTATTTTGCCATGTTAGCTGTTCTTGCCTTCTTGAGTCTGTATGATCCCTGCTCCATGCATTCTTCCTTAACTTCCCTGTCAGCCCTTTTTCACTATCCTTCACTGTTTTCTCTATTTACCCTGTCCAGGTGACCTCTAAGATTCTGTTCTCGGCCATATTCTCTTCTTGCTGACTGACTCTATCTGCTACCACAATTATCTCTCTCACTCATAAGCTGATGACTTCCTCATTTATTATTCATAACCATAAAGTTTTGCTGAGCTTTAGGTCCTAATTTGAGAGTCTAGTGACTATACTCTCTAGATAATCTGCAAACACTACAAAATGTCCCAAACCAAATTTCTCCTTTCTCTAATCTAGTCTCAAATTCTCTAGCCTCATGGTGGTTCCATAGAGTAGTGCTTAGCACGTCTGCTTTACATGCAGAAGGTTTGAATTCGAGCCCCAGTGGAGTACCATCCATACCCTGGATGTGGCAAGCTGCAGGTGTGCACCATGAGCAGGTGGGAGGAGATGCCCTGACTTCAGAGATCCAGTTCTTAAGAGGAGAAAGTGTGGAGGGAACAAAAAAAATTTTTTCTAGCCTCAACCACCAGTACTTCCCACGCTGAACTTCTCTTGTAGTCATCAGCCTAGCCTCATGGCCTTTTTCTCCCAAAACCTCTTCCCTCCCCTATTCTCCCTTTCTTGGTACTATATTCCTACCTCAGTCTTGCTCCCATTTTCACTTTCTTGCCTAAATTGCGCCTTGTCCAATAGCTCTCCTCCTTCTTTCAGCCTTGCTGAATATCTCTTTCCTAGGATATGTCATGCATTTTTACACCTCCATGATTTGCTTATGATTTCCTTCTCCCTGGGGTGTTGTTTCCCTATCTTTGTCCTGTCTAAATCCTACTCATCTTTCAAAAGCCAACCCACATGATTATTTCTCCATTAAGTCTCCTGTCAGGACCAAGCATTGACTTCTTGGGGCTCTCAAAAAACCACTAGAATAAGTATTATAATCTCTGTTTTCCTTTCTCTTATGGTAGAGTCTGATTGTTGTTCATGAGAGAAGAACCTTTCATAACAGTGCAGTGCACAGTTCAGATGCTCAATAATATTTGTCAAATTAAATCAAAGAAGAAACTAAGAAACTACAGAGATCTTTGATAAGAGTCAATGTAGTTGAAGAAAGATATTAATATTTGAGGAGACTGCTTTTTGATATAAGTTCTTTGCTATTACAAATTGAGTGAGAGACAGGTAATAGCAGATAGGGCAGATGCCCTCTTAAGTCTTCTGGTAGGTGATTGAATTTGGCCTTTATCCTACAACCCTAGTGAGCCTTACCTATAAAATGTTTGCTTGGAATAAGCTAAGACTTCTTGAAATTCATATCCTGAGAGTTTTTATTCTTTAAGCAGAAGAGAGAACTGACACATTATATGGTCTTGGCATGTAGTGGACCCCAAATATATGGCTTACAAAGAAATCTTCAATAAACGAACATAACAAACAAACAGAGACTTATGGGCATAAACAACAGTATAATGGTTACCAGAGGAAAGTGGGGGAGGAAGGAAGGTCAAAAAGGGTAAAGAGGACGAAACACATAATGACAGAAGAAAATTTAACTTTGAATGGTAAACAAGCAATATACATATAACATATTATTGAATGTACACTTGAAACATAATTTTATTAACCAATGTCACTCTAATAAATTTAATAAATAAATAAATAAACAAATATAAATGAAACTTGGAAAAAAGAAATCTATCAGGGTATAAGAAGCAGTAAAGAATATTGGTCAGGAGCTTGGCTTTAGAGCAAGACTGGTAGGGTCTGAATTAGATAACTTCTCAATTCCTTCTTGTGTGTAGTAGAGGTTGTCATGGACCTCTCTTACACGTTATTAGACAAGATAACATATGTAAAGTTCGAGACAGACTAAGCACATTGTAAGCACTCGGTAATTATTAGGTGTTATTATTCTATTTGATTATAACTTTCAACTATAATGTGTCAAATCTCCCCTCTGCTGTACCCTAAAGACACCCTGAGCAGATACTATGACTTCACTACTAAAACTCAGTTCAGTCTGGTTTAAAACATCAATCTCATGATTGGTTCAAAGTTCTCTGCCTCCCCCGATACAAGCTAGTCTCATGGTAGGAGGAAATCAGTCTACTTTTTCATTCTTTCTCCCACTCTAGTGCCTTGGAGTGCAGGTAGAGGCTGGGCCATGCTCAGGAACCACCCTGTCCCCCTTCTCTGTTTTTAAGAAGGACTCAGGGAGAAGAATGAGGCAGTCAGAGCTCTTCTCACATAGCTAGTTGCCTCTTGTTTGGGAGGCATCTCTGAAATTTATTACACCGGTTCATTTTGTTCTGCTACTGCTATATCCTCTAATGAAGTGACAGCCTCCACTGGGATGGGTGCACCGGATCCTTATGCACATGGTTTAGATACCCCTTTAGCATTAGATTACTGAAGCACAATTGATGCTGGAGAGGCAACTGAAAACAGTACTTGATTTTGCTGTTGTTGTTGTCGTCCTGACAAGCTACAGTCAGAATACTCTTGTTTCCCACAGTGCCTGCTAAATAGCTTCTTAAGCGGGATATGTAATAGAGTGCAGTGTGGCTGAAGCAAATCAGAGGCCAGGCCAATGCTACTCAGAGAGCTTCTGGGTTTCAGATACTTTAAAAGAGCAATGACCCAAAACAATATTTATTGAATATCTACTAAAACCAGGTTCTTTGCATGCATTATCTATTCAATAATAAAGATTATTAACTCTATTTTATAGATGAGGAAAATGAAGGTAAGAGGACGTTGATCAATTGCTACTATTTCTGAAGGTGCTGATTCTTACATACTAATTTCCACACTGACCAAAAAATCTAGTTAAGATCTCAGAAAGGCAATATTAACGAAGTCATATTTTGGACATTTAGGATATAACTGCTTGCTAATGTTATTTTTTTTTCTTCTGATGCAAACTTTTATCTTCATTTTGTATCAATTCATGACAAATATAAGGGCCATAAAATGTCTTTTTGGCACAACTTGAAGCTGACAATGGACATTGACAATCCCAACTCATTTTTCTTTTTTCTCTTTGTCAAGAAGGTAATTCACTGAAAATTAAAAATCTTCTTTTTAAATCCTCAAATTACTTCTCTAAAAATCTAGCACTTAATCACTTGCTTATTCAATTATAAATAAATATGTATAAAAAGCCTGCTGTTCACAGTGCTAGAATACTATAGTAGCCAAAGCAAACAAAATATTTACTTTCATGGCACTTAGATCTTATCTAGGGAGACAGACAATAATTATCTAAATAATATAATTCAGATGATGTGATATGAGGAAAATTAGTCTAATTGTCCTGAAAGAGAGTGATGAGAGGAGTGCAATATTAATAAAATAGTCAAGAAAGATTGACCTTTGACCAAAACCTGAATGATAAGGAGACAGCCACTCAAAGAAAGATTTGGGAAAAGAGCCTCTCAAACCAAGGGGCTAGCAGATACAAGGCCCTAAGGATTTAGTTGGCTACTTATAATGTTTTGGATACTGAGAATGCAGTGTTCTTTCTATTCCCTCACCCTCAGTGAAAGAATCCAGCAGTAAGTACAGTGCAAGATTGGAAGATTTTGCTTAAAAGATCTGATATGAAAATAAGCAGAAGTCAAGAAGAAAACAAAGATAAATTGGGACCTAAAAGTGCACCCAACCTGCTAAAAGCTTTTTCTATCATAAAAGTGAATTCTAGAAAGGTTGATTTAGTTTTAGTGATTCAATAAAGATATTAACTAGCAAGGAATGCACCCTAAGTCACTTTTCTATGCTTGTGCATCACTTTATAATTGAATGTTTCCTGAAATAAAATAGGAAACAACCACTTTGCTCTCAGCAGACATCCTATAGTAGACTTTCTTATATTTGTGGTAAACTACTTTTAACCATGCATCAAGGCAATAAAAATAGTTTTCATGTGATTATGTCTTTGGAAGTCTGGCACAAAATGTGATTTCACTTATTGAGTGTGGTGTGACAGCTGTAAATTGCCACATTCCAGCTTAATGTTTCAATATTGTACTCTCAGTATGACTGAGTCGATGACTTTTCTGGCTTTGAGCATTTTTTCCACAGAGAAGCTGGCACTCAGACAAATCCCCTGTGACACTCTCACAAAGATATGCTGACAGATCTCTGTCCCTCAGAGGATCTAACTTGGCAGTGTTCCATCCAGACATGCTGGGCACGAGTGTGGGTGTCTGTGTCTTTTGGCCTATGGGAAGGTCCTCTCATTCTGTCCTGCCAGCAGCATAGAGGCAAGAGAGCCCCTTGGGATGAAAGTTTTGCTTTGAAGCCACCATGCTTTGGTAGGAAGGCATTGGACCAATTTAATAGGGCAAGGAGTCTTATTCAATGCAGCCAGAAGTTTGTGTAGCAGGCTGGATAATCAATTTTCTCTTCATTATATAGTTGGGTCATTGAGTAAATGCTTAATAAATAATTGGTAGAGTTCTCCTCAATACTTGTGATGTATAGATGAATGCCTAAGTCAAGGAACTCACTCTAACTTGTTTGGGGAAATAACCTATAGCTGCCAGTCATTTAATAGCTTCCCCTTACCCTAACCATAAGACTTCTTACAACTCATTCAATGAATTTTCAACTAGTTTTTATCAACTACTTTTACTATGCCAGGAACTGTTGTCTGCTTAAGACATACTGAAATAAACAAGACAGATGTTTCTAAGATTAATATTGTACACACAAAAATGTTATAATGGTTATTTTGGGGGAATAGAATTAGATGGAAGTATGGACAAAGACCTAGTTTATATTTTTTTATCTTTACTATTTGAACTTCTTGTAACAACTTTTTGACAATATTATTTTTTGTAACTCAACAAAACTCTTTTGAGTAATTGTGCCAGGCACTCTTCTAGAGCTTTGAAAAAGCGGCAGTGAATGAAGAAGAAAGAGTCCCGTTCTCAAAGAGCTTCTCCAATTGGGGAGGCAACACAAAACCAAAAAATCTAAACCAATATTCCATATAATAAAATGATGATTAATAACATTCTATGGTGAAAATATTTTTTTAAATAGGAGTGTTCGTTTTTTAAAAGTTGATATTCTATTGTTAACTATCCTGTAATCCAATCTCTGCCTTGCTTCTTTCACCTCCATGTAATCTTCCTTAAGTTTCCTCCTTAATTTCAAATGCATAAAAGAATCTGCAAAACTCTTATTCTCTGGAGCATTTGAGATCTTGCTTCATGGCATATATCGTCAGTTTGGCTCAAATAAACTCTTACAAAACTTCAAAAACAAAAAAAAAGTTATGATATTCTAATTTGTTCAGATAGTCTTGACTTTCCAGAGGCCAGGGTTCTTTTTTGGCCTGGGCAAATAGCAGTACTGAGAGAAACAGGAGAGAGGGCCAAGCCTCAAAGCTTTGAACTATTTGGATTCTTGTTTAGCTCTCTCTCCACCCGGCACAGATGAAAAGGCAGTCTGAGTAGCCTGCGTTCTTTTGGCACAAGAGTGATGTTAGTCCGGAGAGTCTGACCCGGCTCGTTGCTCTTGTCCAGAGCCCAGGCCTTTTCCCACCTAATAGTGTGGGCACAAAACTCATTGCTGTGCCAGTCTGAAGGTGCTGACCTTGCCTACCCCACATCCATAGCCTGCTTCTTCTTTCCAGCTTCACCAGCTGGCTTCCAGGGACCTAATCCCACTGGCTTCCGGCCTGCCTTGTCTGACAGCTGCCTGAACACTGGGACTTAAAAATTAGTTCTGAATGCCTGAGTCCAGCCATCACATTCCAATCTATTTTTAGGACAACATCTTTCTTTTTGGGCTTCCTAAGAAACTGCTCTTCTTTTTCTGTTTCTAAACTGTTTCCATTCCCAATTCAGATTGAGGTCTCTTCACCTAGTAATGCAAAATTTAGGGGTTTCATTTCCTGTTCACAGCCAAGGAGAAGACGCTGTTTTCACTGAATATCTATAGTTGAAGAGGTAAAACCTGATATTAAATTTAAAAAAATACAAGAAAAATTGTATATATGTGAATCCAAACATTAAAAAATCTTTTTAGTTTTTATTCCATTTATGAAGATAACACAAGCTGATTACAGAAACGTTAGAAAGTGCAGCACAAATAATTTATACTTTAATATATTATTTATTTTTTATCTGTTCTCATGCTCACAAGTTTGTTGTTGTTATTGGTTAAATATATTATTCATGCATACAAGACAAAATTCAAAAAGTAAAATCTCACTCTCCCCCTAATGTCCTACTTTCTTTTCTGATTTTAGAAATGTGATTTTTCTCACATATGTCTTAGTCAATTTTGTTGATCTTTATAAAGAATTAGCTTTTGGTTTTGTTGATTTTCTCTATGGTTTTTCTATTCTCTACAGTGTTTGTCTCCATTCTATTCTTTATTATTTCCTTCCTACTGCTACCTATGGATTTTAGTTTGCTCTTCTTTTTCTAGGTCCTCTAGGTTAAAACTTAAGTTATTGATTTACTACTCCCATTATTATATGTTTTATTATTTTTTACTATTTTGTTTAAAAATCATACAGTATAATTGACTTTTTGTAGTACTGATCTATTTTAATTTTAACAAATATACAGATTCACATAACCAACAGGACACAAAACAACTACTTGTTCTATTAATTACTGAGAATGATAAAATCTCTATCTATAATTGTTATTTATGTATTTCTTTCAGAATTGTTGCCAGCAATACAAAGAAATTTTTTCTTGAATTACTTGAGAGTAAGCTATTGGTATATGTAAAGTTACTTCCTTTTTGTAAGTAATTGATATTTCATGATAGATATTTAGAAACTTTGTAAATATTCTATTTTCATCAAACTTTATTCGTTGATTTTTAAAATAATCATGGATTCATGATTTTATATTTTATTCAAAAATATCATTACAGTCTGTTAATATCTTTATGTATTTTGCAGTTCAAATTATACCTGATTGGATCATTGGAGCCTCTTCAAGCTGGCTCTTGAGTCCTTTCGATATGTCCATGTCATTTTTGAGCATTTACTTGTTTTTTGTGCAAGATGTTCTTGATTCATCATGTATTTTTTTCATATCCCAATCAATTCTATAACCAGCCATTTCTCTAAGAAGTGGAGAATATTATTTAGAATCAAGATTTTGACACTAAGCATATTCATTGTTCTTGAGGTGTCACTGACCCCAAGCGTTTTTAGTGGACACACTCATTTACATTTATATTCCTCCCAACATATATCACTGTCTCTCTCTCTTTCTCTCTCTTAATCCATGACCTTACATCAGCACCTCTAATTTCAATCTAGGTTTCACTCTACTTCTCTCCTTTTCCAAGTTTCTAATTCTAATCTGGGTTTGCATTATCCTTAATATTGCTATTTTTTTTTTAAATCAGTTTACCAATTTGTAACCAAACCCTTATTGCTGCACCCTTTTCTCTCCTGTGCAGATGCCCACCTTATCCCACTTGAACTCCAACATCTTGTACCAGGTTGCCCTATATAGATGCACTTTTCACCCAGTTTTCACTCTGGGCTAATGCCATCATTGCCCCCTGAGTGGACACTTTCTTCATCCTTCTTTGGCTTTGAAAACTTGCTTTGAATCACCCCTCCTAAGGAATATTTTCATTACCTGGTGTGCATAAAAGAGTTAATATAGCAGGCCAGAGACTGTTCTGACTTAATAGCCCCTACTTGCAAGCTTGGCCTGTGGCTGGCATCTGGTAACTTGGATTTCAGGAGGGTTCCCGCCATCTCTATACTGATAAGAGTGACTTATCTTGCCCAAACTGTTTGTATAAATAACACAGTTTCTGCTGAACAATTGCTTTCCTTGAAGGAATCTGAAGTTTTGGTACATGCTAGGCATACAGTGCATATGTGACCAATAAGTATGTTCTGTGCGATTCCACTGGGCAAAAACTCTTAGAAGCTTTTGCTTGGTTTCCTTTGGACTTTGCCCCATGTGCCTTTCCCTTTGCTGATTTTGGTTTCTATCATTTTGCTATAATAAATCATAGCCATGAGTATGATTGTATGCTTAGTCCTGCTAGTTAATCATTATTGTCTTGGAGACCTCTGACTTACCTCGCTTGGGTTCAGAAACCCCACAGTGGACTGCTTCTCCTCTCTCTTCACTCTGCTTGTTTTTGTTTTTTTCTATAATATAAAGCTCTTTTTAATTAAAGTAGAGTTGGCATACAAAATTATATTAGTTTCAGGTTTACTCAGTGATTTGTTGTTTACATACTTTATGAAGTGATCACCACAAGAAGTCTAGTAACCATCTGTTGCTGTACAAAGTTACTGTAACATTGACCTCTGCCAAAACAATCTCCTCATTCTGTCTGGGCTCTGACATTCTACAACCAGGCTGCCCCCTTCAGGGATGCTATCCTCTCATCACTTGTTTCCAGTTTTTAGCTGTTGTTAACTAAAACTGCTATGAATATTTGTGGATCAGTCTTTTAGGAGATATGTATTTCCAATCCTTATGGATAAATTAATTGGCACTGCTGGATCATAAGGTAAGTGTTTGTTTAGTTTTATGAGAAACTCTGAAATCTTTCCCAAAGTGGTTGCACTATTAACTCTCTCACCAGTAATGTATGATTACCAGTTATCCTCTAAAAATTACATAATGAGGAAAAAGTATTTTATAGTTACCCATGTCTACAATTTTTGGGCACTCTTCATTCTTCTGTAGATCTGTGTTTTCTTCTGCCATCATTTTTCTTCAATATTTCTTATATTCCACATCTGCTGAAGACCAAACTCTCAGCTTTTGTTATCTGAAATATCCTTATTTCACCTTATATTTGAAGATATTTCTGCCAAATTTAAAACTCTCAGTTTGCAGTTTTGTTTTTATTTTCTTTAAGCACTTTAAGAAAGTTGTTCTATTTTCTTCTTATTTGCATTATTTTTTTAAAAAATAAGAAGTCCTCATTTGTTTTTATTGTCATTCCCCTGAATGAAATGTATTTTTCCCCCACAAAACCCTCTCTGGCTGTTCCAAAGATTTTCTGTTTATCTTTGGCTGTCGGTATGGCTGTCATTATGACATGCCTAAGTGTGTTTTTCTTTATGTTTATCCTGCTTGGGGCTCAATAAACTTTTTGACCTTTGGGATCCTTGTTTTCAACAAACATGTAAAAAAATTTAACCATTATTTCTTCGAGTACTTCAAATAACCTAATTTTTCTCTTCTTTCTGAAATTAATTAGACATATGTTAGACTTAGCCTTTTTCTCTCTGTAGTGTCCAATCTGATGTTAAGCCCATCTAGTAAATTTTCATTTTAAATATTGTGTTTTTTATTTTGTTCTGTTTTACTTTATTTATTGCTATTTCTTATTTGCTTTCTTATTATGTTCAAGGTTTCCTTTAAGTCCTTGAACATATTCCTAACAGCTTTTGAAGAGGACCCCAAATTTTTCCTTTTGGGATGTTAATTTTTAAGCTTGTTATTAAGAAAAGACTCAGAAAGAAATTTTGACCCTTTCCCACTTTTCCTTCCTAACAGATTCAGAGGGAAAAACTTGCTTCAGGAAGCGTACCATAGCAAAATCACCTTAGCATTTGACAGGAAGACTCCCTGTCAAAAGCAGGAGCTTGTTTACTAGATTCTCCCTCAAAAGAAAGGTAACCTCCTATGTATATTCCTGCTCTTTCTCAATTACCTGCAAATCACCCATTCTCCCTTTTGAAATCTAAGATTTTGTTCTCCTTCTTCTCCTTTGTCCAAAATAACATATATACCCAATTTTATTTCACTATTTTTGGAATTTTCATGCTTCTGTGAATTCCCCATTCCATGTAGTAGAAATTGTATTTCCTCCTGCTAATCTGTCTCTGTTAATTTGATTATGAACTCAGCTAGAATTTAGAAGGTGGAAGAAAAAATATTTTTTAGCACCATACTTAAAAAAAAAAGTCATTTCTAGGTCTGCATCTGTTGATTTATTTTTTCTTCTGATTATGGGTCACTTTTTCTGGCTTCTCTGAATGTCTACTGGTTTTAGACTGCATGCTGAACATCGTGGATTTTATATTACGGAACATCTTGACTTTATTTTCTTTTTTAAAAAATTGAGCTTTGATCAATGTTGAGCTTTGTTCTAGATGACAATTAATTTGTGCATCAAATTAATCCTTTGAACCTTATCTTTAACCTTTATTAGTGTGTCTAAAGCAGCCTTTTCTCTATGGTTAGATTAGCTCTAATACTAAGATTTCTCTTTCTGGGGTATTTTCTGAATGTCCAAGGTGGTCACCAAATTTTCTCTACTCTGGTTGATTGGAAATGTAATGTCTTTCAGGCCCCTCTAAATGCTGTAATCTTGACTCAGTTCAGAACTTTTAGCACTTGTATTTCCCCAGCATTTGTTCTTGGCTCCACCTCAGAGAGTCTCACCCTGGCTTGTGCAGATTTTTTGACCAAACTCAAGGAGCCTCCTATGTAATTATCTAGATTGTCTTTTATGTTCTCCCCTGATATACTGTCCTGCAAATTCCAGCCAAATTGGTACCCTTAAACTCCAATCCTTTTCTCCTTGGCTTAGTAATACCAATGTGCAATCTTTGGCCTACTCCTCCTTTTGCTGTGTGGTCTAAAGTGCCTCTAGGCAGAAAGCCATGATGATCATGAGGCTCTTCCCAATCAAATATAATGTGCCTTGATTGACTATTGTTCAATATCTAAAAACAGTTTTTTTCTGATATTTTGTCCAGTTTTCTAGTTGTTTATAGTGGGAAGACTGGTCTGGAACCAATTACTTTGTCATAGCTAGATGAGGAAATCTCTAATTAGCTTTCAGTTTTGTATTATGAGACTTTTCCAGTGGTTTCTCTTGAGGAGAGTAGAGACTTGGAAAATCTTCTTGGTTTGGGTAATATTCTATTTTTGTTTTTGGGGTTCCCATGTTGTGACTGTGTCTTCTCTATTTTGATATTAATTTTAGAAATGTTAATTTTATTTATATTTATCACAAAAATATTCATTTTATTAAGTTTTGAACTTTTACTAAATAAGTATTTTGCTACGGTTGCCCAAAGTTTGGGCTTCTAGGGCTTGTGAGTTAAAATTAAAAAAAAAAAAAAAGATGTGTTTGCTCTAGGGATTAGGAGGGAAGAAAATAAGGGAAGAGTTGACAGTAAGAGGAAAGGACAGAAATGTTTAAAGTAATTATTATTTGTTCAGAGAAGCTGATTTGCTTTTAAGTGTGATAAAATGTTAAACTTTTGTTTTAAGGTCGCACATAGATAAAATCAGAATCTTCCCTATAGATTATACTCAGAAAGTTCTTTTTTCTTCAATATAATAAAACAATTTTAAATTTTATCTTCCAGTACTTTCATAATTTTGACTGTTAATTTTAAAGCTTTAATGTCATCTGATAATTAATTTTGTATCTGGTAAATGATAGGACTATGACTTAAAAATTGGTTAGAAAATTTTCTCAGTAGCATTTATTAAATCATCTTTTTTTCTGTTTAAAATGCTACCTTTATAATACACTAATCTCCATAATTACATGGGTCTATTTGATCTCATTCACGTGCCCACTTTTTTCCAGCCTCAATACACCCTTGTCTTAATGACTATAGCTTTATAATTTTTTAAATATAAATATATATATATAATCTGTTGAAACTAATGTAGGGAGGAGGCAAGAGAATTAAAATGTTAATCAAGCTACATTCAGAGAATGCAATATGCTGATCAGTCCTGCAGCAAGGCCAAGAGGACACATTCAGAAAAAAGGAAAAGTTCTACTGATATAGCTAATAACCTATTTCCCCACACCTGTGAAAGGGGAAACAGGAACAAACGAGTCTTTATCGGCTGCCCTGCACTAATAAAATTGTTCATTCCCTACTGCTAAAACAATGGGGAACCTACAGATTAAAGGCTGAGAACTACCAGCAGGCCTTTCATGCTACATACTCTTCCTCTTCCCCTTCCTCACTGTATGCCCATATCAAAGGAGATGGGTAAACAAAGTCTTTAAACTGTAATTCACAGGAACTAAAAAATGATATATAAACTGAATTCCCTCAACACTCAGGGTGTCTTTCTCTCACTGTCCATCTCATTGCCTTTACTCTCACTGTCTACGTCTGTCTTAGTCTCTCTCATTCTCTGCCTTTGAGAGGAGATCAATCTCTGTCTGTGGAGTATTACCTCTTGTCTAGTAAACTTTCTTTTTGACCCTAACTTTGGCGTGTGTGTTCAATTCTTTCTACACACTCCACCAAAGGACTCTCTTCCTTTCTCAGTGCAAGGCTTGGTCTCCCCGCACTGGGGGAGATTTGCCCTGTCCTGCATCAAAATAAGTCTACCATTTTCAATTTCCTTTTATAAAAAAGTATCAGTATTTTCAACATCAGACTTTGTTTTAATCTCTGCTAAGCAATGGACTCTTATATTTAACTATCTTGATCATATGTATTTGAAGAGCTTTCATGCATCTCAAAGGCATTCACTGTACAAAAACATATGGAAAAAAGGCACTTTGCTGGATCACTAAATGGTGCTTATAGTCTGGGGGCAGATAATAAGTAAACAACTAAAATATAATTAGATAATTACTAAAGGAGAGGCAATCCAGGGAAGGAAGTACCTATTAGGAACAGTACCCTTAAGACAGTTCTTCAAAGATAGCAATAATTGATTATAGAAAAAACACTGGGGAGAAGGCACAGGGATAACTATCGCTAAGGCATAGCAGCTCAAGTGAGCATAGCATGTTAAAAATACTAGGTCCTACATGTTAGAGTGGTTTCTTTTTTTCATTTTATTCATGTTAGATTCAGAGTGAGCTAGACCATTTGAGCTTGTGTCAAATCATGAAGGGCTTCAAGATTATCTCTTAGAGACCATTCTAGTGATAATGTGGAAAATTGCTTAAAGATGAGTGGGAAGAGAAACCACAAGATCTGAATGAGGAGGATAAGGAGATTGAGATCTGACTAGACCCAGTGTTTGAATGTGGGTGTGAAGGACACAAAGGAATTCATTCACAGATACATTTATTCAAAAGTTGAATTTAATGACTATTAAATAAGAATTCTTAGGTTGAGCAAGAGGGGAGCCGATGGCACTACCTCCCAAGATTGTCAACACAGAGTGGACAAAATTTGGAAGGTAAGATATTTATTCAGATCTAGATGTTCTGAGTCTGAGGTTGATAAGAAAAAAAATTGAGATGTTCTAAATTAAATTAGAGCAGCCAGAGAGTGATAAAATGAGAACCGCTACTGTTAATGGATGTTGACCAGCTACCAAAAGACTTCTCATGTTCCTGTTTTGCCCGTTGGAGTTTTGGATTAATTTCCAGGTGGCTATTTCCAAACATTATTGTATCCAGGCACTGTTTAACTCCAGGAGCCACCAATTATTGTTTACACGTGGCATTCTGGATAGCTGCCCACTGCCAATCCACAAGAGCAGACATTTCTTTATGGGCTCTCTGCTATCCCAGAGCTGCCCCTTTGCTTATAGGTCATGTAAATTTTTTCAGACTACCTCTTCCTTCCTTCTATTCCCTTACTCAATGTATAAAAACGCTTGCAAAACTCTGGGACAATGGACATTCTATCTCTTCTACCTAGCCGTTTCTGGTGGTTTAGACTCGGTGCCCCAAGATTGATCTTTTGGGCTAGCATTTTTGGCCCAATGAAACCTTACTTAAAAATTACTTCAGTCATGAGGATTAAAATTTTTTGGTTTAACAAGGTGCTTACGGTACACCTTGGAGTAAATGTCCAACAATGTCATTCTAGTGTTGGAGATAAACATTTGTCATCTATACACGTATAAATTATTGTTGAAGTTCTGGCCAAGATTGCCTAGAAAGAGTTTGTACACTGAGGAAAGAATGAATTTCTTGAGGGAATACTAGCATTTAAGGAGTAGGGAAAAGAAGTTTACTTCAAAAGAGATTACTAAATGGTCAGAATTATCATAAAAACCATGAAGGAGGAAATAGTTAATGTATTAAGCAATGAAGAGAGGTAGCAATGACTAAAAACTGACCACAAAATCCAACAAAAATAAACTCACTGGTGATCATAATGAGAACACTTTCAGCTGAGAAAAGGTGGTAAAAGTCAGGAAGTGAGCAAGTATAGATTATTCAGAATGAAATTCAGTGTCTTTCTCTTTAATCCAACTCCTCTTTCTGTAATTTCTTAGAAGGAAGTATTCTCCTCAGCCTCTTAAACCAGGAATTTTCCAAACGCCTAGCCCCTTCATTTTCACTAGTATCTTTGTCTAATTAGGGCATTAATTCTCTAGATTTTACTTCCTCAACATTTCAAATATTCCAGAAGGATAAATCCCAAATATGATGATCTATAGATGGTGGCTTTATTAGAGATGATTTTTATGTTTTTCTGATAGTTTGCTTTTTCAATATTTTTCTGGAATGACTATGTATGTACCTATGTAATTAAAGTAATAAAAGTTTAGTTTTCTCATACATCATCTTATGTCTGATGTCTTTTGTTTCCCATCTACTATCCTGGGTCAAGCCAGAATTACTACAAAAACTCCTAGCTTCTCTTTCTGCGACTAGTGTGGTTCTCCTCCAATTCATTCACTGGGCAGTCAGAATAAGCTTTGTTAATACAAATCCTAAGAGGTCCCTTTCCGGTTAAAAGTTCTTCAGTGGCTTCTGATGATATCTTTGAGGGTTAAGTTCAAATTTCCAGCACTGTCATAAGGTCCTTCCTTGTCTTATCTTGTTCATCTCATTTTTTTTCATTTTCCTTCTCTTCACTTGCAGCTTTTAAAAAAATAAGCAGTAACTTCCAGCCTTTGTAAAGCTTTCTCTTATTAATTCCCACTCATCCCCTAAAATCAATTTAAAAATCATTCTTCCTAGAACTTCACTGTAGCCCCATTCTAATTTAGATATTTATATGGCAAATATTTTTTCTCAGTCTGTTCTTAGTTTGAGTTTTTAGAATTTATTTTTTGGTGTTCTGTGATACTTAACTTTTTATGTTTGTGTGTAGTGAAAAATAAGTTTTGTCTGGCTTTAAAGACCTTCTCTACACTAAAGATACAAACTTACTTGCTTACATATTCTAATATTTTTTTATAATTATCACTTGGAATTGTTTTTTAATAAGCATTGTCCACATATTAGTATCTTCATAAATATCATTTTCTAGGGTTGAAAATTTATTCAACAAATTTATCCAATGCACACTTAACTGCTGGGGGATACAATGACGAAAAGACAAGGCTCTTACCTTAACAGAGCCTTGAAGAACATTCTAGAGGTGGAGGCAGGCAATAAATAAGTAATCCAAATTATTGCATTTAATAATGACTATGAAGGAAATACAATGGGGAACTACCTTTTACAGTGGTCTCCAAATGTCTAAATAGAAGTAGGCAAAGATATGCACATAAGACAGTTCCATTTAATGGATCTCCAATAATTAATCATTGTTCTTTAGTGTTGAGTTTTTATATCTCTTCCACATTTACCATTATACTTATTAAAGCTATTAGGAACAACTCTATTTCCAAGGAATAGTTTCCTAGAAATGTCATTTCTGAATGGGAACAGTATTTTTATACACACAGCCAAGTTGCTTTCACAAGGTAATTCCAATACACTCTCCAATGAGTAAACCCAATACTGATCTGAGAGAAAGGAATGGAAAAAGTAACTGTCAAAAAGGGCACGTTTGGGCTCATCAATAAGGCAAAGATAAATGTTAACGAGCAGACCTGGGTTTACTAGAGAAAGACAGCAGGGTGATGACAAAGAAAAGCATTGCTTGGGAACAAGGTGGCCTGTATTCTAAACCCATTTCTGCCACCTGTGACCTTCACCACTACAGCTCCTCCGTGAGATCTTAGTTTCCTGAAACTTGTTAGAAAAATAGTTTCAGTTTTACGTTTTCCAACATCTTCAGACCAAGCATTCATTCTTTAGCCTCTCCAAATTCAAGACAGTATGAAAATGATGCGAAAAGAGGTGTACCGAATATAGAACAACTACGAAACGCCAACTAATCACTCGCAGGCACTTCCGGCGGCCTAAACAAAGGGTTTGAAGTCGCTGGAACTGCACTTCCGCATAATTAGAGCAGCGCATCAGAAGCCAAGGTCCTCGAGTCACATCAGGTGACGCCGGAGCCGCGACTGCGCATGCTCCCAGCTGTTGCGGGGCGGGGCGGGGCACTGAATGGGGAGGGTCTGGACCCGATTTGTCTCGCGGTTGCTCAGCTGGCGCGCGAGCGCGCGAGTCTCGGGGGCGGTGCGGGGAGGCGTGGGGCGGAGCCTAGTGCGAGTGGGCACTGCTAGTCTCAGCCGAGCGTCGTTGTTATCGCGGGGCTGAGGTCGTCTCAGGTGAGGAGGTCGCCCCGGAAGTGGCTGTGGCCCTTAGGTGTTAATAAGGAGGCTGCGGTGAAGTTGGGCAGGGGGCGCGGCATCACCCCGTTCCCTCTACCTTCCCTGTAGCAGCCATGGCAAAAGGCAGAGTCACCGAAAGATCACAGACGGGAGCACTTCATACGACCGCAGCGGGGGACCGAACTGCGGGGATGCGGGGTCTCACGGTGCCGGGCAATGGGAACAACCTAAAGGGTGAGTGGATTCAGGGACCAGAGCTGAGCCTGGCCTAGAGGCGGGAGTGTATCATTAGGGGCTCCAGAGGGAAAAGGACCCTGTTCCGGGAATTTGCGGGGGAAAAAGGGGTCTCTTGGTACCCACGGGCGGGAGCAGAGGGAGTGGAGGACCTGGGTTTGGGTCGCTGCCCACGGCAAGGCCGGATATCTAGTAGGTGCGTCGTATTTATTTATTTTTTTTTAGTTAAAGTCAGTTAAAAGGAATAACACTGGCTTGTTGACTCTCCAGGGAAATTTTAAGATTGATAATACTGAAGCTAGGCAGCGCTGTAGAAAACTGTAGTGTTCGTTGCTTTATTTTTGTAGATGAGGCAACTGGGGCCCAGAGTGAATGTATGACTTGCGCAAAGTGGCAAAGTCAGATTTTTAAATTAGTGGATAAGAGCGAAGGCTTAATTACGTCCAGGTCCAACTTCCAGGAACGCTTGGTTTACCATATGACTTCGGACTTATCTTTCAAAGCTCAGTGTCTAAATTGTACATTGGGCACGATGATAATAATAGTATCTACTATTGGTGCATAGAATAAACGAATAATTCCTGTAAAGGGTTTAGTGTTAGCGATTACCATTTCAGCTAAGAGCTCGCATTCTAAAGCTTTTTTTTTTTTTTTTCACTTGACTATCCTGGCATTTCTCAGGGCTTTCAGTATTTTAAGAAAGAAAAAAAACCCTGCATCTAGAAATTAAATACTTTGATTCCATCTTGGCCTAGGGTTTTTAGTTCCTTTTCAGTAGTTGAAATGATCAAACTCTTTAGTTGCTATTAAAGCGTATTAACTTGAAGAAATCTTAACCAATGGCCATAATGTTTGCAGCTCACACTAGTAATGGGTAAAATAAGAGTCTTCTAAGAATATCTAGCAACGTTGTCACTACTGTCAACAACAAAGTGTATTGTATACTTAAAATTTACGTATATGAAGATAATATGTTTAACATTCAGCTAAAATACTTTTGAATCCAATTAAAAATGCATTAAATGAAAAAAGTGTCTAGCAGAAAATGGAATTTTATTTTCAAATTAAAATGTCCCAGTATACTTTGACTCTTTAAGCTTTATGTATGTAATTTCCCATTTTATAGACAGTAGAGCCAAATAACTGCAATAACTCAGAAATTAATTGTTCTTAATGTATAAATCCATGCTAAATTAAAGGAACATTGTTTTGAAGATGCTAATACTGAGAGTGACGATAATCCAGGGGTTTCCTGAAAAAGTGTTTTTCAGTTAGGACATCCTTAAAAATTGTCATTTGGTTTGTGATAAGTCAGTTGATTTATTAGTTTTTTTTTTAATTTAATACTGTTCAGAAAATAAAACCTTGAAATTTTCAAAGTGCTTTTAAATTGTTTATCTTATTTTATAATTTGAACAACACATTCACTACAGTTATTTTTATGATGCTGTCATATGACTTTTGTAGACTACAAAGCTATAGGGAAGCTAGAGGGAGGAGATGTGAACACATTCCTTCATGGACAAGTAGGGTTTGGGATAAACATGTTTTAGGTAAGAGAAGGAAATGGGAGTCCAGGCAGGGGAAACAGTAGGTTGAATGTTAGTGTGAACCTTTCTTTTATGTATGTCAGTAAAATGAGTGAAGAATATTTGTTGGGTGATACTAGGAGATAAGGTTGGTCAAGGTCAAAAATGGTGTAATAGTATAGAGGGCTTTAAAGTGCTAAAGAAAGGGAGTTTTTTGATCCATTCCTTATAGTAATGATTCCAGTTTTGTTTTTTTTTCTTATCTTCCTTTTCTTCTGTGTCTGTCACCCTCTGCTTGCCTCTCTCTCTCTCTCTCTCACTCTCTCACTCTCTCATTGGTGCTAAGAATTCTCTCTTTGGACAGAAGATTTTGTGGACCTTTTAAGTAAGGGTTTGATTTACTTGCTTGTGGTAATCATCAGGTAATATGATATCATTAGAAACTACTTAGCCACCTATTTTTCAGGTTATGAAGAACAATTTTTGTTGATTGCAGATGATAACTTGACGTTCAAAAAAGGAAAGAAAAGGTATTGGGGAACTTAAAAATTTTTGTGACTCTTGATTGAGAAATATGTTATAATGACAATTAAATGAATTTGTATTTTTATTAACTGACATATCTATATAACTTTGACAAATAGTTGTCACAGTGTATGTTTGGAGTATTTTACACGGTGCATGCAGTGTTTGGTAAATTTAGTGGGTTCTTTACCATGACTCTTATCTCTAGGTTAATATCTGAGCCTTACAGACTGAGGACCACTTTGAAAACTTGAGCAAGGCACTAATTTTGGGTTAGATTAGCTATAAGGAAAGGATAAGGATTCCAATCAAAGGTGCTGCTTCAGACGAAAGACCATGGAGTCCAGGCTGGGCATGGAAGGAAAAGTGAGGAAATCTGACAGAAAGCAGAAAATGGAGAGAGTAAACTCATGAAAGAATAGTGGTGATCAAGGAATGGCACATTGGGATTTCAAATATCCAGGATAAAGCAGTCTCCAGTGGTGCAAGAACTTAGTGGGTGGCTGAAAGTTGAAGAGAAATGAAAGTGTATGAGAATTTTGAGGCTGGGTAGATCATCTAAATAGATGATGAATCTTAAAATCATGAAGAATTTTACTATAAGCTTGGTCTCAACCTTCTGCAAATGGGGGGGACATGCTTGAGAGTAGTTATTAATAATTTTAAAATTTGAAAGCTCTTGAAATAGAATTTACTTCCAGCAATACTATTGATTCTTGTAACCTTAAAAAACCTGTTAGAGACCCTCGTAAAGTTATGTTTTCAAAAGAGGTGAGTCTTTGCTTTCTTCATGATGGGATCTAGGAAAAACTGAATGTTGACAGCTAGTGGACTAAATTACCATCAAGAGTCATTCCTAAGATCGTTTAGACATAGAAAGATTTTACTTTTCAAAAAGTTTTGATATAAAAGCGATAAGAGAAATAGGGATCTGCTACAAGGACGTTAAGGTTAAGTTATGATTTTTCAGATTAGATATACATATATTAGAAGTTAGAGAAAAGGTGCTTGTAAGGGAAGAATTGAAGATAGTGGGTGAATGTAGAAGAGATAATTTTGAGAGCAAGATCTAGAAGGAAGTGTGCTGGCATTTAATGCAAAGCTAAAGGGAAAAAGACAAGGGAAAATTTTGTGAAAGATCTCGAGTCAGAGATTGGGGAGCTCACTAAAATGTGGAGGCAGTGTCATTGGTTGAGAGTAAGGAAGGGTAGAATTAAAGGCTCAAAGAGACTTGAAAAAGCCCTTTAGCAGAGAATGCTATAAAAGGATTATTGTTTGCCAGTGATAACATTAATTGAAAATAGAAGAACGTGTGAACATGTTGGAGGCCAAGGGAGCATGTTGATATATATGACTTTCTCTAACAGTACCTTGGCCGGGGAGGTAGTTGGAAAAGCAGATGATGGGATAATTCAGAGTGGGAATTAGTATGATGTAAAATTTAGAGGTTTATGAATGTATGAAGTACTGGTATGGGTACCTTTAAATGCTAAATAACACATGTGTCTCATGTAGCTAGAGAAGGCACATTATAAATATGTATGTTGGACATGGTTCCATAGTGTAGTGGTTAGCATGTTTGCTTTACACGCAGAAGGTCCTGGCTTCGCGCAGCAGTGGAGCTACAGCCTGTGGTCTATGACCATGCCACCCTGAACAATCCCAGTGTCTGATCTCAGAAACTAAGCAGAGTTGGGCCTGATTAGTACTTGGATGGGAGACCACCTAGGAAGACCAGGTGCTGTAGGCATAAATAATAGTAAACAATAAAAATTTTATAAAAATATGTGTGCTACACATTTAAACTGTAGATTTATCGTTAAAACAAGATCTTTAACTTTTAGGTGTTTAGAACTAAACGAATTACATGCTAGTCTCTGGATTTATTAGAATTATACTGAAGAAGGATTATTGAATCATAATAGCCAACATTCCTTATTTACCAGTTTGTGTGAGAGAGCTTCAAAATTGAATGTGTCACTTAGTTTTATTGCAATCTTATCAGTTTTTTTTGTGTGTTACTGTTGAAACACAATGCTTGCAAACATTTTCCTCATTTTAGAAAGTGAAGAAAATTAACATGGAAGTTAATTTTGTTCAAGTGTCTATATATTTCATCATCCAACAGTAAGATAATAAGTAGGAAACAGAAATGTGTACTCAAAAAACCCTCAGGATAGTGTTGTCTAGAGCTGTTGTCTGACATATTTATCCCCTCTGACCTCTTACTTAGGACTGGTAAATTCATAATAGGAAAAAAAATTTTATTGTTTAATTTTAGAACTAGTGTGATAAATGTCTTATTTAATTTTTAATTTAAGAGAACTATGTGACCTGTCAAAGTCTTCAAAAAATATGTGTAGCTACAATACAGGTTAGAAAGCTGTAAACTCTTCTCATCTTTTAATCTTCAAATAAATTTTTCCCTGCTCACTGAATCTTGCTTCCGTTACTCCAGCCTAGTAATCTTGCTTTTCTTTAAACTCAAATCCCCTTTGGTCCCATTCTGTACGGATCTAGCTGAGGGTAGTATCAGCTTCTTTGAAGCAGAGTTTGAGCAAAATATTTTGTACATAATAGATGCTTAATGGATAGTTCTAAGCAACTCTACATTTGAGTAGGAACCCTAAAGAGAAGTTCCAGAAGAGGGGGAAAAATCAACCATTTATTCTTAGAAGTAATTTTCTGTCTACAAATATCTACAAGTTGAAAAACAAAAATCAAAGTTAATGGTTTTGAAGAGTCTAAAGGATACTCATAATATTAAATTAGTTGTATCAATACTTTTTGTCTTCTGGACCTGATTCTAAAAGAGAAGTAAGTGAGAAGGGAGGGCTGGACAAATTAATTCCAGGTAGTTTTGTAAGTAACGTACCTTTAAGAAGTAACATGGCTGCTTTGATGTCAACCCATAGAAACCTATGCCAAAATACTCAATATTTATATATTACCCTTTTCTAGTAGAGTGCCTTTTTATTTAATAAAGTAGGAAAATAATCAATTTAGACTTGTGAGAACACTTTTTGTGTTTAAGGTCTTTTGGTTGAAATGGTTTTAGTGCACACCTGATATTTTTTGTGACTTTTGGATGATTACTCTTTTTATTTTCTGGATGAGTAGATATGATTTATTAAGACTCTTTAAGATAGGCTTTGAATTAGATATCATAATCAGGGCAAAAATGTAGTGGACAATTCTGTATTCGTAATCTTAAGATTCTGTGGAGATCTTTTCATATTTGACCCACTTCAGATGTTTAAAGTCTCTGTTTAATTCTCTGTGCTGCAAAAAAGCGTGTATACAAATATATCAGTGGACTAATGAATTAAATACAGTATTAAGAGGCAGGCATACCTAGTTTATTCCACTGAAGACATCTTTTGTATTATTTTATCATGCCATTCCTTCTTGCAATAAATTTTGGAAGTATGATATGAGCAAATAAGTTTCTGTTTGTGACTTGGTTTTTGAAGTAAAGTCCTTTTTTAGGTTAAGAGGAAACAAAGTTAAAAAGATAGGGACTAGTTGGGAGGTCAGGCTCATTATTGATGTTTAGATTACAGAAAATTAGAAATCACAGAATTTTAACCTTAGTGTTCCACATATTAGAAGCTGATAAACCTAGTATTGTCTGTTAGAAAGCACTAACCTAATCAGAAGGAATTGAGTGGATTGTAAATGTATAGTAAAATGCTTTGGAGATACACTTAACATTTGGTTGCTTAGGATTTTTTTTTAATAGTGCAACCTCCTTTGTGCCTCTGTTTACTTACTTTTAAAATAGATAAGGTGAACCAGATTGTTGCTTCTTAAGCTTTAATGTGCATGCAAATCACCTGGGTATCTTATTAAAATGCAGATTTTGATTTAGTAGATCTGGGATGTTGGCTTGAGAATCTGCATTTCTAACAGGCTCACTGGTGATGCTTTCATGTAATTCACAGAACACACTTTGAGTAGGAGGGGGCTAGATGGCTTCTTTTGCTCTAAGTTCAACATAAAATTTAGCAAAATCTTACTAATTCAATTGCAACATATATAAAACTGACATACTGAGACAAGGATAAATGAAAGTTAAGGCTTTTGGGTTGAAAAGAACAGAAATCAGTTTAAATGAGCATATATAAAAAGGGAAGCAGTTCTAAGAATATAAGAGACAATATCATTGGTATCCATAAGCAAGAAATGAAATCTAGCTAAGCTGAAAAGGAAGTGGAAAGTTAAAAAAATAAAGTAGGTTAGCTATAGCTCCCATTTCTGTTCTCTGGGTTTCTGTCCCAACTTCCCCTCTTTATTTTCTAGTGCATATCTTTGGCTTGCCATATTATTGACTGTGGCCTTCGCTATTTGACCTTTCAGCCTCAAGATTTACCACCCATTGACAACAGTATCTCTTTTTCTTCAGATCCTCCAGAGAAAATTTGGTCAGCCAATAATGAATTGTTTCTACTTGGGTCAGGTATACAACCTTGGGTCAATCTGCCTTCTATGTTTGGGAGGATATAGTGTTGGAATCAACATGGTAATAATAGGGCCAGTGAGATTAGTCCCTTTGGAGTAGGGGTTGGACATGGAAAAAGTGCTAGTTTCCAGAGAAGGGGAGCAGTTAGTAGAGCAGGCAATGACGCTTGTCTAATACACCTTTATAAATGTTCATGAAGAATGATTTTCTAAATTAATAGAGTATAAGCAGTCCTGTACTTCTGTTTAGGATGCTTCATAAAAGCATGTATAAAAGTTACATAGACAGTAGTTGGCGGGGAAGGAAGAGTGGCAGATCCATTCTCAGAGAATTAAAAATAACAAATCCTAATTATATTATACATATATATTTTTTAAATCCCCTGAATGTTATCAGTATATACATGGAATAATGGTAAATGTAGGCCAACACATATTGAACCACCTACTCCTGCCTCTTCCCCAGTGAATATTATTAAGATGTCCTGGCCTTAACACTGTTGACTGCTTCTGGGAAAAACAACCCAGCTCTTTTCTTCTGCTTGTTGTTTCTGGATCTCTTTTCTTTTATCTTGCATATAATTTTAAAGATAACATTAAGAAATGCAGACAGATTTTCCCATTCTTGGAATCACAGACAGAGCCACCCTTAACATTTGAGCTTCAACTATATTTTGAAGCCCTTGGTGTAAAGAGAAAATGTAATATTCACCAGTTGCATTAGTGAATCTCTAGGTTCTTATGACAGTTGAAGTAATTGCCAGATTACCTCATTTTTCCTAAGAGGCCATTCTGTCTATGCTATCAGCTCCCAATATAGATATATACAGTTGAAACTCAATGATAGCATTTAGAGCAATGAAATGCCCTTTTCTCTTTTTGGCTTGTCAACAAACCAGTGTTACAAATCCTGGTGTTCTGTTTTTTCATGTTTCTAAAATGGATATATCCCAGAAAAGTACTATGCCCAGTTAATAAAATCAAATACAATTGTACTTAAAATGTAAAGATACAGTGTTTTGGGCGAGAGTATTAACAGTTTTTTGGGAGGAAAGCCTTTAAGTAAATTATTTGCTGCTGGCTTGGAATACTGTCTTCCTTTGTATTTTTCTTAATTATAGCTTTTTTCTTCCTTTCAGAAAGAGCCTGTCTAGAAGCTGGGTCAGCAAGAATGTCGCTTCTTATACTGGTGTCCATTTTCTTAACTGCAGCTTTTGTTATGTTTTTGGTATATAAAAATTTTCCGCAGCTTAGTGAGTAAGTATACTGAAAAAAACTAAACATGTCTAGACATTTCCACTGATGAAAGTGGACTAAAGGTTAAATTGATATACAATCACCATGATATACAATCATGTATCAGCTCTTGTGGCTTGTACTAAGTCCATTTGACACTGTTGTTTAAATGCTGCTTTCCAGATATGCCTCTTGATTTTCTGTGCAGGGTTTTCCTAGCACTGTTCCTCTAATTAAGGCCTTATCTTTCTAATAAACCTACATACATGTGCCTACTTCTCCTCTTCCTCCTCTTCCTCTTCACTTGCATACATGTGTATATATGTAAAACTAAGTCAAAGTTGTGTGAAATGGATAGTGGTTTCTGACATTTTCCAAACTATTTCATTTATGTTTTAATTCTAGTAGTGACCAAGTAAATTTATTTTATAGTTCATAACAGATACTGGCCTGTGTTTTGAAAAACATCAATGATCTTTTCTGCTTTTTTCATTTTTCCACCCGTGACTGTATTTTTCTTCCTATCTTTCCCTTATAACCAATTTTTGTCTTGCTTTTATTTATTTCCTCACCCACCACATCTGTGTCTCCTAGCTCTTTTTCTTTCTCCAGTTTTATGGAAATGGTATAATCTGAATAAGTACTTCTCACAGTGAAATGAATCTTGTAAGAGACTTGTATATCTAGTACATATCCACAATTACTTAGCAAAACTTTGGCCGTGAAGTGTGTTTCAGAATTTACAATGTTTTCATTTTTGAAAAATAACATGAAATAAATATTGTATATTGAATAGTACTTCCAGCAGGACCTGAGGCAGCATCCCATAGCCAAATACATTAATAGTTTTGCAGAAAAACATGCACCATAAATGACTGTAAATACCTTTATAAAAGTGTGGGCCAAGTTTTGCTGACAATAAAAAGAACTTGATTTTCAGAGTTTCTTTGATTTCGGGGAAGAGAATATTGACTTGAAACATACTTTAATAGAGCAAAATATCCTAGGGCTATTTAACCACAATAATACAACCCTTGTGTAATCATGAATTACATAAGGGACTACTAAAATGTGGTTAAACTTTCCACCAGGGCCAGCCTGGTGTGGTAATGGATAACTGAAATGTGATTTCAAGGTGTTGGGAAGTTCCTGTTTCCTCTAAATTCCTTTTATTAACAATTTTTTATGCTTGAAAGTTTATAGTTAAACTTATTTATATTTTAATACTTTGATTTCTTGCATCAATGTAAATGCCTTTGGGAGGATAGCATGTTGTATTTTGTTAATATTAGTATGACTGAATTTTAGATCCTTTCTGGTTTTGATCAGAGAGTAGGAAATAAAGAGCTGACTGAAAGAGGAAAGAATATAGAGTGTAGATTAAGGTTGCCTTTGCTCCCATCTTCTCTAAAAATAACATCGCATGTATATAATAATGTGCAATTATAAACCTATTATAATTCTGCTTATTTATTTGTGTTTGTGTAGTGTGTATGTATGCATGGATGCGTGCACATCACTATAAAGAGGATTTTTTTGTTTTGTTTTTAAATTTATAATGAGGAAACCCTTTTTAGTTTACCTGCTATTTTCATAGGACTTAAACAGCATTCTGCCGTTGTGTAAGATCAGTTAAATTTTATTGTGTAAAAAAATGGGCACAATATAAATTAAATGTAAAGGTGATTATTTGAAGTTTTTATAAGCAAGAAATTGAATTCCAAACAAGAAACCAGATATAAAGGAAAATTAATATAAAGGAAAAGTGTTTTTTAAGTTTTTCAGTTATAGTCAACATACATTATTTTAAGATGTGCAACATAGAAAATGTTTAGTTTTTATCTGCACTTTGAGCTGAAATATTCTAGAAGAGGTATGAACTGTAAATTCAATAAAATTTTTAAATAATTTTGGTTGTAATTGATTATTGACTTTAGCTTGTCATGAGGATTACCCAAAATGATGTTAAAGTTTTAAATATTGCTAACATTAGTGGTTCGTTTCTTAATTCAAAATTTATACCAATGCTGGAACAAATGCTTTTAACCTTTTAGTTTGAGTCATCTTTAACTTTCATATATAGAGTACATGGTTCATTGTATTAATTATATTAAAGCATTAAAAACAATTTATAATTTTTGAACTTAAAAATTGTGGATTTATACTTAACTTTTAACAGATCAAGGCGTCATCATTTTGGATAAAACTTCATGTTTTAAAGATGACTGACTGTAATGTTAATTGTCTTGGCAAATTTTTGCTTTAAAATTTTTCACTTTAATTTTATTTCTTTAGAGAAGAAAGAGTGATTATGAAGGTTCCCAGAGATATGGATGATGCCAAGGCTCTTGGAAAAGTTTTATCCAAATATAAGGACACCTTTTATGTACAAGTACTTGTAGCTTATTTTGCTACATATATTTTGTATCCTTTCAATTGAAAAATGTTTTCTAGTTTTGTTTAAGAAAAGGGTTTTTTAAAATATGTGTTCAGTTATAGATAATTATTCTTCCTTTAAAAATTGTTAATGCAGTGTAACAATATTAAATAGAATATTTAAAAATAAAAAGCAAAAAATTCTTACTTTAATCCTCTATTTCTTCAACTCAGTATTATTACTGGATATTTATTACCAGTTTTATTCTGCTAATTTCTCTCATTATAAACATTTTCCTGTTCTCTGTATTATTTGAGATAATTGTTTTATTTATGTTTTATTTCATGATTATTTTATTGTCTTGTTTTAAGTAATTATTTTTAATTAATAGTCACCATACCGTAGTTTTTAAAAGTTGCCTTAGGTTTAAAGAACTAATTTGTATTTTAACCTTTTGCTTTTCTAGATGTTATGAATCTTTTTGTTCGTGATCTTTTTCTTCCATTAAATGGTTTTCTTTGTTTAAAAAAAAAAAATCCTGAGAAGTTAATTAGTCATTCAAAGGATATGGATTTTTAAAATAGTAATTAGTATGTATTTCATTGTTTAATAGAAATATTTTTGTATTTTAACTAATCAGGGAAAATAACCTTGTTCTTTCTAAATATTTTCAAGCTGCTTATGCTACAAATTTTCCAATTTGTAGACTTTAATTTCTAATTTTTGTATTTTTTATTCTAAGCCAATCTATTTTTCAAATCTTCTCAGTTAATGAAAGACATTATCTCTTGATGTTGTGACAGTAATCATTATCCTTTTAAACCAGTTTGTATTTTAAAAAGACAGGTTACTTTTTTAATCCTTTCAAACAATTTTTGTTCTTAGTTCTTCTTTTATTTCCCAAATTTCTTTTGGTTAGTTGTACTTTTCAACTAAAACCTTTTCTCGTAAAATTCAATAGCATTTTCTTTTCTTCAGTTTATATTGGATTATTTATTTTATATCTATCTATCTATCTCTATATATATGTATAAAAACTTTTGCTTTTGCTGCTAATACAAACATTTCTTATTTACCCACCTGGCAAGGATACTTTTTTTCTTAGATAATGTGCTTTATGTAGGTACTTTGTCGTTGTCTTCTCTATTTATTAGAAAAATTCAAATTTGGGAAATTTTGGAGAATAATTATGAACCTGACTTTTGACAGATCATTTGGGGTAGCTATTTGTAATTTAATTTTATATAAACTTTTAAGAAACCCATAACTACTGCCTTTTTCTTTTCCATTGTGTCACTTACCTGTGAAAACCTGAGTATTAGGCTTACAGGTATTTTGTCTTTATATTCTTTAACTGTAAATTAAAATATTTTCCCCAAATAAGAAACAAACTTGGTTCATCCCTTTGATTTGGCTTTTTATAAGGTTTTTATGAACATTTTGTGAATAAGACATACAGTTTCTATTTGCTTTAGAAAGTCATTTTTTTGGGCCCCCATTCTGTTCCCCAGCTTTGGGAGGGGATACATGGCTAAGGAATAAAGGGGATACCCATCCATCAGGCCAATCAGCCAGTAAGCATAAATGAATTTGACCATCTATACATGGTAATGTTATACCCTGGTTGTCTTAATACCCACATGCAAACTAGTAGAAGAGAATAAAGTGCCTGGCAGAAAATGGAAGTATAGGAATGAGTATATTATTACAGAATATATTTGGTTTTAAATTATAAACAAATTATAGGTTAATATTGTCAGTTCAGCAGGTTTTATTGTATATTGTTACTGTTTGCTTTATAATTAATCGTAATGATTTTACATCATGTATTAGATTTTTTATGAGATAATGGTAAATCCATGTTTTATACATTTTCTGCTTATTTACAGTTTTGACATTTAAGCTCAGTGTTAAAAGGTACTTTTTAAAACTTAGTGAACCAAAAAAAGACTTTATCTTAGGGCATATAACAAATACAATGCCGATCAATAGAAATATAATATGAGCCACATGTAATTTAAAAATTTTCTAGCTAGTGCATTTGAACAACAAAAAGAAACCTCTGAAATAAATTTTAATACATTTTACTTGAACTAATTTATCAAAAATATTAGTTCATCATGTAATCAACATAAAAATTATTGAGATAATTTATTTTTATATAGTCTTTGAAATGTATGTATATTTTACACTCATAGTACATTTTGATTCAGACTAGGCACGTTTCAGTGTCTCCATAGCCACTTATGGCTAGTGACCACTGTACTTAGCAATGTAGTACTGGTATCTTCATTTCTAATACCTAGCTTCAAACTCTTATAATTACTTATTTTGTCCCTAGCATTTATTCCTTTAACTTTTTTAAAGTACGAATTATATGCTAAATACAAAAATAGTGTTTTGAGCATTCAAAAGCAGAACTATTTCCATCTGCAATAATGGGGAGTTATGGGTAAAAATATGGCACTGTCATTCTAGACAGAGCAAGTCTAGAATAGAGCTTACAAGCACAGTGCATGGTTAGGAATTGATCAGTAATCTAGTTTAGGTGGAGTATAGGGTGTGAGCAGAGGAGAATTGAGAACTAAGTTTAGGAAGATGGGCTAGACATAATACTCAGTTGTAGAGAACTTTGAGTACCAGGCTAACGAATTTAGAATATTCATTTGGTATTGGGTAGTTATTGAGGACTTTTGAGCTGTAGATGGCATTAAAAGTACAAATCATTAAAAGTGTCACCATTACCTCTTATTTCCCTAAGGCTAAAATCTTAGAGTAACTTATATTTATTTTCTTATGGAAAGTTTAAAACATATACAAAAGAGAAGAAAATTGTAATTTTTAAACTTTTGAGTATAATTTTACTTTATTTTTAATATTGAAATATGGATATAACCTTATTAACATGATAGTTTATATATTGATACTTTTTCCTAAAATGTTGAGTTTATCTTTTTAAAATTTCACTTCATTATGTTTTAGTCCTTAACTTAAAAGTTAACAGCTTGCAAACATTTGCTATTCCAGGCTCTATATTTCTCAGTATACTCTCAGGATTTCTTTATCCCTTTCCACTAGCCTTATTTCTTGTTTGTTTGGTAAGTATATAAAATGAAATGGGGAGACTAGGAAAAAAATAGCTTCAAATAGAATGATGAGGATAATGGTGGTATACTAGTCCCATTAGTCTGTGTAAGCATAATTGCTATTTAATTCGAATAGTGCAAGAGTGTTGGGCAAAATGAGTTCTCAAGGCTAGTGTTTTCAAATATAGCAAAAAAAAAATATTTTTTTCTATTCTTGGAATTTTATTTTTAGGCTAAAGGCTAACTTACCTATTTGGATATAGTCACTAAATTTAATCACAAGTACCAGTTTGTTTCATTTTCGTTACAATTTGGCTTGAGAAAGGACTGCAACAAATCAGTTCTTATACTCTGCACAAGAGATTTCATGCAGAGTATCCTCCCTATACCCCAAAAGAAGTAAAATAGTTGAGCTTTTCCTTAGGTGAATATAATATATCCATCTGAATGAGATGGAAATGTACAAAATGCTTATGGCTTCTTCTTGTTTTCTAGTGTTCTGGACTCGGTGCCTCATTCTGTTATATGCTGTCCTATTTAGTTGGGAGGCCAGTTGTATACAAATACCTAACAGAGAAAGTAGTAAAATGGTCACAACAGGTAAACATGTATTTTTAAATTGTTTAATGTAATTATTTGGCTAATTGGGAGGTCATTGTATAGTCTCTACTTAAATTCACTCAGACTCAGGCCTTTAATAAAAATGATCTTTTGACCAAAACAAAACCAAGTGATAGGCAAATAATGAATGTTAATAATTTTAAATACAAAATTTTTGTACCTATAGCGATAATTTTAATTCTTTATTCCTAGTAAGTTCAGTGAGAGCAAAGGAATCAAAATGTTGATGTGAAGACATCCACAGATTTAGACTCCTCACCTGTTTTGTGTTGATCCATTTATGCTGTCAGTTCACAAAAAAACTTGTATCAGCTAACTCCTTTCATGCATTTCATCAGTGAGAACAACTATTATCTTCAGTTAGGATCTCTGCAAAGACTAGCAATAATAAATATAAGCAGTGTTACACAGAAAAGTCTTACACAGTAAAACTTAGAAAACCCTATTTTTATAAAGAGTCGAAATCTTGGAGGAATTTTAGTATCATCTTTGCCTTACTGATTAGAATATTAACAAATTAAGCATTTGGCTTAAAATCACATTTACTTGTAAAACAAGATCTAGAATCTCAGATCTCTAGACTTGTATGTAGTCAAGTGCTTTTCTCACTTTACCGCATATGTACTGAATAGTAAAATCATTTTACATGTAAGCTTTTCTTTGGAATATATGTTTTCTGTAAAAACTTATTCAAAGGAAATAGTAACTAATCACTATTCATATTTAATTGATTAAATATTTTCATGCACTTTCAAAATCTAATCAATAATGAATGAATTTACTCGTGTATTGTAATAACAAAATAAAGATTATCTGAAATTTTTAAAAATTAGAGGGTAGGTATATTGATATTCTTTACTAGCCCTTTGCATTGTAGGAAGTTAAAGGCATTAAAATTTGATTCCTTGTGTATGTTATATCTAGTCATAAGTTTAATTTTGCCATTTTAGGTTTAAAATCTTGTCGGGCCATCATTATCTAGGCTAATGTAGAACCATCCCCAATAGTGTAACAGACTGTAAGCACAATTTAAAAAAAAGTCTTATTCCATGTTATTTAGCTTTGGTAATGAGCATTTGATTAGTTCAGTGTCATTTTCAGGTTCCTTTTTTGATCATTTCTATTAAATAGACTCTAAACTCAAAGATATGAATTTAAAATAAGGTATTATATTAAAACAATTATTTTCAAGAATGACCTTTGCTTAATCCTGATTCTTTTTTGTTGACAGGTTGAACGTCATAGAGAACATCTCATTAACTACATTATATTTTTGAGAATAACACCATTTCTGCCTAATTGGTTTATTAATATTACATCTCCTGTAATAAATGTGCCATTGAAAGTTTTTTTTATTGGCACTTTCCTGGGTAAGGCTCTGGTTCGTGCTGTGTTAGAACTCATAGTGTATATATCTAACAGTGTCCAGCCAGGCTAGATTTCATGGTTTTTGCAGAATATGCCAGGACCATGGCACAGAGCCTGATCTATATAAATAGATGCTCAGAAATGTTTGTTTGATTGTGTTGATTTAAGTATTTTTGTTACTTCTTTTAAGAAGAGTGCACTCTGCTGGACATTTTTTTTAATCATGCAGGATTAAGCAGAATTTTTAAGCTCCATTCACTCCTTCAGTGGAGAGAAAAAAAAGGTGCCATTTTAAAATAACTTTCTCTTTTGTCTTCTAATCAAGTACTGAAATATTAAACTTCAATTTTTAATTCTATTTTGAGAATTGATTCTAATTCCATTGAAATCATTATTATGGGCATTAGCAAAAGTATGAGAGAACAAGGATAACAAAATTTCTTGCATCAAGGAGCTGACACTTTGAAATTAATACTTGTGAGAATAGATCTTTTTGTAGAGAATAATCAAAATCAATTTTTTATTGCTACTTTTACAAAAATTTATTGACAAACTTAATTTCAGCAGGGGTAGTTTGGATTTTGTAAATATTAAAATTTAAAGAATCAGAAAAAAGAATTGTATCCATATTTTCTTTACAGATGAAATACTTAGCTACTTAACTTCAGCTTTGGGTAAAGCAGTTTTTTCTGTTCTGGTTTTTAATGAAATGTGACCGTTTGCATATGCTCTTCTATAAAATATATTTTTTACTCATATTTGGAGTATCTTTGTTTCTGAGTATCTCCTACCACTTCATTTTTAAGTATATTCTATCAAGGATGAATGACAATTTACTCAGTCTTATTTTTGAACATTTCAACTATTTCCAGATTTTTATTATTATAATGCTTTGATGAAATTCCTTGAGACTAGACCTTTGCTCAAACACATTATTTCCTAAAGCTGAAATTTCTGGATCAGAGCACTTTTTTTTTAGCCTGTTGATAAATGTTATAAAATTATTTCCTAGTCTACCGCTGTGCCACCCTCATTGTGCCCAATCTCATCTGATCTTGGAAGCTAAGCAGGGTCTGGCCTCGTTAGTACTTGGATGGGAGACCACTTGGGAATACCAGATACTGTAGGCTAAAATAAATAAAATAATTTCCTGGAAACTTTTCTTGGGTTTTAAAATTTATTATACTTAAGAGGTGATTATGAAATATTTAATTTTTTATGTGGAAATAAATGTGATGGGCTTAAAATTAAATTAAAAATTTCTGAAATGGAGATTGCTATATTCTTAAAATAAATCTTATACATTTAGAAAATTTTAATTTTAAAAACCAATTGATGGTTCTGTTTTATTTGTTTTTTAGGTGTGGCACCTCCTTCTTTTGTAGCAATCAAGGCAGGAACAACACTGTACCAGCTTACAACTGCAGGGGAAGCTGTTTCCTGGAACTCAGTATTTGTTCTAATGATTTTGGCTCTTCTTTCTATCCTGCCAGCCATCTTCCAAAAAAAACTAAAGCAGAAATTCGAGTGAAAAATCATCTGACATTTAGTTTTCCTATCATCATCATCATCATCTCAGGATTGGCAGGTGTATGTGTTAAAATCACCTCTTTAGTAATTAAAACAAGGAATTTGTAAAATAAAATTTCCTATCAAAAAGTTAAAATATTATGCATTTAAATGGCAAGGGAGCGAAGAAAGTAAGAATGAAAACTGATAAACTCTGAAAAATGCTGTCAGTAGTTATGATAGCCATCTTTTAAATTACTTTTCCACGGGTAGCTGTAAATAATTAGTAGTAGTGTGGTAGGAAATTCTTGACCTAACTGATTCATTCAATTTAATATATTCATGAACTGGTTATAGAGACTTACTCTTGATATTTTAATATTTTTATCTCTTATAACTAAAATAGATATACTAAAGCAAAGATGTTAGATTTTTAAAAATAGTATTGTAGTTCTGGTGAATCTTAGCCTTCTTTGAGAGTATAACTTAAAACTAAAGCTCAAAAGAGATTTACAGCTTCCTCTTTTTACCTTTGAGGTAATGGATTTGTTTAGAAGTTGCATTTTAGTGGACTACTGAATTTGGAAAGGATATCAAGTTATACCTATTTAGTGAATTTTGTTTTATTCTGTTCTATATTATATCATGGATTAGTTTGAAATTTAAAATTCTGACCAGTCTATTTTCATCTTTTTTTTCCTAGCTTTCAAAATATTTCCACTGTGCATATACAAAATGGCAATTACATGATAATTGTATTATATTGGTGTTGGTAATTTATATTTAGATAATATTTTATTACATAATTTCCCTTTACTGTCTCAAAAGGGATCAGAAAATTAAACAAAGTATGCAGTTTTTAGATGTTAATGATATTACTTTATATTTTGAAACAGAAACAGTGACAGTGTAACTTAAGTAGCTAAGTATAGTTTATTTGTTCCAATGACTGTAAAATTTACCTCATTTATTTATTAGTCTGGTCATTAAAGTATGTATTATGTAATTATCCTTTGCATGATACTCTTATAAGAATGCCTTGTTTGGAGCTGCTTTTGATCAATGCAGTTTCCCAATTTAGTGATTTTACTTTTTATAACTCAAAGTATAATTAACTTCTCACATGGTAACTACTATATTTAAATAATCCTGGGAAAATGAAACAGCTTTTTGCTGCTTGTTTATTGGTAATACACTTGATTCTAGGACATCACTGGTCTAAAGTCAAGTACCTGTCAGTTTTACCTTCACTCAAGACTGTCATATTTACAAAAGTACTTTAGTTGTGGGAAAAATACTTATATGTTTCTGCTGTTTCTGCTACATAATGTGGACTGATTTATTATTTTTTCTATTACAGTATTAACAAATGGATTTACTGTAAATACAAAGAAAATATATTGATTAATATACTATTCTTATGTCACCTGGCCTTTAGTGTACAATTATTTATTGTTATTTCTAGCAAGGTTTCCTTCCTTTCTTATTGACCAGAGACTGAATGATAAAGTTTTTGTTATTTTTACAAATAAACTTATAATCTTTTTGGACAAAGTTCACTAAATATTGCTGTATAAAATGTAATTGAATAAATTTTTATCAGAGTTTTCAAAATAAAAGTAAGAGCTTGAACTCAGGAGAAGCCTCACTATTTACTCCAGTGTATATATATTGTACTTACTCTATTCTCAGTATTTTCTTTATCCTTATCATTTATTCTTTCCCTTTGCTAATTTTTTTTTTCTGTTAGACTTTAACTGTCACTCGAGGTGGGGTATATTTCCTCCTAAGAGAATAGTCAGTCTTTCCAGATTCATCATCATTTACTGTCAAGAAAGAGCTCTTTAGCTGGTTGTACCCTAAATGCAGTGGTGGCCTGTGTTCATAGATTCATAGACTTGACCTGATGCCAGATGTAAATTCGAGCTTTAGCCACATCTTGAAGACAAGTTACACAGTAATAACCACAAGACAGCAAGTATGTGTAGTGATTAGATGTGCAGGCTAACTAGGAAGTTGATGCACTGAGACAGTTCCCTACTTAATGGCCTCCTTTGGAGCTCCGTTACCTTGAGTGTGATATTTCTAAGACAATAAATGCAAACTAAAATGTAATATGCATAAATTGTACTGAAAAAAATTAAATGTAGTACTTAGGGTTTATTTCATGGTAGTATTTGTGTTAAAAAAAAATTTCATTAAGGAGAAAGAAAAGTCTCTTTAATGATGCTGGGAAAACTGGAAAGCCACATGCAAAGGAATGAAATTAGACTATTGTCTATTGCCAAACACCAAAATTAACTCTAAATGGATCAAGGACCTGAACATAAGACCTGAAACAAATTGCATAGAAGAAAACATAGTTACTAAACTCACAGCGCTTGAATTTAGAGAAGATTTTATGAATTTGATCTCAAAGGCAAGGGGAGTAAAAGCAAAAATAAATGGGACCCTATCAAACTAAAAAGCTACACAGCAAAAGAAACTATCAACAAAGAGGCAACCATTCAAATGGGAGAATATATTTGTAAACAATGCTTCCGATAAGGGCCTAATATCCAAAATATACAAAGAACTCAGAACTCAATAACACCAACAAAAAATCCAGTTAAAAAATGGGCACCAGACCTGAACAGACACTTCGACAAAGACATACAGATGATCAATAGACACGAAAAGAAGCTTAACTTCACTAGATATTGGGAAAATACAAATCAAAACAATGATGTAGCCATTTCACTTCTGTTACAATGGCTACTACCATCAACAGGACAAATAACAAGTGTTGCAGAGGATGTGGGGAAAAAAAGGAACCCTCACACTGCTGGTGGAACTGCAAATTGGTATAACCACTGTGGAAAACGCTATGGAGTTTCTTAAAAAAACTGAAATACCTCTTCTGCTATTTACCCAAAAAACCTGGAAATGTTTATCCACAAAGAAATAAGCACCCTGTTCATTAGCAGCAGCATTTACAATGGCAGGACATGGAAGCAACTGAAATGTCTTACAGTAGATTGGCTAAGGAGCTGGTACATATATACAGTGGAACAGTTAGCCATAAGGTGAAATACTGCCATTTGTGATACCTTGAGATGGATCTTGAGATAATCAGGATAAGTGAAATCAGACAGAAAAAGATGAAATTACATGATATCACTTGTGTAGGATATGTCAAAAAGCAGGCAAACATGACAAGCAGAGACTCAGGGACATGAACAGTGGATTAGTGGTTACCAGAGGGAAGCGGGGAGGTGAATAGGAGTAAAGTTGTCAAATATTTGGGGATAGAAGGAAATCTGACTGGGTGGTGAACACATAATGCAATATATATATGTGACATACTGTTAAATTGTACAGTTGAAACGGATTTTGTTGATCAGTATCACCCCAATGATTTTAAATTTTTCCCAATGATTTTTTAATAAAAATTTTAATTATAAAAACAATTGAATAAAAATATATTGAAATTCTGTTGCACATTTTCAACTTTAAGAACAAAAATTTTTAACTTTTAATTTTTACTCTTGTTTTTTTAGAATCTTAAAGCAATTTAAATTGGAGAGGTAAGTACATACATGTAAATGGATAGGTTTCTGAGAATATATACACACACACACACACACTTAATGTCTCTAAAGGAGTCTTTTCTAAAGTTCTCTGGCTTTTTGAAAATGAGTAGAATAAATCAAAAGAGCTGAAGCTTATCTGGTGTGTAAATTATCATTCACTGTAGTTTACATATGTAGAAGGTGTACTTTATTGCAGCTTCAATAAAGTGACATTTTTTCTTTTTAACCTGCGATACAAAATCTCCCAAGCCTTACATATAGGTAGAGGTTATTTTTTCTATTTTTGTGTAGCCAAAAGCTATACATAAAAATTCTGGCAATTATCCCCCTTACCAAATACTTTATATCATCTTTAGGTTTAATGCAATCTCCATCAATATCCCAGCAAGATATTTTATAGATATAGATAAGATTATTTGAAAATGTATGTGGAAAGGTAAAAGAACTAGAATAGCTAAAATGATCTCAAGTGAAGTGGGAAGGACCAATTCTAGATTTTAAAATTTATAGCTACAGTAATCAAGACAATGCTGGTTTTGGTAGAGGAGTAGACATAAAGATCAATGGAACAGAGACCCCAGAAGGAGACCCACACAAATATGCCCAATTGGTTTTTGACAAAGTTGCAAAAGCAATTCAGTGGAGGAAAATAGTCTTTTAAATAAATGGTGCCTGAGCAATAGGCAAAAAACATTTAACATCTACCTAAACTTTAAACCTTATACGTAAATTAAATTAATAAGCTTAACTGTAAAACTAAAACTTAGAAAAAGCAAAATCTTTGGTACCTAGAGTGCCAAGAATCTGGCAGAGTCCTTAATACTTGACACCAGAAGAATGATCCATAAAAGGAATAATCAATAAAATTGCACTTCAAAATTAATTTTTTCAAAAGATCTTAAGAGGATGACAAAACAAGCTACAGAGAGGAAAAATATTTGCAAACCACATAACACAGGCCTGGTATCTAGAATGTATATAGAATTATCAAAATTTAAAACCAATAAAAAATGGACAAAAGATATGAACAAATATTTCACCAAAAAGGACATACAAATGACAATGTGAAAAGATGTTGAACATCATTAACCCTTAGAAAATGCAAATTGTCAAAAAAATACAATGAGCTATCCCTACATGCCTATCTGAGTGGCTAAATAAAATTGACACCAAATGTTGACAATGTAGAGAAACTGGATCCTCATTCATGTATTGTTGATGAAAAGGTTAAATGGTATAGCCAATCAAAGAGCAGTTTGGTGGTGTCTTTTTAAAACGAAACATGCAACTATCATGTTACCTTGCAATTGCAATTTTGGGCATTTATTTGAAAGAAATAAAAGTTCACACAAAAACCAGTATATAAATGTTTATATGAGCTTTATAATAGCTCCAAACTGGAAGCAATCCAAATGTTCTTCAATGGATGAATTAACTGTGGTGCATCCATACCATGGAATATTCAGCAATAAAAAACAATGAACTGTTGATTCATACAATCGCCTGGAGGAATCTCTGGGGAATTATACTGAGAAAACAACATATTACATACTGTGTGATTCATTTCTAAAACATTCTAGAAATGTTAAAATTCTGTACATGGAGTAGAGATCAGGGGTTAAGAAAGAGGTGGGTGTAGGTCAAATGTGTGGCTATAAAAAGGACACGTAAGGGATACTTGTGGTGATGGAACTGTTCTGTATCTTGACTATCAATGTAAATAGCCCGGTTGAGGTAATTGTGCTTTCTAAGAAAATTGCCTTCGGAGGAGACTGAGATCTCTATTATTTTTTACAAACTACATATCAATTTACAATTATCTCGAATAGTTTAATTAAAAACAAAACAAATTACATAAATATTTTGGAATAGAGCAATAAAGCCCCCAAACAAAACAAAACAAAATAAAATAAATAGTAGAAATTAAATGAACAAAAAAAGCAATAAGGAATATTAATAATACAAATTGGTCCTTTGAAAAGGACGTTTGGCAAGATTGATCAAGGCAAAAAAAAATGTGCAAATGCAGACTGAAGGAAAAATGGCTATATGCACAATAGGAAGTATTTAATATTACTGAGTTAAATGTATATTGGAAAAACTTGCTAGAAAAGGATAAATTCCTAGAAAAACAAAAGATATGCATTGCTACAGCTGGCACAAGAAAAAAAAAAACATAATTAACATTGACCAAAATGCATTAAAGGAATTGCAAAGGTAATCAAGAACCTCTCTCTCAAAACCCAGCTGTTTTTAAGATAAGACTAACACACTTTCAAGGAACAGTTTATTCCTATCATATACAGACTTCTCCAGAGAGAACACCCACCAGTTCATTGTATGGGCCTAATGTAATTTTGATTCCAAAATCTGTTGAGAATAATGCAGTAAAAACAAACAAACAAACAAATAAATTAAAATTATAGACTCATTCTATTTATGAAGACTGATACAAAAATCCTAAAATATATATAAATTCAACTTATATTTAGAAAATACATCAAGAATAAATAGAATCTCCAGACTTAGGAATGGTTAAACATCAGAAAAATTTTTCCATGTAATTTCTCTACATTAAGAAGAAAAAATTATATTATTTTGATAGATGCAGGAAAACTTTTGATAAAGTTCAATACTTGTATATAATAAAAATTGCAACAAGTCAGTAATAAGAGAGTAATTTATTTTAATATATTGTTTACTAAAACCATGCAGCAAATGTCATTCTTAATGGAAAACTAGATGCATTCATTCTCTTTAAGACTGGGAACTAAATGAGGATTTCCACTATCATTGCTACAGTTTAACATGGTGCTGAAGGTCTTGGCCAAATGTTATAAGGAAAGAAAGAAATATTAAGCATAAAGATTGGAAAGGAAAGATAAAACTTTAGGGAGGAAAAATTAGTCTTGGAGCTTCTCCATTTAGTGGTGAAAGTCTGGATCCGAATCTTCATCAGAAGGTCTTGAGTAGATTAGACCCCAAAGCTTTCAACTTCCTAGATGGAAAAAAAAAAGAAGTGCTTTTGAACAAACTGAACATCAGTTCTGGAAACTAAATTGAGACAGTCTTGATGTATTAATGTAGTCAAACTCCAGGTTTGTTTAAGTAAAAAAAGGGTTTAATGAATAAATATATACTTACAAATTATGTGTTGTAGTTTTAAAAATTGACCACATGTCTCTTTGCTTCTCCTGTTCGACAGACAGCTGTGTCTTTCTGCTCAGTACCAGCCATGCCCCTGAGACACGATGGTGAAGGCTAGAGCGAACAAATTTGGCTGTACTGGGTGCTTGGTCACCAGGGCTGCTTTTAACTCTGGCAAAATAAATATTGTCACCATCAATGACCCCTTCATCGACCTCGACTACATGGTCTACATGTTCCAATATGATTCTACCCATGGCAAGTTCAAAGGCACAGTCAAGGCTGAGAATGGGAAGGTTGTCATCAATGGAAAGTCCAACACCATCTTCCTGGAGCGAGATCCCACCAACATCATACGGGGTGATGCTGGAGTTGAATATTTTGTAGAGCCCACTGGTATCTTCACTACTTTGGAGAAGGCTGGGGCTCACTTGAAGGGTGTAGCCAAGAGGGTCATCATTTCTGTCCCTTCTGTTGGTGCCCCCATGTTTGTGATGTATGTGAACCATGAGAAGTATGACAACTCCCTCAGTGATGCTTCCTACACAACCAGCTGTTTGGCCCCCCTGGTCAAGGTCATCCACAACAACTTTGGCACTGTGAAAGGACTCAAGACCACAGTCTATGCCATTACTGCCACCCAGAAGGCCCCTCTGGGAAGCTGTGGTGTGATGGCTATGGGGCTGCCCAGAACATCATCCCTGCTTCTACTGGTACTGCCAAGGCTGTGGGTAAGGTCATCCCTAAACTAAATGGGAAGCTTACTGTCATGGTCTTCTGTGTCCCTACCCCCACTGTGTCAGTTGTGGATATGATCTGCCGCCTGGTGAAAGCTGCCAAATACAATGACATCAAGAAAGTTGTGAAACAGGCATCAGAAGGTCCTCTCAAGGGTATGCTGAGATATACTGAGGACCAAGTTGTTTCCTGTGACTTTTAGCAGTGATACACACTCTTCCACCTTCGATGCTGGGGCTGGCATTGATCTCATGGACTATTTTGTCAAGCTCATTTCCTGGTATGACAATGAATTTGGCTACAGCAACAGGGTGGTGGACCTTATGGTCCACATGGCTTCCAAGGAGTAGAAGCACCCTGGGTCACCAGCCCCAGTGAAGGGAAGAGAGGCCCTCAGCTACTAGGGAGTCCTTGCCCCAAATCAATCCCCCATCACGCTGAAAATCTCCTTATCTCCAGTTTCCATCCCAGAGACCCTGGAGAAGGAGAGAAGGGGCTTAGAGTCCTACCTTATTGTGCACCATCAATAAAGTTCACTGTACCCAGTCTCTCCTCCCCCGCCAATTAACCAGATGTTTTAGCTTAGTTTCATCATTATTGATAATATTATGGCAGAGGTACGTTACAATAGTGTGACATCTGGAGTTGATTTCTAACAACTGTATTCTAGGTATTTTAAGCAGAAAAAAAAAGAACTTCACATAGGAAATTTTGGATTTTACGAAATCACTGGAAAGTTTGGAGAAGCAGGCTTTCAAATGCAGGTCCAAGAATGACTCCTAGAAAACTCCAGAACTGGCAGTAATTGTGTTCAACAACTCACCACTATGACTGTGATTCAGAGTGCAGGACAGGATCTAAGTCTCTGCAGCTGCCCTTGCTGCTTTTCAGATCCTAGAAGGAGCCTGCTACTTTTGCCACTGCAATGCAGTCACATCATCCACAAGACTGAAGATGGACCACTGGCATTTCTACAACCCTACATGCCCATGGAACACTGCCAAAAAAAGCAGGAAAATGACTTTTGTTTCTTCTTTCCATCCAAATTCCTTTCAAGTGTGTCTAATTTTTGGGACCTATTTTACATGCAGAACTCTGGTTTTTAGAGTTTGTGGAATTCCAGTCCCTGCAATAAAGAAAAGAATAATCAGAGCCAGATGCATAATTTGCAAGGCTCAGTGCAAAATGAAAATGCAGAGCCTCTTGTTCAAAAAGCAGGGAAAATAAGTATCATAAGTATCATAAATATTTTTATTTTTTTCTTCAGGGTCTTCTTGTCATGATGTTTCTATTTTCTATTTAATATTGTTCTAAGTAAAGAAAAATTAAAATAGTAAGTTATTAGCTTGGATTATATGTTTATCTTTTATTGTACAGTGCCTGTTTTTAAATTTAAATATAAGAACGTTTAACTACATGTAGAATAACTGAAATTATACACTTCTACTTTGAATTTCATTCTTAAATGAATAGTGGAAATGTGCAAAAAGTAACTCAACAACTTTTATTTCACTTTTTGATATGCACACATTTTACCAATATTCTCTACCTTCAACTTACTGATGAATAAGACGACTGAAAGGAAAGGAACTAGATATTGCTTTTCATTCTATGACATCATTTTTAGAAAGCGGTTGGTTACTACAGGGAAGTCACAAAAATAAGAATGCAATAGGATTCCTAGGTCATTTGTGTTTCTTGGCATGCCATTGCCTTCTTATTGCATCGGAAGCAAGTTATGGTTTGAGCGGAAAGCATCCCCTGTCAGGATAGTCAACACCCCTGCTTATGCAGTTTTGGCATACCGTTGCCATGTATTGGCTTTGAGTCTCACTGACTTACCAGGCATCATACATCCACCGGAATTCTCTGCTTACGGGGCATTGCAAATTCTGTATGGGAATGAGGCCGTAAGAAACAGCTGATGTTCATATTACTTACACAGTATCTGTTCATGTGTATGGTCCTTTGCGCCATCAGACTTTACTTGCAAAACACAAGTTCAAAGATAAAACTATTTAGAATTTTATGGTGGCAACAGCAGAGCACTAAACCAAGCGCGTAACCCTTCTGAATACAGAGTCTGTGTGTGGGTGGAAGGTCCATGAGGCTGACCCTGGGCATAACAGAAGGAGGTAGAAATGAATGATGACTACTAACTACTTCATCCAGTATAGAGAACTTGTAAACTGATGAGTGAGGATAGAAGGTGGGAGAGAAGAAAGCAGAGGGACAGAAAAAAGCCATGGGTGTGAGAGAGCACAATTGGTGTTGACTTTCCAGTTCTGTGAATTTATACTTCCTGTGTTCTGCTTTTTACCAACACCACATTGGGCAATGCAGCGAAAATGCAGCCCCACTGTTAGCTCATATTGTGATTTTGGATGAATTAGAAAAAGGTACCCCTTTCTTAAGATACTTTACTGCCATCTGTTGGAAAACTGTCATAATAACTGTGTAAATTAATAGTCACTACGATGAAAGGTGTCTTTTGGACAATGCTAAATCTATATAAATGTAAGTAACAGCACTGGGTGTCTGAGGACCAGAGCCACAAATGCTGATAACTCACAACCTGAGCTTAGGACACTTAGAGGGCAGCAAGCAGGAGATGAGGTGGCTGGCCAAGGGATGACTCAGCCACACATCTGAATCCCAGTATTAGAGGCATTTAATTGAGAATCAAAACCAGTAGTGCCTCACTTTATATTGACTTGTCCCTGGCAACCCATGAAGATGGGTTTGTGATAGGGGCTTCTAGCTAGTTCCAGCATTTGACAAAACCTAGTAGATGGGCAAATATTTCTATCTAGGAAAAGCCTTTACAGGCTAAAAAAATAAAATAAAATAAAATAAAAACTTTTTTTTTTTTGCTTTTGGCTTGAGTTATATTAACTCTTGTGTTCCACACATCTTGTACTAATTAAAATGTCTGAACATCAGATTAATGTATCTTTTGTTAATTAAAAAAAGGAGAAACTGACTCTAAACGCAGTTTGTTTCAGAGGGTCCCTGGGGTGGGAAAACAATAAAAGGACTCTCCAAGATACTGCTACTGGAAACCTTGCTTATCACCAGGTCCTTCTTCGGAGAGGTGAGTAAGCCAAAGACGTAGGAGAGCAAGGGGCCTGCCTGAGGTCATGTTATCTGAGTAAACTACAGAGTTAGGATCCTAGTTCCTAAACCAGGCTCCTTCTCAATCTCCATGACTGAGTAACTACTTCTTTTTTCCTCTTCCTTTTCTTCCAGAAATTTCATGGATCTTTATTCAGACTCATAGAAAAAAAACCCAAACCATTTCACTAGCATTTGCCAAAAGGTCATCAGTTATTGTGAATATATTATATTTAATAACAATTATTAACAACTATTTTTTAACTTCTACACTTACTAGTGACCCAATAACATCTCTTCTTTGTCACAGGGAACAAAACTATACTCTTAAAAGCAGAGCATCTTCTCATGTATGAATGAAAATGAAATATTTCCCAAATACAATCTAGGACATGATGCTCTGAACTTTAGAAATTCAGTTTATTTTGATTACAGTTAATTCTTAATGTGTTAAAAGTCTTGTGCTGTTTCATTCTGTCAAATTAATTATTATAAATTTAATCATTTCAACAATTAAATATTAATTTTTCTTTATGTAATAGTTCTTATATGTTTTTTCTGTCTGTCATATTAAAGACAGATTGATACGACCTAGAAAATTGATAATATGACTGTATATTTTTGTTTACAGATGAAAAAATACTAAAATATTTAATTAATTTTATAGATTTTTTCCATTTTTTGTTAAGGTTCAATTTACATAGAGTAAAATTCATTCTTTTTAGTGTATGGTTCTGTGAGTTTTGACAAACATAAACAATTGTGTACCCACCGCCACAGTCAAGATATATAACAATTCTATCGTGGCTCTTGCCCCCCGCCAAAAAAAAAATCATTGAGCACTCAGCCACATTAAATAAATCTTCCTTTTGGGATCTGGTCCAAGGGCCTTCTACTTTCCTCTCTAGACCATCTGGCCTTTCCCAGGAGCTTTTGGCCATCAATAGTGAATCCACTGTTCACAGTCTAAGGGAAAGTGCTGGATGCAGCACATGTAAGGCCATCCACCCAGACTCTCAAAAGGCTGTCAATCTAGTGGGAGATAGGGAAGAGGGGACAGAGGGGACCAGCAGTGAGTCATTCCTGGATTTGTCAAGAACCAAAAGTTCCCTTCTGCTTATCTGATCTAACCACCCTGCCCTTCTCAGCTTCTTCAGATACACACAGATACACATACGCACAATACACACCGCAATTATTTACATGCAAATACACAACATTACCTCTAATATAGAGATACACATACATATAGATGATCACCCCATACACGAATGCTCCAACAGACATGTACATGTACATACATGCATGTACTCATGCACTGTTTCTGAGAAAGTTGCACCACTTGTGAACATTATCTGCAATTTGTTCCTCCTGTTGCTCAACTTCATACTTCCCCATGCCACAGGGTGTCAGATGCTGCTATATGTTGACACTTTAGGGCTTCTTTGTTGCTATGGGTAATGGTGGTTGAAGGACCATGTGTGATTTTTAACTGGTTTAGGGAGCTCTTGTCATTGAGAAACATGAGAAGCCAGATGCTAGTTATGAGCAAGGTGTTGGGGACTGGTGGGACAGTAAGATGTGAGAAACTGAAGCCTGTGTGAGTCTTTTCATAGAGGTGGATCACTGTGTGGAAAGAGTTGTCTGCCAGAGATGGCCATGGTTGTGTCACTCTATATCTTTTTGTATTTGTATTTCTAGTCCTAAGAAAACCCGAATTGTGAGGCTTAGGTTTTTCTGTATGATCAATGGGATTCATTTCAGTTCGCACATGATGAATTCTTCATTGAGCGTTGGAGAGGAAGGGTTTTGAGCACCTGTGGGCTAATCAACTGATCTTTCTTGAATTCTGTACTGTGAATTGGGGAGTGGGCACTTTCTGTCTGGGTGGTGTCAAGTTGATCCCAGTCTCTGAGGAGGAGGAAGCACCCTGCTGATATAGACTATCTCTGGAAAGATAAACAGGCATTGTTAATATGGATTGCTTGAGGGGAAGAAAACTGAGTGGTTGGCATCAAGGCCCCAAGATAAAATAAAGAGGGCTCTAGGAATCCAGTGGAGTTTTACAAGACATGGGGCATGAGCTTGGCCTTGAAGGGTCAACAGGTGAAAAAGGACAATTAATCTGGTATTAGCTCTACCTGGAACCAAGGTAAGAATGTATAGGTGGAAAGTTAGGGGGAGCTGTCCCAGCCTCCTTGCTTATATATGTCAGGCCAGGTGAGGGTCCTTACATCTACATAACACAGTGTCCTACCACTGCTTTTCCCTTGGGGTCCAGACCAGGCTAGTTTAGAAGGAGAAGGCGGGGAAGCTCCTGCTTTGTGAGTTTTTTAGTGGAAGAAGGCCATTGGCTCAGGGATTTTTGGACTCAACAGTAGCTCTTCCCTTTGGAGATACAGATCTAAGTTAGGGAAGCAGGGCCCCAATCTGCTAGGGCTGTTATCAGGATCAGGCTGTTATCATTATATATGTTAGCTGACCTAAATCAGAAAAAATAGGATGGGAAGGGAGGTGCAGAAGAGAAGCCATAAGTGATTCATTTGGGGCTTTCCAAATTCTGAGGTGGGAGTGGGTTAGGACATTTTCATCCCAAACAGGGTATGCCTTCAAACTGATATTTTAAAAATATTTATTGAATAATATTAAGCAAAAGGAAGGAAACTGATTAAAAAGAATTGTATACTTTTTTATATTAAGAAATAAAAGTTTATTACTTGCATCATATATATCATTGCATTTTTGAGGGGGGTTAATTATTTTTTATGGTGACGTTGGTTAACAAAATCAAGTCAGTTTCAGCTGTACATTTTAATAGTAAGGCATATATATATTTACATTGTGTGTTCACCTCCCATAATTAGATTTCTTTCTGTCACCACATATTTGACCCCCTTTTACCCCATCTACTTCCTCCTCCCTCCCCTCTGGCAACCACTAGTCTATCGTCCATGTCCATGAGTCTCTGTTTGTTGTCCTGTTTGTTTTTTGCTTTTAGGTTTATATCCCACATATAAGTGATATCATGTGGTTTTTAACTTTTTCTGTGTGGCTTATTTCACTTAGCATGTTTATCTTGAGGATCATTGCATTTTACACAATATGAATTTGTTTTTATTTCCCAGTTTTTCTTTATTAATATCATTATCCAGCAACACTCAATAGGTATAGAGGTAACTAATAAGATAAAGTTACAAAGTATTTTTCAAAACATGCTTAGTGATTTCTGGATTTCATGTAACCAGAATGTTTCACACTTTCAGTAGTTTGGGGTTTTCCTTTTTTGCTTTTTTTTTTTTTTATTGTTAAGGTGTGACTTTGTGCATATATACATGGGCTTGTGAGATCTGAATCCTCTCTTTTTCCAAAGGAGGGAGATCTTCTTTTATTGAGATATAATTGACATATTATATCAGTTTCCGGTGTATGACATGATTCAATATTTGTATATATTGTAAAATGATCCCTACAATGGGGCTAGTTAATATCCGTCACTATATATAGTTACAAAATTTTTTCTTGTGATGAGTACATTTCTTTTAAATTTATTTTCATTGTAGTTAATATAAGTATTATATTAGTTTCAGGTGTATAACATAATTATTCAACATTTATACATCTATTGAAGTGATCACTATAATAAGTCTAGTAACCATATTATTGACTATATTCCCTATGCTGAATATTACCTCCATCTTAGCCTTCTTATTGTTCCTTGAACACTCCAGGCACACTTTTGGCTTACGCCCTTTCCTGGAATTATCTTCCCTTACATATCTACTTGCTCTCTCTCATGTCCTTCATGCTGAAATGGTGCTCCAGGATGTCATTTATTAAGAGAATATTATGTCCCAGATATTTAAAATTCCTTTTAAGATTAATTTATGAATATTGAAAGCAATCTTGTGAAAGATAAGAATGATTATTCTTATTCCAGAGAGGTTAACTGATGTGCCTTAGCTCACACAGCTCAGAAGAGCTGGAATGAGGATTTAAATGTTAAGAGCATCTAGCTCCGTTTTTGTTTTTGTTTTTCCTCTTCTGACTCTCGAAGAAGCAATCACTCTGCCAAACACATTTCCTATTGGGAAGGAGATCACTTTACAGTTGAGTATTCTGGGCCTCTGAGCAGTTCCATTTCCCAGGGCAAATTAATACAGTCAGGCTTTTGTTTCTAATTTGTGTTGTATGAGTTGAGTTAGTGTGAGAGGTCTCTCAGTACTTGATCACCCTAGACACATTGGATAAAAAGTCTCTGGACTTTCAAACTGAGGACATTAAAGCCTTTCCAACTCTCTTCTTCTAAGACACTTCTGAGATGTGGGTCAGATTTTGTCACCCCTTGGCTTAAATTTATCGCCCACTGACATGCGCACTTTACAAGACAAATTCTTTAGTTTGTCATTTGAGGCCTTATCTGCTCTGTCCCTTACCTCTTTCTCTGGTTTCATTCTCTTTTAATTATCCATCTTCCATTGAAATGAATTACTTGTTGTTACTTGAATGTAGCATTTTAATCTGTCACTCCTTGTTGCATATCTTTCCTGAACCATCTTTTTTCCCTCCCCTTTTAATCCTTTTGATGCTTTGGAACTCAAGTCAGATTATACATCCTTCTGGAAGCCTCCCCTGAACATCTCCCAAACTCCAGAGATGCCCCTCTTTTGTGTTCTGTAACTATTTGGCTGAGACCCCTTCTACTGTCTCAGTGTCTCCAACATACAGGATAGGGTGAGACATTATCCTCAATGGGCTTTGTGAAGCTACTTTATCCTTCCCATTTTTCTTCAACTCCTTCAGGCAGGTTTCATACAGGGAGGAGAAGGTGCTATGGTTCCAAGTGACGCTGGCTATGAACTCCAGGCCACTCTCCCTAAGGGAACCAATGATTGAGACAAGTACCCAGGAGAGAGCCCAGAGTCAGCCCTTGGGGAAGCCAGTTGCCCTCTAGGGCTCTTAGTAGCAGCTTGCCAGAGTAGACTTTGAGCATACCTTTTGCTGGAATAAAATAATAATAATAATAATAATAATAATAATAATAATAATAATAATAAATTTGTAATATTTATAGAGTGCCTTATATGTTCCTGGCAGTATTCTGACCACTTTACCTGTATGTATTTATCTAATGCCATCTTCACAAAAACCTCGACTGCTGGAATTAGAGATTGCCCAAGGTCACACAGTAAATGACAAAGTCAGGATTCAAATCTGAGCATTCTGTATTTAGAGCCTATGCTAGCACTCACTCTGCTATATTACCTTCTTAACTTCGGATCTCCAGTTTCCTGCCTTCCTTTTGTGGGAAACCAAATCAGGAGGTTCCAAGACAAGGATCAGGGCTTCTCTTCTTTTCATCCCCCCAAACCCCTTTTCTCAGAAGTATCAGCTCAGGATGGATCTGAGAATTCTCAGATGCAGACAGGGAGTTCCCAAAGGGTAGGGGCCTCTGGAGGTTCAAGGAGAGAAAAGATGATTGCTGGCTGGGGTGGGGTGAAGAAACGAGGAGCTGACAACAAGCCCAGGATTCTAGTCCAGGCGTTGTCTCTTAGACTTTATATAACCTTGGGGGGAAGTTCTTGCTCCTTTCTGAGTTTCATTCAGTTTCTCCCTTTGTGAAACAAGGGTAAATATAGGACAGGCTGATCCACCACCGCCAAAAGAGGGGGCATCCTCAGCAGTATTGGGGAAAGGTCGGGGCACGGACGCCGGGGAATGGACGCAGGGAGAAGGCGCTATCTGAAGTCTCTGCCGACAGCCTGCAGATGGGATGAGGTGGGCTTCCGACTTAGTCTTGCTACTCTATCCCTGTGACAGGGCCAGGGTTAAGCAGACCTCTGAACTCCAGGGGGAGGCGGAGATGGAGACAAAGCAAGAGCCTGGGTACCGGCTGTGCAGGACGCGCCTACTCCTCCCTCATCTCCTCAGCCCTCTCAGAGGGAGTTACAGCCCCGAGAGAGTGGCGGTTGCGAGCTACACCGTAGAGGCGGGCCGCGCTGCGGCGACCGCCGGGGAAGCAGCAGCAGCCCGCCGGGTCCGGAGAGCATCACGTCATCCTTTCCGCCAGACGCCTGCCCCCTCCCCGACGGCGCCTGCGCAGGCGCGGCGCGGGGGGGGGTCCGCCCGGGGAGGGCTCGCCTCCTGAGCTCTCCGCCCTCCTGAGGGCTCGCTCGGGCCGCGGCGCTCTCGGCTGGCGGTAGCGGCGGTAGCGGCGGCGGCGCGGAGGGGAAGGCGTCCAGGATGCGGCGCGGGGCGGCCCGGTGCGCCCCTGCCCCGTCACGGCAGCCGCAGCGGCCGCGGGGACCGGGCCAGGGCCGGGGGCGGCGGCCCGAGCCGCGGTAGCGGCGGCGGCGGCGGCGGGAGCGGCGGCCTGAGGACGGGCGGGCGGGCGCCCGGGTGCGGGGGCTCCGCGCTCCGCACGGCCCGGCCCGGCTCGGCCCCAGCGCCATGAGCGGCGGCGGCGGCGGCGGCGGCGGCGGCGGGGGCTCGGCGCCCAGTCGCTTCGCCGACTACTTTGTCATCTGCGGGTTGGACACCGAGACCGGGCTGGAGCCGGACGAGCTGTCGGGTGAGTGTGCGCCGAGTCCGAGGCCGCTTTCCCGCGCCCGCTGCGGCTGGGGACCCCCGAAGACACCTCTCTTCTCCCTTGCTTTGTCCCGGGAGCCTGGCGAGGGTCGGTGGGAAGGACCCAGGGCCGGCGCGGGGGAAGGGAGCGGCGGGAGGGAGGAAGGGAAACGGGAGCAAAGGGCTCTGAACCTTGAGGAGTCCGAACGGCCTCTGCGCCCCTTCGCGCTGTGGTCACGTCTCGGACCATTAAGAGGGAAGGTTGAGTGACTTAGTATAAAATAAAGGGAAGCCTGTTGTCGAACACCCGTTAGGGAGAGAAGAAGGCATCCTACGTCCTATTGAAAGTAAGTTCTACCCAGACTTAAAAAAAAAGAATAAAGGCGAAACAAAAACTTCTTCTCAAGGGGCCTGTGATAACAGTTCCTCAAAATCGTTCTACCCCAGCCCCGTGCTGGGCCTCTTGGGTTGATGGGAAGTAATAAAGTGAACTTGGACCACACCAAAGAGAGTGAGAACTCCCTTAGTTCTAGAAAGGGCTTGTATCCTGAGGCCATGCCTTTTTTTTTTAATGAGAAGTAATTTATATCCGTTATGAGGCCAGCGTCATTTGAGAATAAAAGGGCAGCATCCTAGTCGGAGAGCCTGGGTTGCATAGTGATGCTTTGGGGAAGTGGCGGAGTGGTGGGGAAGTGAAGATGGGGTCCGGATCAGATTTGGCATTAATTGTAGAGGGTGTCGGCATTGTAAAATCCCCGTGAATTCCACCGCACCGTCATCAAAGCCTTTTAATTACACAATTTTGAAAAAGTTTTTGTCCGAAGTGTCCAGTTGACAGGTTTCAAGTGGATGGAGGTTTGTTGTGTCATCCTGATTTGATGATACTCTTTTCCAGTGTTCTGTCATGATGTATTTACCGAAAGTTTATCTCCTGAAAGTGATTATCCTGTTGATAATTTTACTTTGCTTCAGAGATGATACCACGGGTTTGTTTGTTTGTTTGTATGTTTTTGTCACCGGAAAATTCTAGTGTTTCTTACGAAAAAAATCAGGTGCATTCTTCAAATGACAAAAATAGACTGTCTTTTAAAAAGTGATAAAGTGATGACCTTTAACAAGGTCAGAACAAATATACTGTTTTCTCAAAATTGAGAGCAGGTGGAGAAAAAATCATGAAGCAGTAATACAGTTAATACTAGGCTTTTGTTTGGGATTTTTGTTTATTGTTTCAAGTTCACTTTTTTATGTCTTCACATTCTTATACAGATGTTAATTTTTCATCTGTTTCATATTTATTATATTTGTGACTCTGTGATGTAGTTGTTGGAATTTGGTTCAGAAGGGACCTCAAAGAGGAAAATGAAGCTTAGGAGGGACAGTAGAGCCAGCATCCTTTTAGTTAATTGCCTGACTTTTGGTCCAGTCTTCCTCTCATGACACTAAACTACATCTCATTGCTTGGCTGGGTCTTTAGAAAACACTAACATGTTGAGAAAGACTGAAGATAACAGAATTCTCCCCTGTAAAAGAAACTTTAAGTTGGTGGAATAAACCAATGTTATTTTTATTCTGTGCTTTTGAGTGTCTATTAAATTATATAGACATTTGATTTTTAGAAAATAAAGAGGATGGTTTGCAAATGATAAAGCAGAGAATGAAGCTGGGAAGTGATTTGTTAGTGAGAGCATGGATTTGGGAGTTAAAGGCTCCCCCACTGCTGTTGACTGTCTCTGTGACTGGGGGCAAGTTAGAGAACTTAGCTATAAAAAAATAATAAATAAAAAGCATCTCATTAAGTAGATTCTCAAAAATGTTAGTTCCCTTTAAGAAAATATTTGTTAATTATCTGGCTTTTCAATGAGCTAAAATTATATCCCTATGAAAGCTTTTTGGGAGGATAAAGAAAGGAATATGAGCTGTATAAAACGTGTAAAGAAGGTTATTTTTTCTGTCTTTTAAAGTGGGGTTACAGTAATGGAATACCAAGACCATTTATTCAATAGGTGGCCTTTATTAGAATAGGCACTGATTGAAGGATTTCTTTTTTTCCTTCATTTCATTTATGGTGGGTTGGTAGGGGAATCTGGACTACCCAGAGGAAATCTTTGAATAAAACAAAACAAAACAGAATACAAATAGCTATATGCAGGTCAGTCTTGAGACTCTACAGGGTTTATTTTCTCTGCTCAGCCTGCCTTATAGCTCCCAAACTGGTGATGTCAGAGTAAGTGAAATGACAGAAAATTGTGAATTGCACCCAGGTGCTCTAGGGAGGCACTGAGAAATCTATATTCTCTCTCCAAGCAAATTAAGTTAAATGTATCAGGTAGCTTTTATACTCTTAAAAAGTGAATACAGAACAAGCAAGTCGAAGATGCTCAGTGTTCCTTCTGGTTTTGTGGAGGAGGATTAAGACTCATTCTCTGGATGCAGGCATAGAGCTTGCTGTGTTGAATATAGATTAAGATCATTTGATTTTTATGGGAGTATCTATCTCTCTGTCACCTCTTCCCCTTTCTTACAGACTTAAGCATTTACGCAAGTCATGTAGTTATTTGTTGTGCAGGGTATTGAGAAAGGTGTGACAATTTTGTTTTCTTGTTAGTTGAGAAAAGTTTTTTTGTGTTGGAAGGAGAGGAAGGTAATCTATGAGTGAAGTATAAGTCTAGCCAACTTTAGGAAATTATATCTGCTTGTTAGGTTTTTGAGCTTGTCAGATAGATAAGCAAATCTGGAAGAATCACTTTTATTTTTATTTATTGTTATTTATTTTTATTTTTGAGACAAGGCAACCCTTGGTTGACCTCACGGATTGCAAGGACCTTGTCAGTTTACAATCCCTTACTTTTTTTATATATATATATTTTACGCCTACAGCACCTCATCTTCCTAGGTGGTCTCCCATCCAAGTACTAACCAGGCCTGGCCCTGCTTAACTTCCGAGATCAGATGGGATCAGGCTTGTTCAGGGTGGCATGGCTGTAGACTGGAAGAATCACTTTTGATTTACATTTTTCATTATTGTTGGCCTATCTTAAGTGAGAAGGCAGATGGTAGTAGAGTCCAGTCCCTCTTTCTACCCATTTGATGGGTGGGTTTCCTGGAGATCAGTATTTTCTCTCTCCCTTTTTTTTTTAAGGTCATCACTAGATGACTGCAAGAGGAGGTTTACCATGAGGTGGGATTCCTGAGTTTACTTTCTTTATATCTGCCTGAGTTTTAAGATTCCAGAATGCTCATGACCTATTTTTTATCTGAGAATCTTTAAGTTCTGAACTGACCTGCATTCAGCATTGAGATGCTGCAAGTATCTTGGGTTCATGCCTTCACTATTCCAGTTTTCCTGAGACCCTTAAGAAAGTTGGAGAATATTTGTCTCCCTGCCATTCTTATTTTCTACTTGAGTGATGCTTTCTTTGCATGTGTTACAGTAATCTGAAGAATGGAGGGGGACAAGTAAAATATTTGCCTGGCATGGGCAGGAGCAGACATTATGGCAGTTTTTTCTAGTGCAAGTTTCTGTTTCATGTTAGGAAAGAATACAGTGTGTGTCATGAGGGCTGTCTTTTTTTTTTTAATAGCTTTTTCTGATATAGTTTTACATCAAACATTGACATGAATTGTACAGAGAATTTCACTATACATACCATTTTCTCGGGTTTCTTGTTAACATTTTACTCCATTTGCTTTATCACTTGTGTGTTCTTTCTCTCTAATATGTACAAACAACTTTATTGAGATATAATTCACTTATTTAAAGTGTGCAATTTAGTGAGTTTTAGTTTATTCATAGAGTTGTGCAATCATCAATACAGTCAGTTTTAGAATATAGTCATCACTGTTTCTAAAACCATACCCATTAGCAGTCACTCCCCATTTCCTTCTAGGCAACCGCTAATCTCCTTTGGGTCACTATAGATTTGCCTGTTCTGGACATTTCATATAAATGGAATCACATGATATAGGATTTTTTGTGATTGGCTTTTTTCATTTAGCATGTTTTTAAGGTTCATCTATGTTATAGAATGTATCAGTATGTTTTTTCTTTTTATGGCTTAATAGATAGTACATTGTGTGAATATACCACATTTTATTTATCTACCAGTTGATGGACATTTGGATTGTTTATAATTTTTTGTTATAACAAACGATGCTGCTATGAACATTTGTGTTAATATTTTTTGAGGACATATGTTTTCATTTCTCTTGGGTATATATCTAGGAGTGAAATTACTGGGTCATATGACAACTGTATGATTAACCTTTTGAGAAATTGCCAGTCTGTTTTTCAAAACACCTGCATAAGTTTACATTCCCACTAGCAGCACATGAAGGTTCCACTTTCTCCACATCCTCAGCAATACTTGTTATCTCTCTCTTTGAATATAGGCATCCTAGAGGATATGAAGTGGTATCTCATTGTGGTTTTGATTTGCATATCCTTGATGGCTAAGAATAACTTATTTAAAAGGAAAAAAAAAAAAAGACTGTCTTTTCCCAGAGATAGAAAGGCTCTAAAAAGTTTGATGAGCCAGTTTCAAAAAGGGAGTCAGTGTGAGCTAAACTTAATTTTTATTTTCTTCTTCTAGTCTGGTCAATTCTGTGTAAATTCTCTCATGGCCATTTTGTGACAGCATCTCTGCTTTGAAGCCCAGACTCTTAGGTGAAGCAAAACTCAAATCCTAATAGCTTACCTCAGGCATCTGTGATACTTCCAGAGGTCAAGGTTGCAATGGGGGAAGGGGGAAGTTTTCCTAAGTTAGGTTGTGTTTCCTTTTATAAGGTAGAGCAAATAAGTTGAAAAAAAGAGACCAGCATACAGAAACAATTACAGAGCAGCTCAAGGCAGTTTAAAATTATATGCTAAGTTTAGTTAAGAGAGACTACATATTCTTAAACATAAGAGAACCTCAGTTCATACTCCCTCAGGTAGGGAGGATCACGTTGAAAGATCATGTACTTTAATGACACTGGGGCTCTCTTCTTAGGAGGAGATCCTGAGTCACAGTCTCTGGTGGTTAAACCAAATTCTTTCAGACTCTGCTCAGCCCTTCCTTCCTAGATTAAAAATAAAGTTTTCTTTGCTTAAGGCCTCCTTTGGCAACACCCATTCCCAAGTCCTGTATCCTTTTATAAGCTTGTTTTTTGGCTAACTCTGGTGGAAGGTGTACTTAGACTTGGCTTGTCTCCTCAATTCCTGTTGCCATGCCTGAATTTAAATTACTGTCAAGTGATTTAAGACATCTCTCATGGACCTACGTACACAAGAGAGAACCTATACTAATCTGTTTTCTGTTCCTGTTGGATATGGGTTAGGATCCAGTGAAAGAGAAAGATGTGCCTTTTAGCATCTGGTCACTTCCCACGGAATTGATTATGTACAGGCTATCATTACCAGATTTTTAGATTTACTTATCAAAATTTATTAAATGAGGCAGATATTGGTCAAATGTCTGTATTCCAAATGTTTTATGATGGCTGATTTTAGTTTGCAATATATAGAACCCTGGACTGGGTTTATGAGTGGCAGAGTCCTGTCATGGTGGAAAATGAGAGTGTGTACCAGCCCTCATGCTGTGTTCAGTATGCTTCTAAGGGATTAGGTATAACTCCAGGAAGTAAGGTGGAAAGAGGTATAATTTAGACTAGCAGTCTCCAACCATTCTGGCTTCAGTGACCTGTGCTTCTATGAGAATCTAATGCCTGGTGAGCTGGGGTGGAGCTGAGGTGGTGATGGTAGTGCTGGGGAGCAGCTGCAAATGCAAGTAAAGCTTAGCTTGCTTGCCTGCCTCTCACCTCCTGCTGTGTGACCTGGGTCCTAACAAGCCACAGGGGTTGTGGACTCCTGATTTAGACCATCAAGTTTCTTATAAAATCTTAGGATATTTGCTTGATTGTCATCCATGGAATCTGTCATAGTGTCCTGTTAAAGAGAGCTGAGTTACTAATCTTTTTTGTTCATTAGTGTGATGGATAAGTTAGGTGAAAATTTTGCTAGGCCATCTGTGGTCGACTGTACGGGCTGAACTAGCTGGGTTAGTGTAAAATGTTTTCATGGACTACTGAGAGGTCCAAGGCACGAAGAGAAGGTATGTGGACGTTCCTCTCATTCCTCTGTGAGTGTAGAATTTCTTGGTTTCTAAACTATTCCCAATTAGCAAAATATGAGTGTGCATTTATTTATATTGGTCACAAAATAAAAGAATGTCAGAGCTACAAATCAGAGATAGTCTAGCCACCACTTTTGACATATTATTATTTGTAAATGACTTTGTAGTTTTGCAGCATACTTTTAAACAGTTTAAAAATTTTTTCAGCCCTACTTGAAATACAGTTTTTTGTCCGGTGTCACCCAGCAAGTTAGAAAGAACTATTAGAATCCAAGTCTTCTATATGCTGGCTCACCATGGATGAAATTATTATTATTTTAATTTATAGAGTTGGGAAAACTGAAGCAATGGTTTAATCATTGAATAGCAGAATATTAAAGTGTCATGGCCTTCTTAATTCAGTCCTCAACTCACATTGAAGTAGAGGAACTCTGTCACTTGCTTTTTGAATTGTAGTTAAGGCTGATTGTTATTTTATATATATATATTTTCCTGTTTCCCCACTCTTATCAGTTCTGGAAATGTTTTTCTTAAAACAATTACTAGGGTTTTGTTTCTATGAAGCTCCCTTTTTTGTGTGATTGTTTCAAGATGTTTATACTCTTTGAGGTCTGTTTTCTTTGGAAAGAAAAAAAAAGATTTACATCTGCTAACCTCAGAAATTCGTCAGTTTGCATCTTTTGTGGTTGAAGTGTGTGGGGGGCTGGTTTTGACTTCTGGTTTACTGTATTTTTTCTAATGAAAAAATATGGGAAACAACAGAGAAACTTTCAGGATTTTTTTAAAGGCAGGAAGCGAGAAGAGGAAATGACTTAGAAATAATTATCAAAAACCACGATTTAAAGGCCTACCTCAGAGATATTACGGGTTCATTTGTAGATTACCACAACAAAGTGAGTCATTTTCTGTTGGTGGAGGATTTTGCTTTAAAAAACACAGTATCTGTATAACACAATAAAATGAAATGCAGTCAAATTGAGGTATGCCTTATGAGTGGATAAACACAATTTATAACAAATTACATGCATTTTTAAAATAAAAAGTTAGAATTACTTTCCAGGAATGTCAAAGGACTTGATTCTTTTCTCAGTTTGTCACCTCTGATGCTCTTTTCCTTTGTTTTTGTAGTTTTAGAATAATGACTCTTTAACAATTTGTTAGCCTAATTAGGAAGATAGGTATTAAAGACAGTGTTTTACGTAGCATTTACTTGATAAAGATTTGTTATATTAATTATGAAAAGATAGAGGCTGCCTGTTCAGATTTCCAAAGAATTATATGTAACTATGTATTTCGGATATGAGAAATAATACTTACCTTTTTAGAATTTAAATAAGCCCAATTCCACAACTTCTCTAAGTACCGAGTAAATAAAGAATGTGGGGTCTGTAGAAGAGAGAAAAAGCAGTGATTATTTCCCATACTCAAACGGCTGAGGGCCATCGGCACGTTATCTGTCTAAAGTGAAAAAAAAAAAAAAAGTTGAGGGCTAAAGTCAGATTTAAAGGTAAGATGGTGATGGGAGAGGTATTTTGTACTGCATTCTGATTATTTTATAATTTTTAATTTGTAAAACTAAATTTTATGATAGTTCAGATGAGCCTGTACTTTTTTGTTGTTAATGAATCTCAGTTTATTTAGCCATTTCTCTTGATTCAGGATCACAATCTCTTGTTGGGAAAAAAATAAAGCAAGCACTTAGAAGTATTACATGCCAAACTGACAGCCATCCAGCTTTGCTGAACTCTAAGGTTCTGTCTGTCCCAATAATATTTCATCCCTTTCTTTGCTAAGTAATTACCTAATATTTTTCTCCCACATCCATTTTCTCACAACATCTGTATGAAATAGATTATTTCTCCTCATATCTATTGTGTGGAAAGTGATATTTAAACATTTATGTTTTAGCTTTTAGAAGACTGTTTAATGTTTTGTAGAGGATTGTTGGTTGGCTGATCTAGCTCTGTTGGCTGCTTAGCTCATTTGGTTATGAGTGTGGTGCATTTAATGAGGCCAAGGTCATTGAATCAGTTTCCATAAGGAACAGTTAGCTTTACCCACTTTTGTGCTAGCCCCAGCTGACTATTCCACTCACAAATAAACTGGAGGTCATAGGGGAACATAGGCAAGGAAGTGAGGCCAGAGCACTTCATCCTGTTCTTGATATATAATTAAATTAATAGGTATTTATTGTTTATTGAATACCCTTCAGTGCCAGGTACCAGATGGTATTATCCTCATTTTACAGATTAGGAAACAAAAGTGCAGAGAATTTAACTAACATGACCCAGATCATCATATAGCAAGAATTGGAAGCCTTTTTTTCCCTATCTCTATAGTTCTCTAACAGTGATTTCATTCCAACCTTTTGGCACCAGGGACCGGTGATCCTATGAGAATCTAATGCCTGATGATCTGAGGTGGAGCTGAGGCGGTGATCCTAGCACTGGGGAGCAGCTGCAAATACAGGTTAAGCTTTGCTTGCTGAACTGCTGCTCACCTCCTGTTGTGCAGCCCAGTTGGCCATGGACTGGTACTGGTTTGTGGCCTGGGGTTTGGGGACCCCTGCTCAACCACACACCTTTCGATTTTTGAAAGACAGGCTTGGTGATAGAACACTTGTTTCCATAGATGTGTGAGATACAGTTGCTGTCCTTGAGCTCATAGTTTTCTGAGGAGTCATTCTTATAAACCAGTAACTGCAGAAAAGGATCAGTTCATTAAGAGAGGAGCAAATAATGGTTCAGGAGAGAGAAAGAGTTCTGTTCTCTAGCCTGGTAGTTAATGTCTTGCAAAATTTACTATGAAGTGCTTATTAGCTCTGGGTGTGACTTTAAATGAAAACAATAGTCCGATTTATTTATTTATTAATCCAATGCTTGTTTAATATGTGTAAAAACACCTAATGGTCTGTACATAAATTATAGAATCTGAAGGTTGGAAAAAGCATGGTTGAAAGTCAACCATGTAAGGAATAGTATATTTCTCTCTCTAAAAATAAACTTTGAGTTATAAAGTACATATTTCTTATAGAGAATTTAGAAATTATAGAAAGATACAGAACTAAATCACTCATAATTCTCTTGTCCAGAATTAAGCTGTTAGCATTTTGATGTTTTTCTGCAGTGCCTTCCAGTTTAAAATATTTTTGTTGTAGTATACCTTAAATACAGATCGTAAGTATATAGCTTGATATGTGTGTAACCATCATCCAGATTCTTTTTTTTTCTAATTTTACTAGATGTGGGTGTATGTATGTATACTCTTACATATTGTGATAAGTGACATGCAAAAATTTTGATTTTTTTTGGTTCTATCATGAGTATTTCTCAATATCATGAGTATTTCTCAATATCATGAAGTATTTACCTGACATTTTATTGATCCTAGTTAAGAATTATTACAAGGAGCAGAAACTCATTTAAACAAGTTGAACTAAAAAGGGATTTATTTAAAATCATAACATTGTATATTTATAAATAACATCTTAAGAGAATACCTCATCAATATAAATATCTTTTTGATGAATATATAGAGTACTTGAAAGTTTTCTTTTTTCAAATATCTTTTGTACATATATTTTTACACTTGTGGGAGTCATTCTAGAGGATTAATTGCTAAAGCTAGACTTCGTCGAATCCAAGGAATAATGCATATTTTAAATTTTATTAGCTCTTTCCAAATCGCCTACCTCAAAAGGTTAGACTCACTTGCAGTGTTTAAGATTCTACCAATTTTTTCTCTACATCTGTAATAAAATGTTACTACTTTTCTAAACTGTTTCCCCTGTGCTAGGAAGAAAATATCTGTTTTAATCTGAATTTAATTATTTGTGAAGCTGAGCATTTTAAAAATATATTTTATACATATTTGTACATTTCTTCTGTGAATTACCTGTTTAGGTCCTTTGTTTATTCATGTATCTATTGTGTTTTTATATTTTTCTCATTGATTTGTAGAAACTATTAGGAATATTTAGATTGTCAGGAAATCAAAAAAGTTTGCTGTGAAAAAATATGTGTACACAAATATGTATTCATGAAATTGGGGTCATAAGAGAAATATAATTTTGTATCCTGCCTTTTTTTTTAAGGTTTTTTATAAGAATTTATTTGAGCCAAACTGACCACATATGCTAGGGAGCAAGATCTCAAACACTCCCTGTATACTGTCTTTTTAATTTACTATTACATGTTGATCATTTTTCCATGTTATTAAATGTGCCTTGAGTATTTTCTCATGCCATTAAATATTCCTTATAAAAAATGATTTTAATTATTATTTAATTTCAAAGTATGGATGAACTAAAATTTTTAATGATTATTTGGCACTTGGGTGGTTTATACTTTTTTATTATAAATAATTTTACAATATACATATGTTATACAAATCTTTTAGTTTCTGTTGCTTTAATGTAAATATCACTAAGACATTTATTAAGTTAAATTAGATGACCCTTTAAACACATTTCATATGTAATTATAATTTTCTTCTTAGAAGTGCCATGCCAATTTATGCTCACTCCTAGCTTGCCATCGTTTAATCACGTGTGCGCGCGTGTGTGTGTGTGTATGTATTTGAGGGGGGTGGTGGTAAATTACACATAACAAAATTTATAAGTTTAACCATTTAAAAATGTACAATGCAGTGGCATTTAGTACATTTCGCAATGTTGTACAGCTATCATTATTATGTAGTTTTCTAACATTTTCCTCACCCCCAAAGATTTCATCACCCCAGAAGGAAACCCTGCACCCATGTAACAGTCACTCTCTAATTCCCTCTTTTCCAAGCTGCTGGTAACCTCTAATCTGCTTTCTTTTTATTTGGATTTGCCTATTCTGGATATTACATATAAATTTAATCACATAATATGTGGCCTTTTATATCTGTCTTCTTTTACTTAGAGTAATATTTTCTAGGTTCATCCATATTGTACCATAAATCAGTACTTCATTTCTTTTTATGGATGAATAATATTTCATTGTATGGCTATACTGCATTTTGTTTATCCATATTCATTTGTTGATGGACATTTGGGCTGTTTTCACTTTTTGGTTATTTTGGGAATAGTGCTGCCAAAAACATTCATTTGCAAGGTTTTGTTTGGGTATATACCTAGGAGTAGAATTACTGGGTCATATGTTAACTATCTCTTTAATAAACCTTCTTAAGAACTACCAAACAATTTTTCACAGCGGCTACACCATTTAACTTTACATTCCCACTTCAACACATGCAAGTTTCACTTTCTCCACATCCTAGCTAATACTTCTTTTCACATTTTTTGATATCTTATTTTTTAATCTGTAGTTATTTTTTAAAGTAATTTATTAATCCTTTTTATTTGTATTGTGAACTGTCTTTTATGCTCTTTATAATTTCTCTTATTTTTTGAGGGGAGTAGAGAATGAGGAGGCTTGAGATTGGGGTGTTTTTGAAGAGCAGTTATGGATTTCTTTTGCTTAGGAAAGCTGGTGAGTTTGCTACAGAAGTAGGGTGGGCAAAGAAATTTGATTTGGAGCTATCTTAGTTTTTTATTCCTGGCTGCTGGAACAGATGATCACAAACTGGATGGCTTAAAACAATAATAATTTATTTTCTCTCTTCTGGAGGCTAGAATTCCAAAATCAAGGTGTTGGCAGGCTGCACTCTCAGAGGCTGCAAAGGAGAGTAATTCTTCTCTTGTAGCTTTGGGTGGTTGTCAGCATTCCTTTGCTTCTGGCTACATCACTCACATCTTTAAATCACCTTCTCCTTTGTGTGTGTCATCTCCATGTGTCTGTCTTATAAGGATACTTGTCATTTGATTTAGGGCCCACCCAACTAATCCAGGATGATCTCAAGATCTTTGATTATATCTATAAATATCCTTTTCAAATAAGATAACATATACAGTCTGGGGATTAGAATGTGGACATACCTTTTTTGGGACCACCATTCAACTCACTACAGAGAGTCTAAAGGGTAGGTCTTGGATTTTTTCAGGTGTTAGCAAGAAGCAGAGAGGAGTAAAAGAGACAGCCTAAGAAAAATGTTTAAGGAGAAAAGAGACTAATTCACCAGTGCTCTATACTGTTACACTTGATAATCAGAGATGCCGTAGGATTTTAGGATAAAAATGGCTTAGGTCTAATTTTATTTAACAGAAACCATGTAATTCAGACAAAAATCAAACTTCTGTTATAGTAGAATATTCTTTATAATAAAAGTATTTCTTTAGCAGAATAGTGATTTTGGAACCAGTTAGATACGTTGTCATTGTCATCAGTAATCATTACTATCTAGGCCTTATATTTACACTGTATTCTTTTAAAATAATCAACATAGGTCTCATAGAAGAGAATCAAGAGCTGGTTAGAATTTCCAAACCTTCTTTTACAGAAGAAGGAAGTGTGGCTGGAGGGTTCTGAGTAACTTGTCTGAGTTCTCATAACTGGTTAGTGTCAGAGCTGAGACTTGAATTTGGGGTCCCTTAATTCTTAGGTGATCGTTTTTTTCCCCGTGATACATAAACTGCATGCTGTTAGGGAAGTAGTGATTTGTGAAAAAATATTTTTTTTAATTTAATAGCTGAGATTCCTTATTGGGGTAGCAAAGGATATTGTATATCCTAAAGGTTATATCTATCCCCTGGATTTGAAATCCAGACCTTGGGCAGTTTACTTCTGTGTTTTAGTTTCTTCATCTTCAAAATGGAAATAGAACCTATCTCACAGGGTTTTGGTAAGATTAAATAAATTACTAAATTAAATGGCTTGGAGCAGTACCTGGCATATTATGAGTATCCATTAAATGTTCACTATTTCTAACATTTTTATTCTTTGCATTACTTAACTTTCTCTATAATTTTGACATGGATGAGAAGTGGAGATAGGGTAATAGTACTACATACATGATGGTGTTTGGGCCTATTAGCAACCAAACAAGAGAAGTTCTATTATTTCCATTTTATAGATGAGGAAACTGAGGTACAATATAGTTAAATGACTTGCCTAAAGTTATCAGCTATTATGTGGAAAGACTGGGGTTCAAACTCAGATCTGTCAGAATCTAGAGTTTACTCTTTTTTAAAGTTAAATTTTATTAAATATATATACAATAAATTACACACATCAAAGTATACTACACTTTGATGTAATTTTATAAACTGAGCACACCCATGTTGCCAGCACCCCAGATTCCTTCCTTGTGTTCCTTCTAGTTTCTGTTTGCTATCTCACAAGAGTTACCACTGTTCTTTCAAAAAGCATAGAGTAGTTTGCCTGTCTTTGTACTTTACAGGAATGTATTCATACACTGTGTGCTCTTTTTCGGTCTGGTTTCTTTCACACAACATTATGTTTGAGAGATTCATTCATACTGTTATAGATAGTTTTAGATTGTTCGTTCTCACTGCTTGTATAGTTTTCCATACCACAGTTTATTTCTCAATTCTGTTGATGACATGTGAGTAGTTTTCTAGATTTTTAGTATTACAATAGTTATATGTTACAAACATTATTTTATGTGCTCTGTGTGTGTGTGTGTGTGTGTGTGTGTGTGTGTGAGTGTGAATGTGTGTGTGACTGAACATGCCTTTTGGTTTATTGAGTACCTAGGAATGGAATTGCTGGGTCATAGATGTATGTTTGGCTTTAGCAGATACTGCCATATTGTTTTATACAGTGAATTGTGTCAGTTTACATTCTCATCTGCAATATATGAGGTTGTAGGTTGCACCTTATCTTCACCAACACTTGGCATATCCTTTCTTTTTATTTTAGCCATTCTGGTTGTTACAGAGTAGTATTGTATTAATTAAATTTCCTGGACGACTAATAAAGTTGAGCACCTCTCAAAAGTTTATTAGACACTTGTATATCCTCTTTTGCCAATTTTCTTTCAGGAGATCTTTTTTCAATTATTTATTTAATGGAATTTTTTAGATCTTCTGGATGTGAGTCTTGTCAGTTATAGTATTGAAAATATCTTTTAGTCTCTGTGTTTCCATTTCATTTTCTTAATGGTGACTTACTTTTGAGGAACATGTTTTTAGTTAGAGTCCAACTTATTGGTTTTCTTTATGTTTAGTGCATTTTGTGTTCTGTTTGAGATATCTTTGTTATTTCAGGGTCACAAAGGTGTTCTGGGTTTCTTCCTAAAAGCTATATTGTTTCATGTTTCACTTTTAGATCTAAAATCCCAGAGTTAACTCTTAAACCAGTATGCTGTAACACCACTTTGTACTGCCTGAAAAAAAAGCTCCTCCTTCTTCTTTTGTGTGTGTGCCATTTTTCAGCATCCTACAAAGTGAAAGAGAAACATTTCCATTGCTCTCACAGCTGGGCCTGAAGTACAACAAGGCTTTTGATATCACCAGTACAGGGCTTTCAATACACACTTAGTAAAACAAATGCTAATCTTTGTGCTTTGATCTAGTACTAATTGGTAAAATTTTAGTGGTTAGGAAACTAAGAAAAAATTTTATTACTATAAAAAGTCTTAAGGGTAAAGAAATTTTTTTCTGTTATTGAGGGTTACCTGACAGGAGGCTCCCAGATTCTTAAATTTCTTGTGTGCTCTGGGGAAGAAGAGGCTATTGGGTTGTCTCTTATTTTAAGCTGTGAAATATGGACTTAGAGATATGTCAGTGTTCTGAGTATAGCCATGTTTGCTACTCTAGGCTCTTCTTTGATTTGTGTTCTGTGAAGGAGATGTTTTCATTTTCATGAAGTAGAGACTTCTTTCTTGGGAAGCATTTGGGAATTTCCAGGGCATTTTTGTGTCTTGCATATATGGCTGTCCTTTTGGGAGGAAAAGGGCTAATATTTATTGAGTACCTCTTGTGCTCCACGTAAGTATGTCCCATATGCTTTACATATGTTAACTCACTCAGTCCTCTCAATAGGCCTATGAAATAGGTATTATTATCCCCATGTTACAGATAAGGAAACCGAGGTTTATAGAAGAGAGACCTTGAGTTGGTTACTTAAAATTCACCAAGACATGGAAGTAACATTTGAATCTAAATTTGCCAGTGTTTAAAATCCTGTTTCTTCCACTGTAGTATATAAACTACAGGATATACTACAGTACCTTTCTGGTGTCTTTTGGATGAATGGTCTCTTCAAATTTGAGAATTATCTAACCTGAGAGATAGAAGTTTACTCAGATGTGTTCATGAATTCCAGGGGAAGTTAGTTTTGAATGATACATTTTTATGTCTCTATAGCACTTAGCATAGAGCTGTATACATAGTAAGAACTCAATTGAGTATGGAACAATGTAATAATATAGCAGAATGGCTGATTGTGGGGTAGACAGTGTCTCAATCTTACGTGGCTGAGTGGAGTAAAACATCATTGATTGCTTATATTTATAGCTTAGATTTGTTGAGAGAGGGAGGGTGTACACAATGTGAAGTTTGGGGTGAATTATTTTTGATTAAGTGTCCTGTTAGTTCAGTAAATATGTGTAGGTTGATAATGGTGATGAATTGTGGGAATATTTTTACCGTTAGGGAGAATTAAAATTTTTGGTTTGGCACATTTTCTTTTCTTTCTCTGTGGTAACAGAGGTGTGTTTATTTTCAGAATTCTTTAGACTCATTTTGTAGTAGATTGGCTAGTTAGGTTTCTGCTGCTGTTGTAAGAACTGTTATAATTAGCATCTTTGCTTCCTCTAACAGTTTTATGAGTTTGTTTTGAAAAACCTAAAAAAAATACAGAAGAAACTTTTATTCTGCTAAATATTTCAAGAAGGGTATCATAAGATACTCTAAATGTGGAATTCCAAATAATCATATTTTTCAAATATCTTCAAGACTAACGTGGCCCCAGAAGTCCCTGCCCTCCCCACCTCCCCACCATTTTATAAAAATTATCTATAAATTGGAAAGGATAGAACTAAAATGGTAAGAGGAGACTGAAACCTGAGATCATTAAGCATTTATGTGGGAGCATTTAATCTTAGAATGAATTCAAGTTTCCTGACCCAGACAAATTACAGCCCACAGTTCTGAAAGAATTTTGGGGTGAGAGCATTTGCTCACTGTCAGTAACCTTTAAGGAATCATGGAATTACCACAGAAAGACATTTGCAAAACAGAAGAAGAGAAGAGCTTGACATATTCCTTGTCAAAATCTTTAATGGTTTAAGGATATGGTATGAGTTTTAGACCAGGAATGTGATTATAAAGAGCCAACATGGGCCCACTAAGAATATGTTAGATCACACTATGTACATTTTCTTTATTAGGAGAGTAGACTAGAAGAGAGAAATACTGTCAGCTGTCATTTCTGAACTCAGGAATGTTTTTGATGGGAATGATTATGATATACTTGGGGATAAAAGATTTGAATTGTATGATGAAACAGGTCCTGCAAAAGTAGAAAGGAGATGTAACTTAATAGCAGTACTAAAATGTAAGGCTTTTAGTTGGCCATGCATTTGATTTATAGCAAAAGTGTGATTTAGTTGACAAAAAGTTGAGATTTTATCTTGCATTAATAGTCATAAAAGAGAGAGTGGATAGTCCTGTTTTAAACAATGTTAATTAGACCACACCTAGATAGAGTACTGATTGCAATCCTAGGAGCTATGCTGGTAAAGGAACTGAAAACTTGTCATATGAACTACAGCCGAAGGAGCAGGTTTGCGTTATGATCAGTAAATGGCTGTGACAATACTTCCCACAGAAGAGTCTCAGAAGAAGTTGAAGGAGAAATGGCAACATTCTTGGAATACCGTAGATTTTGGTAGCGTTCACTTGAATAATTGTAGTTTGGCTAACGGCAAAGAAGGGTATGTAGTTCGTTCTAGGCTGGGAATTGCACGATAATGTGTAAAGAAAGAGAGAGGAGGTGATGGGGAGTGAGTCAGGGGAAGTTGGCAGATACCTTGTATGAAGGTGGAGAAACTGGAGCCCATGATGATAAAAATGATTTGTATGTCTTGATTGTTACTAGGCCTAGAATTCCAGGCTTTCTCTGTTATTTCCTTTATGGAAATAAGCTCTCTCTTTCATTTTCTTTATGTATGTGTTTTTTTTCCATCTGCATGTTTTTATTTGATAAATTTGACATGTTAAATTTTGTAAGTTTAAAGTGTACAGCCTGTTACTTTGATACATTTACATATTGTAATATGATTGCCATAGAAACAATATTTATCAGCTTACATCCTTATAGTATTATATTATTGGCTGTATTCATTATATTGTACATTAGATCTCTGTGGCTTATTTACTTACTACTTGGTACAAGTTTGTACGCCTAAACACCATTCATCATATCTCCCTACCCCCATCCTCTGGTAACCACCTGTTTTGTTTTTTGTTTTTTTACAGGTTTGACTTTTAGATTTCACATGTAAGTCATAGCATATAGTACTTGCCTTTCTGTGTTTGACTTATTTTGCTTAGCATAATATGCTTATAGTCCATCCATATTGTTGTAAATGGCAAGATACCCTCCTTTGTTATAGCTGAATAATATACATTTTGTGCATATACCACATCTTTTTTATCTATTCATTTGTTGATGGCCATATGGGTTTCCTTTCGGTATACCCAGAAGTAGAATTTGGTGGATCACATGGTAATTATATTTTTAAGTTTTGAGGAACCTCCGTATTTTTCTTCATAGTAGTTGGACTAATTTACATTACCACCAACAGTGTATGATTATTTCCTTTTCACCGCATCCTTGCCAGCACTTAGATGTTAGGTTGACAGATGTGTGCCCTGCAGGATATTCAAATGGGTTGAAAGGGAGTCAGTGTCTACACTTGAAACCTTGCTACCAAAATTCTATTTCTAACTGTGGTTTGGAGTAGTCCTGTCTGGATAGGTTTTCAAACCCTGGTCTCCTCTTAAAACTGGATACATTTTAGAATTACTATGTGCCTGAGTTGGAGTAGGTATGGTGCCTAACAGATGTCAAGCAGGAGCAGATTATCAATAAAAGTAATGGCTATATATACGTATCTAAAGTTATCTGACAAAGACAATATGTTCTGACAAAGAAAGAAAGTGAACAAATCTGCCTCAAGGGGGAAAACATAGTGTTAACATCATTTCTATTGCTCTTCCATTGAAAAGCTTGGTGAGCAGCTTTCCTGGGTTAGTTAGTGCCTTAAAAAGCCTGTGGCCTGTCCAAGGTGGGGGCAGCTGTCTGACTCCTGTGAGTGTCTGACTCCTGAGCCATAGTCAGCTGGTGATGTGGGGCCAAGGTACAGCTGTCTCTTCAAGGAGCAGTTTCCATCTTCACTTTATGCTGTAGGAGCTATAAACTTACTTCAATTTCTTATGTAGAAGTGAGGGAGAGTGATGGGTAGAGTATATTGTTCTATGGTTTTTGTAGCTACCAAAACTCTGCTAACCTTATTGTTTTTTTAAAGTGCTGATAATAATGAACTAGTCACCCAAAAGTGACAGGAGATGATCTCTGATTTGTACAGGGGCTCAGAAATTATCTGGAAGACAAAGAGAATTGTAATACCGGGGCAGCAAGTGAGTTAAAGACAGAAACAAGTTAGTTTTTCAACATGCACAAATAATGGAAGTATGTGTTGGTAGTAATACTTTTCTTATGGGCAGTCTGTTCCAGGAGTGTTTGTAACAAGAAAGATACAGTGAGATCTTTTGGTGCATGAAGTAAACTGATTATAGCATGAGTGGCACTGATTGGTGACTAGTGTCACCAACAAGATCAATTCTAAGATATCTAGAATGCCAGTATGCAATGGATAGCATAATAACCTGGTTATATCCATTCCCGGAGGAAAAGAATTTCATCACTTGGGGTAGATGATGTGCATTAGACTATAGAATTGGTGTCAATGTTACACTTTTGTCTTGGGCCTGGAGGGATATATCGCTCAGCTGCCTTCAGAGAGTTCTGTCCATAGTATAGCTTTGAATGCTTGAAATGTATTGCCTGCAGTCTCTGCTTTAAAACCTTGACAGTTGTTAAAACATTTTTAAAATTTTAATTTAAAAATGTATGTTTTAAAAAATTAAACTTTTGATTTCAGATAATTGTAGATTCATATACAGTTGTAAGAAACAGTACAGAGATTTACCTAGTTTCTCCCAATGGTAACATCTTACAATACTGTAGTATATTATCACTATGGGTATATCGACACTGATACAGACAAGATCTGATGGATCTCGATCGCCACAAGAATTCTTGCGATTGCACATCCACCACCATCCTTAACATCTGGCAACTACCAGTCTGTTCTTCATTTCTATAATTTTGCATTTCAAGGATGTTATATAAATGGAATCAGGTAGTATGTAGCCTTTAGGGATTTCTTTTCTCACTCTTCTAGAGCAGGTCTTAAGGCGATGAATTCTATTAGTTTTGTTTTACTTGAAAATGTTTTTATTTTGCTTTCATTTTTGGAAGTATTTTATTTTTGTGTTTATAGAATTCTGGGTTGACAGGGTTTTGTTTTTTGTTTTTTGTTTTCTTTCAGTACTTGTAAGGTACTGTTCCATGTCTTCTAACTTCCATTGTTTCTGATGAGAAGGTAGTGGTAATTTTAATCATTTTTTTCCTCCCTTAAAATAATTCATCCTTTCTCTCTGGCTCTTTAAATTTTTTTTTCTCATTTTTTTTCTCCTAAAAGTTTGATTCTGATATGCCTATTTTTTTTGTTTTTGTTTTTTTGTTTTTTGGTATTCATTCTGTTTGGGATCCACTGAGCTTCTTGAATATGTAAATTTATATCTGAAAAGGAAAAACACAACTTTTTCCTTTCTGTATAGGGAAAAACCCAGTTTTTCCCTTCAGTTTTTCTCTACTGTGTATCTCCTTTACTATTGCATAGAACACTTCACTTCTGACACTTTTGGTCACCTAATGTATATAGGTTTTTCCCACAACAAGCAATTCTCTGGTCACCAGCTGGGTGTCCTACAATTTTACTCAATTCCAATACTGTCTATCAGGAGATAGCATCAGATCCCACAGGTTAAGGGCTCAGTTTTATGAGACTGCCCCCCACACCCCACTTCAGATACCAGTTGCAAGCCCAAGTTATCACTTGTGTCTCTAACCAACTGGTTATAGATCAGAGATTCCAAAGACCTCCTCCTTGGGTTTGATTAATTTGCTAGAGTGACTCACAGAACTCAAGGAAACATTTACTTATATTTACCAGTTTATTAAAGGATATGATAAAGGATACAGATGAACAGCCAGATGAAGAGATACATAGGGCAGGGTCTGATAGGGTCCCAAGTGCAGGAGCCCTTTCCTTGCATAGTTGAGGTGCATCACATTCCCAGGGCAGTTGTGTTTGCCTACCTGGAACCTCTCTGAACTCCATACTATTGGGATTTTATGAAGGCTTCATTAGGCATTGATGAGTTACTATTAACTGTTTCTAGTCCCTTTTCCCTCTCTCTAGAATGAGGGGTGGGGCTGAATATTCTAAAGCTTTTAATAGTTTGGTCTTTCTAGTGACCATTCCCCCTCTGGGAGCCATCTGGGAGCCCATTCAGAGTCACTTCAAGAGAACAAAAGATGCTCTTGGTGTTTTTATCACTTAGGAACTTACAAGGGTTTCAGGAGCTCTGTGCCAGGAACTGGGGAAAGAGACATAAAATACATATTATATTATTTCACAAATTGGTACAGCCACTATGGAAAACAATATAGAGGTTCCTCAAAAAACTAAGAATTGATCTACCATATGATCCAAAAATCCTTTTACTGGGTATTTACCCCAAAGACTTGAATACCATATCTGAAAAGATATTTGCACACCAATGTTCATAGCAGCATTGTTCACAGTGGCCAGGATATGGAAGCAACTGAAGTGTCCTGTGATAGATGACTGGCTAAAGAAGCTGTGGTACATATATACATGGAATATTACTCAGCCACAAGAAGAGACGAAATACTGTCATTTGCGACAACATAGATGGGCCTCGAGATAATTATACTAAGCGAAATAAGCCAGACAGGAAAAAGTTAAAAATCACATGATATCACTTATATATGGGATATAAACCTAAAAGCAACAAATGAATAGGACAAACAGAGACTCATGGACATGGACAATGGACTAGTGGTTACCAGAGGATGGGAGTGGGGGAGGAAGGTAGAAGTAGATGGGGTAAAGGGAGTCAAAATAGGTGGGTAGAGGGAAGGTAAAGTGGGTAAAGGGGATCAAATATATGGCAGCTGAAGGAAATGACTTAGGGTGCTAATCACACAATAGAATATATAGATGTCAAGTTATAATGTACAACTGAAAATCATATAATTGTTTTAACCAATATTATCCCAATAAACTTAATAAAAATAAAAAAATAAATAAAATTCTTGTCTACTAATTCCAATGTTGGGGGTCACCTCAGGCTTGGTTCTGTTGATTGACTTTTGTCTTGAGAAAGAGTCATATTTTTCTATTTCTTTAACAAAAAAATTTTTTAATGGTGACATTGGTTAATGAAATCCACTAAGTTCAGGTATACAATTTAACAGTAAGGCATAAATGTGTGTGTGTGTGTGTGTGTGTGTGTGTATGTGTATGTGTATGTATGTGTATGTATATATATATATTGCATTGTGTGTTCACCTCCCATAGTTAGATTTTTCTGTTCTTATATGCTGAGTTTTGGATTGTGTCTTTGAGTATGTTATGTTATAGAGACTGGATTTTGTTACTTTATAACAAAGAGCATTGACTTTTGTTTAAACTCTATTCCCCTGTAGTGAGTAGCAGCTTAAATTTAAATTCATTTCTTTTAGTCCTAACTTCGTTGCTTGGTTTGTGTTCCATGCATGCATGCATGGTTTAGGGGTCATTCACAGATTTGGGCAGAGTTTATATATGTTTTGGGGTACTTCCTTTCTGGCTTTCTCTGGAATTTCCCTCCCTCACTTTCCAGCTGCAGTGGTTGCCTTATTGTCTGTCTTCTGGTTCTTCAAGCTAGTAAGACTATATGGGTTTTTATCTGCATTTTAGCTACCTCTCATGGCACAGACTGAGACCTGCCTGACCAAAAGCCAAAAAAGGGTAACCAGTGTAGTTACCTTCTTCCAATATTTGACCCTCCTTTCCCCTTCAGAATCTGCCTGCTTTTCATTCTCCAGTACCTTCAGGTAGTTTTTTATATTTTACCCAGAGTTCACAGTTTTGTGCAAGAGAGTTGGTCTCATAGAAACTACTTTGACATGACTGGAAGCAAAACCTCCATCATACTAGATAAAAATTATTCTGTTGACAAAGGAAATGATGGTTACTTTTATTTTGCTTCAATCTAAGGTAACATTGTATGCTCTGGAGAAGCTTTGTGTAGTTCAATATAAACCAGGTTGAGATTTGACTGTATTAAATCTTTCTCGGGTAGCTATTTGGGACGTGCCTTTTCATATCTGTTCTACCATTTCAAAACTATCATTGTTTCTCACAGATGTAATACATTTACTGTAAATGTGCAACTTTGAGATTTTGGGTAACATTTTTTCTGATAACCTTTTAGATTAGACAGAAATTTTGAGGTTGATTCCCTGCCACCACTTTTTTCTTTTATCTTGTTCACTTGTGTATGTGTTAAAAGGGACAGAATTTTGTATCCAATCCATATAATATTCTCATGATAGAGAAAGAGAAAATGTTCTAATTTGGGTCAGCATCAACCTAGAAAAACAGTTATATTTAGTAGTGAATATATTTTATTTTAGACTGTATGAAACTTTGCCCATTTAGGTTAATCTGTAAGTGGTCAAAACATTTCCTGCCTAAATTAGAAGAAACAATTTGGAGCTGTGCTTTTTAACCTTTTTAGGTCATGGGACCCTTTGAGACTGATGAAAATTGTGTTCCCTTCCTAGAAAAATGCACATATCTTCATACAAAATTTTGTAAATAATTTCAGAGTTTAGGGATTCCTTTGCAGCTTCTTGGCATAAGAATCCTTCATTTAGGGTTATTCTAATCAAGCTAAGTACCAACAGGCTAATCACAACACAAATGTCTGTCTGTTTCTGGTTTGGTCAAAGCAGAACAAATAAACAAAGAATCTATTAGAAGTCCTGTAAGGCATGAAGGCTTTAAAAAATCTGCTGATTGATCTGAACTATACTTTCCTGATGGCAGATTCACAAAGCTAGACCGACACCTTAGTTGACTAATTTTTAAGCAGCTGTTAGAAATGGGCCTTAGTTCTGATACCTGCCGATATCCACACCTGCCGATATTTGTGTACTGTGTTTACACAAATAATTCATGGTTGTTTCTAGTGTGATTGTAATGTCATATTTCTAATATTGTTTGAATTTTCAAATGTCTAAATAACTGAGGATTAGCCTGTGACACATGTACAGTTTTCATGAGGTGGGGCTGTGTAGCTGTTCCTGAGGCATTAAGTCTCTGCTGCTTATTCTCAAAACTCAGCCCTCAGTAAATGATGAAAAAATGAATTATTTTTAAATAAAAAGATCTTAGATTTGTAAATGTCTTTTCTCTGTTACTGTTATTCTTTACAGGGTGGCTGTAATGAACATGACCTGTTCTCAGGACCCTCATAACTTTTCTTTACATACTTTCTTTCCCCTCGCAGTGAAAATACTATGCTCCTACTTCTGGTCCAGTCTGAAATATAGAGGGCTTTTTGTCTAAGGTTGGCACTCTCTGTGGTGCCTTTACTCAGAATCTGACTCTGTCTTTAACAAGACTTCTTTAGTCAGCTTGTTTGAAGAAGTGGCAGGAGGTGGAGAGGTGGTGCTGGGGACGGAAGATCTAAAGACTACTCCCTGTATTCATAGCCTCCCACTCTTCTTTATCTACACTTCAGGTCAGCTTATCATATTCACCTCTGGCTTCATCTCCCCTGTCCTATCCTTTTAATGCTCATTAGGTCTTAGGAAGCACCTCATAGCCATCTTAGGAAAATATCCTTCTCTAAAGGCTTTCATATAGGACAGAGGTAACTGCCCATATTCTTGTATACAGCATGTCCTCAAATAATGTTAATGTTGTTTCAATATAACATTGATGAGGGAAAGAAAATTGATTTTGGGCTGGGGTTACTGTCTGTGTGAATTTAGCATGTTCTTCCCATGTCTGTGTGGGTTTTCTCTCGATATTCTGGTTTCCTGGAGTACATCCCATGTCTCAAAGATGTTCACATTAGGTGAATTAGCATGTCTTCATTGTCCCAGTCTGAGTACCCTGTGATGAAAGGGTGAGTCCTGCCTTGTACCCTGAGCTGCGGGTATAGGCTTCAGCCACCCATGACCCTGAACTGGAATAAGCAGGTTGGGAAAGAATTATCTTACTTGTTTTTGTTAATCTTTCTTAAATGTATGTATAGCTCACATTTGTTCTAGTGTTTAATATTAGAAGTGTTTTGAGTCTTTTTTTTTTTAGAAGTTTGGGGATGTTTTTGTGACCATAAATATGCTGTAGGAACTTAACTCTAGTTTATATTAATTAGCCTATGGTAAAATTCGTTTAGTTATATGTCTTTTTGTTTAAAGTTGCAGTTTCCAAGAATCTATTGATGGCATTAAGTGAGGACTTACTGTATGTTTCTATATTTTGTGGTTTTTACTAAGGGGATTTTCTGGTCTGGTAAGGAAGAAATGAGCAAACTGACAAAAGTGAAGAAACTTAGCAAGAAAACATCCTTATCTTCTCTCAGAGCTGAATGCAGTTTAAAAATACATTCTGAGAATCTCAGACTGTAGGCAAAATCATTATGTTGTCTGCTTGCCATTTAATTACTTTGTACTGTAAGTACAGGCTTGCCATGGGTGGGTTCTTTGCAGGTGTTACTGGAAACTCTGAGACTAGCTCTGCATAACTGAAGGGCTTTGTTGCTACTGTTATTACCAGCTCCCTGCTGATTTTGCCAGTCTTCCTTAGTGAAGATTACCAAATATATTTTGAGAAATGAAATTTACTGGAAAAGTTGCAGAAGAATCAGTTTGGAGGGATCAAGAAATAAGAAGAACTGAAATTGTGGTGCTTGCTTTACTAACAGAAAGAAGATTGCGTCTTGTCAGAAGTTGAAAATTATGAATAAGCGGGCTTCTGATGATGACAGACACAATCTGAGAGAAAATGGAAATGAAAGTTTAGTTGTAAAAGCGGTAACTTTCTGACTGAAATCATTAGTTTCTGGAACAGTTGCCTTAGAATTATTACAAAATCTTTTTTAGAAACTTTTGTGATGTCTCTGGGATGATTTAGAGTTAGGGATGGTCTGACTTTAGGTTCATCCTAAGTCTATGTTGGTGAAGAATGCATCTTCCTTAGTAATCAACAGCCCCTTTGGGTTTCAAACCAACTTAGAAAAACTATAGTTGGAACAATTTATTCTATCAACTAGAGCATGTGAACAGGGTCCTGTGCAAGTGTGCTCTCTCTGAATGGTTAGACCAAATAGACTGAAGATCTGGAGAGCTTCCCTGATAATAACCCCCCCTGTGAAGTAGTTATTTGTCTATGTTCTTTTTCCTATACACTTGACAGTAAGGTCCTTGAGGATAGGTGCTTCATCTGGTTCATCTCTATCCCCCACAATACTTAAGGCCCTTGTGTAACATGATTATTCAGCAAATAGGTGTAGAATTCAATTGAGTTGTCCTTGATTGTGTTTCCTACGTATGTATCTATGACTCCTACTAAATTTATTTGTTTGAAATATTTAATATGTCCCCCACTCGGTAACCCCTTAGGAAAAGTAGTATTTGGGGCAGCATACTTTTGGATAAAGCACTAGTGATTTTATTGATATCTGTTGAGCTCGTCATCTGATTATACTGTTGTATTGTTTTTCAAATTGAATTGTGACTATTAGTAGGTCTGCAGTTAACATATTTGGTTTTAACAGTGAGAGAAATTATGAGAAGGCATCACATAGTAAAGGTAAGTATTGTGAAATTTTGTTTGAGGTAAATTTATATATACACATCGTGTGTGTTGCTTCATGATGAAACATTTGTTTCATGCTGGAGTCATGGTCAAAAAATTTGAATCACACTGCTTTATCATAACACTCTGTTATTTCATTTGTTGTATAGCATTATGCCAGTATATACAGGCTTCTAAAGCCAGGGATGGTGCCAGCCCTTTCATTGCCAGTACAACTGAAGGTAAAAACAAAACAAAATTGAGAATATCCAAAGCTTTCTGGTGGCTCTTACGTATATCTCTCCAGTGACATTTTGTACCCTTTGACCTCCTAACTTTCTTGTGCCTTTTTGGACTAGTAGATTTTTCGCATTTGTATTCCTCTAGGTGGTGGGTTCTTTGGTTCTTCCTCTTTTCAAGTTAATGCTCTTACTTTAATATGCTGTAATGTTTTTAGGTGGAGGAAGGGGAAAACAAAGGAGAATTTCAGAAATTTCAAATGATTCTGAATTGACAAAATAGCTTTTTTGATTTACCTTGAAATTTGCTTTCTTACTGTTCTTGAATCCTTTGGTCCCTTTGTATTTTTTCAGAGATCATAGAAATGCATACTTTATTCAGAACTTAAAAACATTTAGGCTTCTCTACTGTTATCAGTTGACTTTAAGCAAATTCAATGTGGCTTTCAGAAAAAAAAAAAGAGATGGATATAATCCTTTATCATTCCTTGTGCTTTCTCCCCTTTCTCCCATTAAGGTTAACCATTGAGTTTGTAGTAATCATTTTCATTTTAATGAAAAAAAAAAAGATAGGTGGTTCTGTCCAGTATTAACCATGCTAAACTTTTCAGCTTTTTTACTTACCTAATAGATTTAATACTTTTCCTGTTCTTAGATGGTTGGCATATCTGTACCTTGCTTTGCCTTCATTTCTCTACCTTGCTGGACTATCAAGCTCAGACATTCATAACCCTGTGATTTCAGGGGACTTTGTGGAGCTGATTTTTTTCATTCTTTTTTTTTGCAGGAGAAAATTTTGAACAGACTCCATTGAGACGAACATTTAAGTCTAAGGTCCTTGCACGATATCCTGAGAATGTAGAATGGAATCCCTTTGACCAAGATGCAGTAGGAATGGTTAGTATTTGTTAACTACAAATAGGAGAATTTACAAAGTAAATTTTGAAAAATGAGTTATATGCATAATATTCATGATTCTGCATTTTTGATCAACATACCAAATATTCAGAATACATATATTAATACTAAAAGTCACAGTCTGTTTTTATTATGTCAGATAAATACATAGTAATGGGTCAATGAACTTTTTTTTTGGTACTGAGCTATTAGTTGCTTGTAGCATTGAGATTACATGAAGAGTGAGGTTAAATAATTTTTCTTTCAATCTGTGTTGTATATATCTGAGTGATATGGTAGAAATGGATATTTTTATTTCATTATAATTTTAGATAAGACAGAAAATGAATAAGCTATTCTTTATTGAATGTTCACCTTGTGCTAGGCACTGTGATAAGCATTTTACATGAATTAATTTATTTAATCCTCATAATTCTCCTTATGTAGATAGTATTAAGTGAATACACACACAGACATATACATATTTTATAAATGAGGAACTAAGATCTAAAGAGGTTAAGTAATGTGTTCAAGGTCACATGGCTAAGAAGTAGTTGAGCCGGAGTTTGAAAACCCTACTTTGGTTCCAGAGCTCTGTTCTCAAACACATCTTTGTACTGCCTCTATTAATTTTTAATAGCTTTTTATAGTATTTAGAAGATGATCTTGTTTGATGTGTACAATAACCCTTTAAGGTAGGCGGAATCTTTATTTCACAGATGAGATAACTGAGTCTTAGCCTCAAGTTTTTTGATGTCAAGTCCAGTGCTTTTTTCATTTTAACATGCTGTATTCTAGAAACACCTAGGCTTTGGGAAGTCAGGATCAAGGCTAATAGATATAACATAATGTAGGTCCTTGTATTTTTTAACCCAGGTTGCTGATAGTTCATTGGTATAGTCAGGTTTATGTAAAACAAAAATGGAGACTGATTGATTCAGGTCAATTTGATCAGCTATCCAAGTTTCTTTATATAACTCATCTGAGTTAGAGTGGAAAAAGTACATCTTTATCCTGATTATGTCATCTCCTTGCTTTATGTGAAATGATCATCTTTTTTTTTCTATGAACAAAGGTTTTATTGATGACAAATTTTGTAAGCTGATAGTCTAAAACTTTTTTAGGTAGAAAGTTGTATCTGTCTGGGTTTTAGGTATATTTCTAGCAGCATCTCTCAATACATGCTGTCATGCTTATCCACCTCCTTAAATTCTTCAAGCTTTCTTTTATCTCCTTATCTTTTTGCATTTTATTCTCACCCCTCAAATACTCTTCTTTCCTTTGTCTACCTCATGAACATAATCTTGTCTGTGAAGCCTTTTCTGATGTTCCTAGGCTGATTGTCTGCTCTTTGTTCCCCTAGCACTTTGCATATACTTCTTTATAGCCCTGATAACTGCATTATCATTTTATTTACTTATGTGTCTTAGAATGGAAGATCTTTAGGGCAGTTATTTTGTTGTGTTGATCCTCGTATCCCAAAGACTCACTGCAGTAGGGTGCTCTGTAAGTAAATAAATAGTGAATGTGTTCTGAAAAGAGGGTCAGCAATGAGTATTCTCACCACTTGTTTCCTTGTTGTCTTTTGCAGCTATGCATGCCTAAGGGGCTGGCATTCAAGACCCAGGCTGATCCCAGGGAGCCTCAGTTCCATGCCTTTATTATCACCAGGGAGGATGGCTCTCGGACATTTGGGTTTTCCCTCACATTTTATGAGGAAGTGACTAGCAAACAGATCTGCAGTGCAATGCAGACACTTTATCACATGCATAATGCTGAATATGATGTCCTACATGCTCACCCTGCTGATGGCCGAGACCACAGTGGCATGGAGGATGGTGAAGGCACTCCTGGAACCAAGTTACAGCGCTTCAACTCCTACGACATTAGCCGGGACACGCTCTATGTCTCTAAGTGCATCTGCCTCATCACGCCCATGTCCTTCATGAAAGCGTGTCGGAGTGTGCTGGAACAACTTCACCAGGCAGTCACTTCACCTCAGCCCCCTCCACTGCCCCTTGAGAGCTACATATACAATGTACTCTACGAGGTGCCACTCCCACCTCCCGGCCGGTCCTTGAAGTTTTCTGGAGTCTATGGGCCAATAATCTGCCAGAGACCAAGTACCAATGAGCTTCCCCTATTTGACTTTCCTGTCAAAGAGGTCTTTGAATTGCTTGGGGTGGAGAATGTGTTTCAGCTCTTTACTTGTGCTCTTCTGGAGTTTCAAATCCTGCTCTACTCACAGCGTAAGTTAGTGCTTACTAGAGCTCTTTCCTTGCATAGGGCCTCCCTTCTTTCCATATCAAATACAGTGGGGCTGATTGTAAAGGTCATGATCTGTTTTAATTTGGGGAAAATCTAGATCTTTTGCAAATCATTTGGACATGAGAAGGATACAATTTCTAATGGCCTATCATCATGGCCTGCTGCTGGGCTCTCTAGTCTGGGAGGGGAACCCTGATATCCCTTACGATTGATGTTGAAAAGAGGGGCAGGAGGTGATAGTCATAGGAAGCTGACTTTCTGTCAGTTCTTGTTCTATTATTTTGCAGGTTATTTCTGCCCCTTCCTCATCCTGAGAGTAAAATTGAGGATTCACAAACAGTGAACCTTCATATATTTGATAAAATGTATTTGAGAAAAATCAGGATATATTGCTTCTTTCTGTTGTTTGTTATAACTGAATTGTTTTTATAACAATTTCAGAGGTTAAATGAATGAGAGCAGCAGATTTGAACAAAAAAGTAGATTAGAAGGAAACAAATATTTATAAAGTGAGCCAGTCAAGCAACATAAAATTAATTCATTCACTGTATATTTGTTGAGAGCCTTCTGTGTACTAGGTATTATTCCAGGAGCTAGAGATACAATGGTGGACAAAACAGGTAAAAATCTTTTCTATAATGGAACTTCAGTGAGGAAAGAGAAGTATTTAAATAAATAAATAAAATTTATAATAAAATTTATAAATGTCTATGGAGAAAAATAAAACAGAAGAGGATGGTATTTTGGGAAGGAAGGTTCCAATGTTTAATAGAGTGATTAATTCTCTATGAGTGACCCATCTTAATATCTGTGGGAAAAGCATTCCAGGCAAAGAACAGTATAAAGTTTTTAAGACAAGAATGTGTTTGCTTTGTTCAAGAAGCTGAGTGAATGGAATGGAGCAAGAGAGCAGGAGTATAGTAGCAGATGGTGTTAGAGACTTAACAGGGTGCCAGATCATACAAAGTCTTCTAGGCCACTGTAAGGACTTTACTATTCTAATTTGCATAGTCATTGGAGGTTTTAAGTTTTTTGACTTTTTATTTTGAAATACTATCCAGCTTATGAAAGAGTTGCAAGAAGTATTCAAAGAACTCTTGGAAGAACAATTCACCAGTTGTTAACACTGGCCACATTTGTTTTATCGTTGTGTATGTGTGTGAACGTAACTGAACTATTGAGAGTCCTAGACACCATGTCCCTTAACTCCTAAATGCATCAGCTTTTATTTTGGAAGAATAAGAACATTTTCTTTGTAAACATAGTATGATTATCAATTTAGGAAATTCGACATTGTTACAATACTGTATTCAAAGTTTCACCATTGTCCAGTAGTGTCTGTTATGATAAATTTTTTAAATTTCTTATCTAGGATCTAGTCCATAACATGTGTTGCTTTTAGTTGTCAGTTCCTTATGTCTTTCATGAAATTGACCTTTATTGAAGAGTACAGGCAAAGTATTTTGTCTAATGTTCCTCAGTTTAGTTCTGTCTGATGTTTTCTCATGATTAGAGTCAAACTATAAATTTTGGCTGGAATGTCACAGAAGTGATGTGATCCTCATTGCATTATGTGAGTAGGTTCATAATGTCTATTTTTTATCACATGAGGGACATGATGTCAGTTTGTCCCATTTTTTGGTAATGTTAATTTGATCATTTGGTTAAGATGATGTCTGCCAGATATGTTAACTAGAAATTTATCCTTTTCCCCTTTGTAATTAAACAATTTGTGGGGAGATACTATGAAACTCTGTAAATATACTGTTCCTCTTCAGAGTTTTGCCTAATGGCTTTAACATCCATTAATAATTCTAGTCTGAATCAGTTATTACCATGTAGGTTACAAAATGGTTATTTTTCTAACTCCATCTGTATTTATTAATTGGCATTTTACTATAAGGAAGAACATCCTATCTTTTTTGTTTCTTAGTTTATTATTGTATGGATGCACAGATTTTAATTTTCTTCAGTAGGTTATATATTACTATATTTATTTTGATGCTCATATAGCCACAGATTTGGTCCATGGGCAAGGGAATAATGTTATAACCTCCATGAGGGCGGGGGTTTTGCCTTTTGTTTACTGATATATTCCAAGCGCTAGAATAATGGTATATATGGGTGCTCAATAAATGTTTGTTTAATAAATTAATAATTTATGCTTATTAACAAGAACACTGTAGTTACTATATTAAGAGGCTGTCTTGAAAAGGGATATGGAGGAAAGCAAAGAGTATAGTTAGAATGCAGTTGCAGTAATCCAGGTGAGAGATGATTTTGGCTGCGACAGTGAAAGTAACAGAGGTTATAGTGAAGTGGTATGAAATGGTTGGGTTCTGGATTTAGTTTGAAGGTAAAATAATGGAGAGTACATTGAATAGAAGAACACATGCCCCATCTAAAGTGGACAAGCACTAATTAGCTCCAGTTAATTCCTTGTGGGAAAGCTGGCCTAATGTTGCTAGATCTTCCAGTTTTTCACAGGGACCCAGATTTTTCATGTTAGGTCTCTGATTTTTAAATGTTGGCAGTAACATTTTTGTTAAACAGGCCAAATGAAAAGCATCTGTGGGTTGAATGTGGTTCCTGAGCCTTCACTGTTCAGCTTCTGGTTTAAAGTTTCAGACTTCTATCTCTGGGTAAAGGATAGACTTGGACAGATCATGTTGCTCTCTTAAGTTACTGTTTCTTGACTGGAGCTTGGCAAAAGTGCTTTAAAACAGAGCTGTTAATGAATAGTGGAGACTGGTTTAGAACAGAGTAGAGAGGAGGACCAAACACCAAACCAGATAGGGTGTTAGACAGTGCAGTGGCACTTAGGCACCTACGATGCAGTGGGGATGTTTAGAGTTGGGAAAAGGAGGATTAAAACCAGAAATATGATAGGTGACATTTTTCCATGAGAGCTCCTTCTTATATTTCTCAGAATATGGGTTATTGTACCCATCATAAGAATGTCAAGAGGTTTGAAGGTAATTGAGAAGGTTTTTGTGTGTAGAATTAAATGGAGCTCAGGACCCCGAAAGTCACGCTCACACATTTAAGAAAAAGCTTTTTCCAAAATATTCTTAGGCATTGGTGAGCATAGCTGAGGCTAAAATGGAGTGACCTTTTATTAGATGTAGGCTGTGCTCTCTGTTATTAATAGAGTACTTTAAACAATTCAAATTGGTTTCCTTTAGATAGTTTTTATTTATGATTCAAAGACCTTATGTGGATGAAAATCTCTCTGGCCCTCCAAAAACATGCTGTCACCAGTCACAGGTGTTGTTTACCATGAATAGGAAAGAGGTATTAGGGAAAAGGAATGCAGGTGAAATTGTACAACTCTAAAATAAGCCTTTAGATGACTGAACTAAGCAGTGTGTGTGTGTTTTTGAAATTTATGTAGATCAATTTATTTAATACTGGATGATAATTGCTCTTTGGTCCATATAGAGATAGGTTTTTTGTTTTTTTTTTTTAATTAATTCCAAAGGGAGTAAAATGAAATCTTTCCTGTCTCCCTTCTCTGGTAGCCACAGATCAAATTTCTTGTGTATTCCTAATGAAAATAATATTTTTTAAAAACAAATAAATAGTATATGGATAAATTATGCAGAGAAAGTTAAAAGTTTCCTTTTCTTTTTGATCTAGAATCCTACCTCTGTGATCTCATTTTTTTTGATGCCTGCCTCCCAATATTTTTAAACAATGCACTATTTTTTAAGTGTTGAGTACACACATGCATTAATTTACATAATCTTTTAATTATGCATATACATTATGATATATTACAATTTTAATATACCATACATATATTTTAAATATAGTATATTAAAACTTGGAAGAAAGAAATTATTGTGGTCACGTGGTAGAAGTTTAAAACATTACAAATGGGTGTGTAGTGAAGTGTAAGACTCCCACCTGTGCCCCTGATTCTTCTTCAGAGAGATTACCACTGTTTCCTTCCAGACATAGTTGTGCATATACAACGCGTATACTTTTAAAAAACAACACAAGTGGGAGCATACTTACTGTTTTGTATCTTCTTTCATTTAATAATATGTCTTGGAGATATTAGGACTAGAGATTAGATTATTTCCTAAGAACAAAGAGTACATGAGAAATTTATTCATATGGTTTTCACAGAAGTGCAAGTATGCAGGAGTAGTTTGTAACTCAGTTTCTGATGTGCAGGAATTGCCCTGACGTTTGTTTAGGAGTGGACTTATCTGTAGAGTGATCTCAGGTCTTATCTTTCTCTGAACAGAGACAAGTCACAAAAATGTGTTGATTCCTATCTCCTCACAATTTAGTGGTGGTTGTAATCCCACTAAGCTTTTCATTATCTCCTTTTGTTGAAAGTAATTGCTCATTAAACATTGTGGGAGTCCTAAGATAACCCAGACAGTTGCCTGGAGCTGAAATGTCTTCAGTTGATTTTGATTGGCTGAAATGCTTTGGGTATAGATGACCTTCAGCTGCTTCTTATTTATTAGTTTCACCTTCTTGGAACCTTGAACACAGAGACCGGCAATGACACTAATGGTACTAATTTTATTGTTTGTACTGGTGTTTAGAGATGTGCTGTTGCTTACACCTCTTGGAAGTCAGCAGCATCCTAGTGTCGGTGCCACAGATAGCTATATCGCTGAGGCATTATTAGGCCATCCTTCAAAGTGGGTTGTTGCTTTTGTAAAATATAAAAATGTAGAGAAAAAAGAAACCTACAACTCACACAGATCAGAAAGGCCATAAAATCTCAAATTTCAGGTATTTATAAAACCAAACCCCATAAATGGAAAGCCTTGAAAGAGATTCTCTCTCACCTCCAAAAGTGTTTTGTTTCTACCATTTCTACAGTTTCAAGTGCATCACAAGGAATTCTTGAGAGATTTCAGTCTGAGGCGAATAAAGTTATCTACTGTAGCAGAAATAGAGAGCTGAGTTTCAGATACTAGATTAGATTCGTCCTGAAGAGTAAGGGAAAACCAGAACTAGACTTCTGTGCTTTTGAAAAACCTGCTCTTACGGAGCAGAGAAAGCCCCTTCCTTCAGACTCTCCAGCATGCCCTTTTTTATAATAAAAATGTTCATAGACGCTGTAGCCAGATACTGGAAGGAATAGTCCAGGAAGCCTCATGACAAAGGCATTTCAGGGACTCCTTTCATTAGAGTGTCTGTTGATTCTCTGTGAGATGTTACTTTTCTTGAGCAGGTGTGCCAGGAATGCCAACCACATATACCGCCTGCTTTATTGACTTTGGGTAAGGGAAAGAGGAAGCTTTTTGTCCTTTTCACAATTGAAAAGGCCTCTGGTACTTCCTGCCTTTTTTTTTTTTTTTTAAATCCAGAAATGCCATATGTATGTGTGTAGACTGAAAAAAGGGGAGGGATTATTCAGTGAAATATTTATTCAAAATATGTGTTTATGAACCAGTGGTGGAACATAGACTAGACATTCAGCTTTAAATATCACTTGAAGGTTTTTTCCTACATTCTTACATTCTTTCGATTCATCTTAATTTTGAATTTTAAAATAAATTCTTAAAATGTCGGAGATTCTTAAGATTATTGCTCTTGAATGGGTTTATTAATAGACATTCATATTTATAAAAATGAGCTGAAAATATAAAAATGGAGGTCTCATCGTGAGAATCACTAGAATGCTTAGTAATTATTACAGTAATCTTAGAGCAGAAGGATTTCAAGATATCAAGATAGCAGATAAACAGGCAAAGTTGTACAGATGGCCTGTGAATTTTAGGTATCACAGAAAGGCTGAAGGTAGTGCTTGCAATGGTCTAAATTTTATTACTCAGCTGCTTACTTTCATGTAGGACTAAGTACTTCTTCTGAAATGATACATAGATGATCTAATTTAACACTTTAGAAGGGTGTGTTTTTGTTTTGTTTTTGTAATTAGGGAACTGTTTTTGTTGCTTCAATGGAGGCGGGGGGAGTATCCCCCACTACATAGTTTTTAATATGAGAATAATGATGCTTTGTGTGGGTACAGTAAAAAATGAGATAGACTGTCTTAAGTCATATCAGTCTGCCCCTGATCTTTAATGAATATGAAAAGACCATGCTCTTTTGTCCTGCTAAACCAGTTGTATTTTGTTTTAATTGTTGCTAATCACATCTCTGGTTGGTTACATTGCTTGTCTGTCAAGTGCCTTAGTTTCCCCAGAGCATATGAAGCACTTTCCTGTAGTGTACCCAAAATGTTAGACTATGAAATTTTAGTTAATAATTTCTACTTATTTGCATTACCAGTTAAAAAAACAATTTCCAAGTGGTGCTTTTTTTTTTTTTCTTAATCAGGAGCAAGTTGATAGCTTTCAAAGCTTTATTAGTGAGCAAAGGTAGGATGCCTTGTTAAACTTCTACCTAATGAGAACATACCAGCTTCTGTTCAGTTCCTACTCAGTCTTCCTCATTTTCTGGAAAGCTTTTTGTTACTTATGAACCAAGCTGTGCTTTGTTTAAATGGTGGAGTTGGTTTTTAGTTTATGAAACCACTTTAACCCTTATGAAAGCTCATTTGAAGTCAGTCATTCTAGAACAGTATTACTCATATGATTTTAAAATTTATGTTTCTGTTTTGTCCCTTAAATGCCTGAAGCCATCATACCATTTGTGAATAGTAATTTTTTTAGTTTCAATTTTAAGGCAATTATGAATTGCCTTTTCCATTTTATTGGCTTTGCCAATATATTTATTACTCATTTAAAAAAATAAAACAGGTCTAGAAATTGCATTTTGAAAAAAAGCTAACCTTTGAGCACAAGTCTTCCCCTCCATGCTAAAGTTTCTGACCGGTTTTGAGTCATAAAACTCAATCTTCTGGGTCTTTCAAGGTCTAGGGAAGTATTAAAATAACCCATTTGTATTGTTCTTATTCAGGAAAGGTTGTTAAGTGGAGGGCAGCCTTAGCTAGTGTGGAAAACCAGCTTCTGCAGGCTTGGTGGTTCTTTGTGCTTGATCTTAAAGGCAAAGGTCACATCAGCTCCTTATAGAATACAGACATCTGAGTGGTAAAAGAGCCTGTTTTGGCTTCTGTGCTCAATGGAGGTTCAGACTACTATTCCTTTTCTTTTCATTCTAGTTCTTCACTCCCTTTCTACTTAAGAGAATCTACTTGACATTCTGGTTTAGTATTTGGAGCAAGGTGCCATTTATGACTTGTTATATTTTCACATAAAATTTTATTACAAGCAGAGACCTGTGTGTGTGTGTGTGTGTGTGTGTGTGTGTGAAGGATAAATTTTAACTTGCGATTTATTGAGGTCTCTGGGTTGTCTCTCTGACACCCACAAGGGAATCACATTCAGTGCTGAAGTTTCTTCTGATCCTCTCTAAATGTGCAATTGTATTGAAGTTTTTAACTTATTATTTGGGAAGTGCCTTGTTTTTGACCATTTGGTTTGTGTTTGTTTTTGTTTTGACCTAGATTACCAGAGACTGATGACTGTGGCGGAGACAATTACGGCTCTCATGTTTCCTTTCCAGTGGCAGCATGTCTATGTCCCTATTCTCCCGGCTTCTCTCCTACATTTCTTAGATGCTCCTGTTCCATACCTGATGGGCTTACATTCCAATGGCCTGGATGACCGGTCAAAGCTGGAGCTGCCTCAAGAGGTAAGAGAAATGTGCTGCGGCCTCTGGCCCCAGTCTAGGATTTGGGAGAGCAGGGCTTTGGGAGATGTGCAGGGTGGTCTCACCATCTTTATTTTCTTTTATTTGGGGAACATTAATAACTTTCCAGGAAAAGAGTAAAAACAACATTTTGCTTAGCTTATATCATTCCAGCACCACTTGCCATCTTTATCACCTGACATACATACATTGTAGTATCTGTTTATATAGTTTTGAATTACCTTTTTCACAGTTTTTCACATATAGTTTTCTAAATACAGTATTTTACATACTTTAAAAAATATTTATTAGAAAATCTTTTTATTATATAAAACTTTAAACATACACAAAAGAGTAGCATGATTCCCGGTCTTCTCATCGCCCAGCTTCAATAGTTACTATACATGTTAAATTATATTTTATATCTATATCTTCTGCCCCCTTTATTTTAAGGAAATCCCACAAGATATAATTTTATAACTACTCCGGTAGTCAAATGTGTATTAATAAATCGAAGGTTTCCTTTTACAGGTCACAGTTGATCTGTAAAAGTTGACCTGATCATGGTGATTCTTGTGGTATTGAGTCTGCCTTGAAAGCTTTCCTTGTTTAAGATAGGAAGGACTTAAGAGAATGCTTTTTCTCTTTTGCTGTGAAGATAGTGTGCTCCTATTTCCTATTGTTTCAAATACAAAAGAATTGATTAAAAATATGTATTTATATGTTTATTTCCTACTTCATTCTAAATAGATTTAAAGCATGATTAGAAATAAGACTTTTTTATTTTCCTAGAATTACCAATAGAACTGGTCTACTTTTTTAGGTCATTTTGTGACTGGTATGAAACTAGCTAGGAGAAGGACTTTCCTACTCTGAATTTCTTAGTCATTAGATAGACTTGGGAAGATGACTTTGGAATATACACTCATGGTGTCAGCATGACTCTTTCTTCCTTGCGTTTGAATTTTTTTTTTTTTGAGATGGGAGGTTTTTTGAGTGTAACCAAAGCATATTAGCATATTTCTTCTCCAAAGAAGAGAGCATTCTCATGGAATTGCATCTGAGCATTCATATTGTTGGGCATGTCTGGTCAGCGTGCTTGATGAAACTAATGATAATTAGATCACACCTGTAATATTTAAATTATAGTCAAATGCATCTCTTTGCTCTTTTTTCTTTCCTTTGGTTTTAGAATTAAAATGTCATCTTTGTAGCTTTTTTTATATCCACCCCTTTTGCTTTTTTGATTATGTAGAGCTTTGTGCTATTTGGGATAGAACAAGATTAATTTAGAAAGAAAAGATCTAAATGATGGAGAAAACCATGAGTTGGAGTATTGAGTTTTTATCTGTATTTGTCTACTGACAAAATATCGTAAAGAGTAGGTACCAAGGTTGTAGAATGGGGAACTTTTTTTTTTTTTGGTCTGAACAAATGCATACTTAATATTGATACATAGTAAACCCAATTATAATTTTATAAAGTCAAAATGAGAATTACGACAAAAGATGCTTGAAGGTGCAAAGCCAAAAGGGCATGCTATGTATAATCTTATAAATAGGTCATTAGGCAAGAAGCCAGATTTCTCAGTTTTATTTTCATCTTTGATATTAGCTTCCTGTATACTTGGGCAAGTTTTGTTCACTGTAGGATCTCTCAGCATTGTTCTTTGTGTGCTTCATGTATATGGGTATATGGAGAGGCTGCTAGGAGATGAACAGTTTTTTTAGTGGGATTATTTGAGAAACTGGGTTGTTTGAGAAACCTCAAAGTTTACTCTGTTCTTAAATATTGGGGCTTCCAGTCTCACTGTACTCCCCGTCATTGCCACATCTTTCGCTTCTCCCTGTGGTTTGTTTGGGAAGGAATGATGACAATGGGACTATAGAATACCTTTCTATACTAAATAAGCAGTTCTGGGGTTTCAGAGTCCCACTTCATCCAGACTGTCCTTCTCAAGGTCACATATCTGTGGAGGCATTTATATAGCTGGATATTTTTTACATTGATTTTTTAGCAAATAACCTCTGAGATATCTGAGTATGTGTAATCTCCTTGGGAAACTTTAGACTGAGGAGAAAAGAATTGACTTTCTCAAGGAGTAAAGTACCATGAAAGATACACATAATGAATGGAGGGTGATAATATCTCCGAAAGACAACGTTGGGATGTCTCAGAAATGATACATGTTTGTTTATATTTTAAAAATCCTACAGTGCACAAAAGCATAAAGAATAAAGTAAAAATTACTTCAAATTTTACCATACAGAGATAGCTACTTTCAACATTTTGGTGGACATCTGGTGGCATCTTTATGCTGCTAGAAGGAAGCTTTGAGTCAGGGCTAGGGGAATTCACCTGGGTCTCTACATGGAGCATTATCAGGATAGTGGGGTAGGGCAAGCTTGCTTTATAAAAGGGACTTTATCCAGAAGGCTGAAGACTGTACATTCCCTGACCCCCCTCTATATCAGAATCTATCAGTTGCTGCCTTATCTTTGGCATCAGAAGTCTGTGAAAAGCTCTTTGTTTTTTACACCAACACATGAGCTCAGCTGGCTCTCGGCAAGTGTGAGTGCTGAGCAGCCTTTGTGAGGCATCCTTTGTCCTGTGTTTCTCTTTTGGGTTTCATTGTCTGGATCCAGGAAGGAGGCAGGGCGTCCATAGCTATGTAAGGAGAAGCAAGTAGAAGATAGAAGAGTAAAGAAGGGGATGTCGTTCTGTCTTAGGTCTTTCTTTCTTTTCTACTTTTTTCCCCTCCTTTCTCAGGATCTTTCTTCAGTATATTTTTCCCAGTAATCTGTGTGTTGGGCTCCCTCATCAGTGAATAATATGGAGATAGACTAGGGGGTGAGGGTAGCTGTGTTTTGGTGTTAGGAACTTAGGGCTTGGAAAAGGCATTTTGACCTCCTGCAGGAAGAGACTTGGGAGACTTCGAGATTGTGGGAATCCATATGGTCCCTACCTCAGAGCATCGAAGTCTTCCCATGGCCTTTCCCAGCAAGGCAGGAGGTTAACTGAGGAAAACGGATCACTTGGATTTAGTGTTTCTTCCAGGCTTCTACTTGTCTCTCAAGCTGTTTTGCAGGAGTTGGCCTCTTCTCAGCTGAGGAAAGGGGTGCATGTGGCTCACAGCCGTGGGAGAAAAGCCAACCAAGCATTGTTGAGTAGATGTAGTTATTTTTAGCTGTTTCTGTGTTTCCTTTTACACAAACTGCTTTTTTTCCTCTAAAGACAGGAGAACCAGTGGGGTAAATGTGTGCCTCTGATGGGTCACAGTCTTTGTGGACCGGGTTTATGAGGCAGGAAGGTGATCTTTATGGCTAGATGATTTAACTCCGTCTTTATTTTAATGACTTTATCTGAAAATATAATTTAAAAATTTTAAAGGAATATACAATAACTGGCCTATTTTTAGGTGTTAAACATTTATTTAGGTGTTAAACATTTTAACTTATGTAGGCAAGACAAAGTTGTTACCTAGTGAGGAATTCTAGAAAGAAAAATTTATAAAGAGATTCTTATTCTAATCTTTGCATTGTGGATATGAGAAAGTTCTCTTTTTTACTTTTGGGTTGGTAGGTGGAGTAATTTATGCACTGAGCAAAAATGGATCAGCATTTTGTTATACAATAGAGGCACCATGCCAAAAGAGGGACTACTTAATAATGGAGCTGGAAAAATGTCCATAGGGGAAAATAGTAAAAATTATCCCTACTTCATGCCATAACAAAATAAACTTGAGATGGATAAGTAATTAAATGTCAAAAGCAAAGGATAAATTTTCTAGAAAATATTAAAAAATACTTTCTGACCTCTGAGTAGGTACTTTGTGAACAAGTTACAGAAAGCACTTACCATAAAATAAAAGATTAGTAAATTAGATTTTTTTTAAATTAAGAAAAAGACTTCTTAAAATGGAAAGATAAGATAAAAATTAGGAGAGATATATGTAACACATATAATGTGCAAAAGAGCATCAGGAGTTGATAAAGAACTGCAAATTAGTAAGAATATAAACAACCCAATAGAAAAATGGGCTAAAGACATGAAAGGTATTGCACATTTATTTACTTTACTAGTAATCAGAGAAGTATAAATTAAATCTACTCATTTTACTGGAAAAATTAAGAGATGTGATGATACCAACAATAGCATCTTTCTATTGTGGAATTTTCCTATCCAGTAATTCTGTATATATACATCCATTTATTGACATTTAATATTCCACAGTGATAATAACAATGTTAATTAACATTTATTATATACTATAGGCCTGGCACTGTGCTAAATCTTTGACATTTATTGTCTCATAATCCTCAAAACAGATCTATGACATAAGTAATATTATTATCCCTATGCTATGTGAACAAAACTGACAAACTCTGAATAATGTACTGTTGTGAAGGAAATGATAGTTATCTTGGCTAGAACAGGTGATAAGTATATATTTTTCAAAGACATTTTTAATTTATAGCTGCAAGAAAATTCCAACAGGGACAGGAACTGTAAAATATTTTAAGTTAAATTGAACAAGAAATGTATAAGACTACTAAGGATAAGAGTAGGTTAAGAGCTTGAGGGTATGACTGAAGTTAGGCTGGCTGAGTTCAAATCTCAGGTCCTCTAACTAGCTTTGTGACTTTGGACAAGTTACTTAATTCCTCTGTGTCAGTTTTGTCTGTAAAATAAAGATAGAAAGATATTGCCAAATTATTCTTTGTTAATTCAGATTACCTACCTCACCTGCAGTCTATGACAGTGTCGTCTCTCTATCTGGAAGCAGTCTTAAAGCCAGATTGAAGCACAGAAAGCATTAAGTTCAGCCACCAAATCTTAGAAATCAGGACTGAGACTCAGAAAGGAATATTGGTACACTTAGGGTCATATAGGGAGATAGTGATAGAGTCAGGTCTGGAATCTAGCCTTTTTGATTACTCCTTGTGTTCTTTTACTGTAAGAATTCATGAATTTGACAAATATTTTATGAACATTTATTATATGTGAGCCGTTCATGCTAGATGCTAAACGTCTGTGTCATCACATAATCCTTACCTCTCTCTAAGACACATGTTTTTATTTTTTAATATACATTTTATAGCCGAGGAAACAGAATCAGAAAGGTTAAGTTTAAGTAACTCTCCCAAGATCATACAACTAGAAAGTGGTAGGGGAAGAGTGGAACACAGGTCTACCTCCTTCCTGAGCTCCATCTTTTTTATCTCATACGTGCCCATTTCAGATGTTTTTCCTTTCTTGTGTTGTTCATTATCTTTTCTAAAGCGTCTTCATTAATTCTCTGGAGTTGTTCACTCATCCTGTTTTGACTGCCAGGCAAACCTCTGTTTTGTGGACATTGACAACCACTTCATTGAACTTCCGGAGGACTTGCCTCAGTTTCCCAACAAATTGGAGTTTGTCCAGGAAGTCTCTGAGATTCTCATGGCCTTTGGCATTCCGCCTGAAGGGAACCTTCATTGCAGCGAGAGTGCTTCCAAACTGAAGAGGCTCCGGGCCTCTGAGCTTGTCTCTGACAAGAGGAATGGTAATATTGCAGGCTCCCCTTTGCATTCCTATGAGCTCCTCAAGGAGAATGAAACGATAGCCCGGCTGCAAGCCTTGGTCAAGCGGACTGGTGTGAGCCTGGAAAAGGTAAGATGTTGTATATGAGTCTGTATGTTTTGGTCTGTGCTAGGGTGCTGTCCTGGTGAAATAAAGTGTGGGATGAGAAGGCATTCAGTTCAAGACAAGGCATATTTGTGACCAGGGAAAAAATACACTTTTGTGGGAGACTGGATTCAGCTCCAGCAAACATTATCCTAGTAAATGATACTTGAATCTAAATCTGGCATTAAATCTGGGTAGTTTCTCACTTGGGCATCAAGGAGAGCCTTCTCTAATTCCTTGTGAACACTATAGCAGAATAACTTGAAGGGATGATGTCGATAATCTGTGTGTTCAGACCTCTCTCAGATCCATTGCCCTGTGAGTTTCTTAGTAACCTAAAAGCATACAGAGCAGGAATTATTAACTCTGTTTTTATAGTTAAAAGAACTGGGGTTTAGAGAGCCTGAGTGTTTTGACTAACATTAAATGTCCTGTAAGAGGCCAGAACCTGGTCTTCTTGAATTCTAGTCCTGTGCTCTTTCCAGGAATGTACTTAGCTTTCCATTTCCTGACTGACAGACTATCAGTTTTTGGCAGTTTTTTACACCTCTTCACCCTCCCCCATTCTCACTGTGAGTTTGCTTTTGCAAACTACATATAAGTAAAGTGGGCCAGTGCAATAATTTTGTTGGGCTATTTTTTAGTGAAGTGTGAAACATTTCATTTTCCTGCTTTAGTTAGTTAGTAGAGCAGATATTTTAAAAAAAATGATGGCTAGTGATAGGGGAGCAAAGCCATATTTAGAGAGATTTAAAAGGTTAAAAAGACATAGTAAGGGGATATTTTTATGGAGAAAGATAAGAAAAGTGATATGGGGGAAAAAATCAAAGAGATGAAGGGAGAGCCAGAGTCTGACCTTGTTGCTTTGCATTATCATTTTCTCATTGACTTCCAGATTCTCACCTTACCCTGACCCTTGAGATAAGTAGCACCTCTATTGCTGAATCTCTCTCTGCTTATAGTGATCACTTTCATTGAGTTGTTGGATACTGGCAAATAGAACATCACTTTCATTGGGTTGTCGTGTACCTGCAAATGGAACATCTCATTTTCTTTTTCTTCATGTTGGAATCCCTTTCTTTTTTTTCCTTCTCATTATTTTCTCTTTTGTTGATTTCCTCCATTTTCTGTGAAGTAAATGACCCCTGGAGAAAAAACAGATGAGTTGCTTTTCTTTGGGATAATAAGAAAAGCTTGTGTGTTCTCAACTGTTGTTTCTTTTTTGTAGCTGGAAGTGCGAGAAGACCCCAGCAGCAATAAGGATCTGAAAGTTCAGTGTGACGAAGAAGAACTCAGGATTTACCAGCTAAACATTCAGATCCGGGAAGTTTTTGCAAATCGTTTCACTCAGATGTTTGCAGATTATGAGGTGTTTGTCATTCAACCCAGCCAGGATAAGGAGTCCTGGTTTACCAACAGGGAACAAATGCAAAACTTTGACAAAGTGAGTATAATCTGCAGAGGAGTTGGTGAGGCTTGAAGATTTAACTGAAGATGAGTTTTTCTTTCACAGTACAGTTGACCCTTGAATAACACAGGGGTTAGAGGCTGACCCCCTACCCCAGTCAAAAATTTGTGTATGACTTCTGACTCCCCCAAACTTCATTTGTCCTTTGGTATCCATGAGGGATTGGTTTTCAGACCCCCACAGATACCAAAATCTTCAGATGCTCAAGTCCCACATATAAAATGGCATAGAACAATGCATACTGTTGGTCCTCTGCATCCACAGACCCAACCGCACATCGAAAGTACTATTTTCAGTCTGTGGTTGGTTGAACCTACAGATGAAGAACTGGGGATACAGAGAGCCAATTATATATTTATCGAAAAAAATATGCATATGAGTGGACCTATGTAGTTCAAAGACATGTTGTTCAAGGGTCAATTGTATTATATGCTGGAAACAAGTTAATGGTCCTTCTGATGTTGATAAAATATAAGGTCTTATTACTTTAGCACAGAGTACTGATTCTTTCAGGTGATTTCCTTTCAGTTAAGGAGCTCTTTTATGCAAAGATGCACACCCATACAGGTTGAACATCAGGATTCTGGGAAGATTGGTTGCCATAGTAGTTTACCTGAATAAGTTTGGGCTAGTGTGTCAAGAGTTTCAGGATACCTGAAATTATGAGTATTGAAAGATTTTGCTGTTTGCTTTTCATAAAGACTTAGGAAACTTCAGAGAAGAGTTAACCTGTTGGACGGACTCTTTGGGTGCATTGCCTTTGTTGACATACCCTTTTTCCTTTTCCTTCTTCCCTGTGGATGACTGTCTGGTTCCTTTTGATCCCACCAGGCATCTTTTCTATCAGATCAGCCTGAACCCTACCTACCCTTCCTCTCAAGATTCCTGGAGACACAGATGTTTGCTTCTTTCATTGACAATAAAATCATGTGTCATGATGATGATGATAAAGATCCTGTGCTTCGAGTATTTGATGCCCGAGTAGACAAGATCAGGCTGTTGAATGTTCGGACACCTACTCTTCGCACATCCATGTACCAGAAGTGTACCACTGTGGATGAAGCAGGTGAGGCCTCTTTGTTGCTATACTTGCTAGCTTCTTAGATTATGTCATTAATGTGTCCTTGTTCCTAAATATGCCAGCTTCTTTCCCTGTTTTTGCTTTTGCATAAGTCATTCCCATAGCCTGAAATGATCTTTCCTGCCTTTTTTGCCTGGTTAACTTAACTTCTTCTCATCATTTAATACTGTGTTCATTAGGAATGGGTCCTGCGGTAGGTAATAGAGAATCTAGTCAGTAGTAGGTTAGACAGATGTGGGTGCTATTTTTCTCAAATTAGCAAGAAGTGCAGAATTGGTAGTTGCTGGCGTTGGCTCAGCTGCTCAACAGTGTAATCAGGAACCGAGGTTCTATCTTTTTAGTCAGCTATCCTTAGCATATTGACTTTTATATTCATGCTTGTTGCCTCACGATTACAAGAAGCTTTTTGTGTTCACATTCAGGGCAAGAAGAGGGGTGGTTGTTACCAGCTATATTTTCCCTCTTGTATCAGAAATCAAAAGCTTTCCCAAAAATTACCAACAACTTCTGTCATCTCATAGGCCAGAACCATGTTATATGACCATCTGTAAGTGCAAGGGAGGCTGTGAAAGTGAGTATTGAACTAGTAGTAATGTTACTCTGAACAGTATCAGAGTTCTATTAGCAAGAAAAAAGGGGCAAATGAGTTATGAGTAAGCAATTGAAAGTTTTATCACAAAAACTTAGCTAATATGTCTCCTCTGAAGAGACTTTCTGGTGCCTTTAGGCTGAATGGGTAGATTCCTTCTTTGTGCTCTTGTGGTGCTTCATTCTCACCTCCTCTCTGTAATCTCTTTTCTTTGGGCTGTCATTAACAGTAAACAGTTTACCCATTTTCTTACCCCCAATCTTCTAGCATTGTGCTTAGAACATATAGATATTAATATTGGACTACATGCATGATTGAAAAAAGCTTTTTATTCAGAGGCCTATCTAGATAAGTTTAGCTAGAGAATAGTCTCAGTTTGAGATGTCAGAATTAAGTAGTGTGTTCACTTCTTTGTGCAATACTCAGTGTCTTTGTAGCCTTTTTGTATATATTACTCATTCATTTACCAAATATTATAAATACCTACTACATGCTTAACATGTGGTAAGTGCTCAACAAATATTTACTGAATGAATGAACATGCCAAATGTCTTTCTAAGTTTTGAAGATACAACTGGCGACAATTTGAACAAAGTCTGCCTTCATCAACAATATTCTCTAGCCTTCTATCTTTACCTTTTAGCTCTTGTTCTAGGCCTTTCATTAAGAGGACAGCCCTCTTGGCTAATGAGGACACGTTGCTCATGCAAGTGGACTGCTCTGACATAGTCATCCTTGCTTTTTGGAACACATCAGTCTTCAAATTACTGAACCCTGCCTAAGGCTTTGGTCTTGGGAAGCTTGATGGAAATTTTTACAAGACTATATGTAGGTTTAGAGAAACATCTCCCAAGCCATCAGTTTAAACCAAGACTTCCTAATCTTTTCATTCTGTGCTATACTTGAAAAGGACAACAATATTTCTATGTGGCTCACTGGAATAAAAGGAGGAGTCTGCTTATAGTTAGAGGCTATAAAGCAAGAGGCTATAGTCCCTTGAGGCCTTTCTCATTTGTCACAAGGGTTGAGGAAATCAGTTCTCAACCCATCTGTAATCCATTTGTTGAACACCAAACACCATAGCATGCTGATTTGAATTACTCTGGTCGCAGTTGTGGCCAGGATATGTGTTCTTATGGGCCTGCTAGAATGTAGATTTGGGATATAGAAGGAGGGTTAGCTAACCCTTATTTGTATAACTCATTTCAGAAAAATAGGTGTCAGAGAGACCTTATAGCCAACTCTGTGCTCTGCTCCCAGTAATAACGGGAATATCTTAACCATTGGTATATCCCTTAGTTATGCCCCAGAGAGATACACTCCAGTAATGCTATAGCAGGGTTCTTGCCACTGGTCTCAGATCTTTAGCCTGGAGGAGTAGTTCAGCCACCTCATCCCTTCCCACTTGGATACCTCAGCTTCTTCAACTAGTCCGGTTGGAAAATAGTGAAGAATATAACTAATGAGGTCTCTTTTGAGACCTTTTAAAAAGTTATATTTTAAAGGGATTCTGATGGCAGTGAGTTCTACTCAGCCAGTAATTATAAAGATATTCCTTTGGTTCACCACATATCCTCAGGGCCTAGGATAGTACCTGGTACATTTTAGACATTGAGTAAGTTCTGTTGAATAAGTAAGGGTGGGAAGAAGTGAGGGAGGCCCAAAGAGAGAAGGTGACTTGACCTAGGATTAACAGCAGGACCAAACAGTTGAGATGTTTTTACATGACTCTAGAAAATACCAGAAGAGTTAACAGCTTTTTTTGTTCTTACTGTTTAAAAATTTTGAGATATAATTGATATACAATAAACTGCACATATTTAAAGTTTTGGTGTGTGTGTACACACACACACCACACACTTATATCAAGATTGGCAAACATACCCATCACTCTCAAAAGTTTTCCCTTTTGTAATACATTCATCCCATCTCCTCCCCACTCTCTCTCCAAATCCTGAGGGCAACCGCTGCTATGATTTCTGTTACTGTAGTGTTTTCATTTTCTAGAATTTTATATAAATGAAATTATATAGTATGTACTCTATTTTTTTTTAAGTGTGGCTCCTTTTACTCAGCATAATTATTTTGAGATTCATTTATGCTCTTTTTATTGCTATAGTATTTCATTGTATTGGTATAATTTGTTTATTTACCTTTTGGTTGTAATTTGGGATATTTATGTTGAGTTTTTAAAGAAACTGCCAAATTGTCTTTCAAAGTGGTTGAACTTTTTGCATTCCCACTAGCAGTATATGAGAGTTACAGTTCTGTCACACTGTTGCTAATATTTAATATGGTCAGTCTTTTCAGTTGTAGCTATTCTAGTAGATTTGTAGTGGACTCTCATTGTGGTTTTGATTTGAGTGTTCCTGATGAGTAACGAGGTTGCATTTTTTTTTTTATTGGCTTGTTTGCCATCCATTTATCTTCTCTTGCAAAGTGTCTGTTTAAATCTTATGCCCAGTTTTTACTGGGTTGTTTTCTTATTATTAAGTTTTAAAAGTTTATATTCTCGATACAAGCCCTTTATGAAATACATGATTAGCAAAAATTTTCACCTCTCTGAGGCTTGTCTTTTTATTCTCCTAATAGTGATTTTTTAAACTTTGAATTTATTGGGGTGACATTAGTTAATAAAACTACATAGGTTTCAGGTTTACAGTTTGATGATACATCATCTGTATATGGCATTGTGTATTCACCACCTAAAGCAAATCTCTTTTTGTCACCATGTATTTGACACTCTTTATCCTTATTTTCCCCACTCTTCCTGTTTTTCCCTCTGGTAATCACTAAACTGTTGTTCGTGTCTGTGAAGTTTTGTTCGTTTATCTTGTACATTTCTTGCTTTTGATTTTATATCCCACATATGAGTGAAGTGATATGGTTTTCTACTTTTTCTGACTTATTTCACTTAGCATGATTATCTCAAGATCCATCCACATTATCACAAATGGCAGTATTTTATCTTAAGGCTGAATAATAGTTCATTATGTATATGTACTACATCTTCTTTATCCAATCATCTATCAAAGGACTCTTCGGTTGTTTCCATGTCTTGTCCACTGTGAATAATACTGCAGTTACAGGATACAAGATCAATCTATAAAAATCCGTTGTGTTCCTATAATACTGACAATGAAATTTCAGAAAAAGAAATGAAAAAAAAAAAAAAACAGTTCCTTTTGCAGTTGCGACAAAAAGAATAAAATACCTAGGAATAAACTTAACAAAAGATGTGATGGACATATATACACTGAAAACCACAAGACATTATTAAAAGAAATTGAAGAAGACACAAAGAAATGGAAAGATATTCCATGTTCATGGATTGGAAGAACCAACATAGTTAAAATGGCCATATTACCCAATATATAGATTGAATGCAATCCCAATCAAAATTACAATAGAAAAACAACAACAAAAATCATCAGATTTATATGGTATAAAAGACCCCTAAAAGCCAAAGCAATCCTAGAAAATAAGAACAAAGCCAGAGGTATCACACTACCTGACTTCAAATTATACTACAAAGCGACAGTAATCAAAACAGCATGGTATTGGCAGAAAAACAGACTCAGAGACCAGTGGAATAGAATTAAGAGCCCAGAAATAAACGCACATACATATGGGCAAATAATTTTCAACAAAGGAGACAAAAACATTCAATGGAGAAAAGAGCTTCTTCAATAAATGGTTCTGGGAAAATTAGAAAGCCACATGCAAAGGAATGAAACTAGACTGCTCTTAGTCACCTACATCAAAATTAAGTCAACATGGATCAAAGACATAAATATAAGACGTGAAACAGAAATAGTATAGAAGAAAATACATGGACCTTGGTTTTAGAAAAGATTTTATGAATTTGACTTCAAAAGCAAGGGAAGTAAAAGCAAAAATAATAAATAAATAGGAGTATATCAAACTAAAAAGCTTCTGTGCAGCAAAAGAAACTGTCAACAAAACAAAGAGGCAATTATCTGATTGGGAGAAGATATTTATAAACAATGCCTCTGATAATGGGCTAATCTCCCAAATATATAAAGAACTCATACAGCTTAACAACAACAACAAAAAACAAACAATCCAGTTAAAAAATGAGCAGAAGTCCTGAACGGTCAGTTCTCCCAAGAAGACATACAAATGGCCAACAGACATATGAAAAGATGCTCAACATCACTAGCTATTAGGGAAATGCAAATCAAAACCACAACGAGGTATCACCTCACACCTGTAAGAATGGCTATCAACAAGACAATATCTGTAGAATCTGTAGCAATGTCATTTTTCTCATTCCTGATATTGCTAATTTGTATCTTCCTTTTATCCTGATCAGTCTGGCTAGAAACTTATTTTACTAATCTTATAAAAGAACCATTTTGGGGGGGTTTTAAAACTTTTTATTTGCATATTTAAAAAATTGTGCATTTTAATAATTAAAATCATTTGAACAAAAAAAAATGGGACCCTGATTAAACTGCATTTTACAGTCTGCAGGACACCTTGGACCAACTTGGTTTTTACTTTAGATTTCACTGTCATCCCATCCAGCTTTTGCCTTCACCAACATGCAAGTTCTTTTCCTTCCCTGCCAGCCAGTCAGGAAGATGGGAGAGGCAGGTGTGGCCTTTGTTGTCATTAATTCTTTGAAGTGAAAAGGGGCAGCACAGTCATTTAAACTTGATCCAACCTCTTTGCATTTTACTAAAGTTAAACAGTTAAAAAGTAAAATAAGAAGTCAGTGCTTGTGGAATGCGATGCCTGCCTTATTACGATTCACCTGCTTGCTTCTGTTCAGTTGTTCCTTTTGAAGGCAGTGGATTTTTCTCTTGTGTTTCTGTCTTCTTCAGTTTTGACTTATTGAATTTCTCAATCTTAGCCATATTGGGTTTGTCAGACATGGTTGCAGAGGAAGCAGAGTAGGTGTGCAAATGAGTGAGTTCTATCTGCTCAGTGGCAGTCACTAAGTGCCCTGAAAGAACTAGTTTTTAGATTTATTAATTTTTTCTGTTTATTTCATTGGTTTCACTCTTGCCTTTATTATTTTCTTTCTTGTACTTCTAACTTAATTTGCGCTTTTTTTTTTTTTTTTTAGTTTCTTAAAGTGGAAGCTGAGGTCATTAGTTTGAGACCTTCTTTTCCAAGATAGGTGTTTAGTGCCATAAATCTCCTTTTAAGTAATATTTTAATTACCACACATTTTGATATTTTTATTTAGTTTCATTTTTATTCAGTTCTTTCTTATTTCCCTTCTGATTTTTGATGCATGAGTTATTTAGAAGTGTGTTATTTACTTTTAAGATGTTATTATTGATTATTGTGGTCAAAGGATGTACTTTTTATACTTTAAATTATTTAAAATTTTTTGAGACTTATTTTATGGTGGAGAATATGGTATATTTTAACAAATATTTGTTGTTGTTGTTCTCTTCTAGAGAAAGCAATTGAGCTACGTCTGGCAAAAATTGACCATACTGCGGTTCATCCCCATTTACTTGACATGAAGATTGGACAGGGGAAATATGAGCCAGGCTTCTTCCCAAAGCTGAAGTCTGATGTGCTTTCCATTGGACCAGCCAGCAACAAGTGAGTCAATCCCAGGGATTCTCTGATTTAGCTCCTTAATCATAGATCTCTAATCATCCAGTATTTATGCCTGAGCTAATAGAAGATCTCTGAATTTTTAAAGTGAATATGGAGAAGGTCATTCATTTGTTTGAACAAGAAAACAGGTGACAAAATATCATCAGCTCCTGTCTCCACTGTATAAGTTGGTATATCTCCGCATGCCTATGAGCTTCAAGAAGCCAGTCTGCAGATGGGTTGAAATTATCTCATGACTGAATTTCATACAGACATCTAGCTAGCATTATGTCTTCAGTAAGTGGTGGTTGAAATAATTGGTGTCTAAGCTGAAAGTAGATAACTCAGCGGGATTGCTGTTCTTTAGTTATTTTTGGAGATGAGTGTATCAGAGCCCAGACAGAGTTGACCTGCATCAAAAACTATAGTTTTTGTAGGTGTTTCAAGGGAGATATGACTGTATTCTCTTGGGAGTTACCTTTCTAGACCAGTAACTGATCTTTAAGCTAATCTTCCTCAAGTTCTCTGAGCTATCTTTGGTGACTTTTTGGTGGTTTCACAGCATTGGTCCCTCGACATTCAAGTTTTCTCCTGTCATTTGACCTTACTGTCTTAGTGGGATGTTCTTAATTGCCTGCTTTTATGTGTCAGGTGGACAAAAAGGAATGCCCCTGCCCAGTGGAGGCGGAAAGATCGGCAGAAGCAGCACACTGAACACCTGCGTCTAGACAATGACCAGAGAGAGGTAAGACACCTTAAGAATGACAATGCTACATTCTTCTTTTCTTTCCTATTTTCTTAGCTTCTGGTCTTATTCAGATGTCCTAGCAGTGACCTCATTCATGTCTGAATGTGGAGCAGAGATACAGTAACCACTGAAATAAGAAGGTAATTTGAGACTGAAAAATGAAGCAGACAACTCCATGGATTATAGCAGGATTTATTGTCGGGTGGTTACTTATAGGGATGAAGTCAGAGCAGAGGTCAGAGATCATCTGTGTATACTGTTGGGGTGGCCTCCACTCCACCTTCAGACACCTTTCCCAGTAAAGAAGGGTTCATAATAGGGTTAGTTCCTGATGCCTGTTACTGGGTCTAAGTTATGACAAATCCAGGATGTATGATGTTCTTCAGGTGACAGCTAGCCACTAGCCATGTAGGTCCTCTATGAGCCAGGCTCTGTTTGCATCCCCATTCAGGAATGATGTCAGAGCTTAGAAGAGAGCCTTTCACTGTGCTTTCAGTACTCCCTCATGCATCATACTCACTCCCTAGGGAATGTGACAGGAACCACAGAAGATAAGAGTCTGAAACTTGGAATAAATTCTTTTAAAATTTGTGAGGCTTTTCTTTGTGTATGGTATGCTATTAAAGAAGTAATTCTGTTAGAATGAGAAGAGATGCTGAACTTGGGTTAATGCTGTCAATCTCTAAACCTGGGGAGGGCGTTACTTTTTCATATTTTTTGTGTATTTTAATTTAAAACAGATCATCTTGACTTTTTTTTTTTTTTCCTTAGAGGAACAAAGGAGAAAAATGTTGTTATCAGATACCTAGGGATTGAGGATTCTTGAATTGACCTTTTGAGACCTCATTGCTTGTAAGCTGAGTTTCTCAGCTCTACTATAACTTGTTCCCAGTAAAGTTGCTAGTTATAAACCTGAAATTGGAGACCCAGCCTTATTTAGTTGCAGAGAAGTTGTGAAAATGGTGTTTAACCTTCAGAAACCTATTCTGGAACTTATTTTTGAGAAAAGACCCTGAAATTTGAATTATATATATATATAAAACTTAATAAAGCATGTTGTTTTCATATGTGTCTGGCACCTCAGTGAATGGGAAAATAAATAACATATACTTGCCTTTGCTGTTTTTAAAGCAATAAATTAAAATTATAAGGTATGTTATGAATTTTTAACTGCTGATTTGTAGGATACAGTTGTGCTTAGAGTTTTTGTGAGGGTGGCTTAAGGGGTGTTAGGTATTGATGTTACTTAAAAGTTTCCCTTGGGTCTTCCATGTCACTTTCATATTACTTTTTTCAGTAGTATTTATTGAGCATACTTTCTTGGACAAAATCACTATAGTAAGCACTTTGAAATATAACAATGACAAGGCAGTAGCCTTGTCCTCAGAGAATACCAGTTTTTTTAAGGGAGCAAAGTCAAGTACACCAAAAACTTTGGTAGAAGAGTCTTTATAAAGGACCATGTGAGAGGCAAGGCGATGTTTGATCATTGATTAGAGAAAGCAGAGGTCAGTTACACCTGGGGTAATCATCAAACAAGACTGTTTAGTGGAGTCAGAATCTGTTTAAGTCTTAGAAGATGATGATAGGATTGTTAGAGATAAAGAAGAGCATTTTAAGTAGAAGAAATGCAGGATCAAAAGCTTGGTGATTATTTTGTAATGGAGGCTGTGGGCAGAATATTTTGGAGAGAGGATGTACCAGAGGTAGCTAGCAAGTTAGTTAGGTAGCAGTAGTCCAGGAGATAGTAATTGAAACCTAACCTTGAGGGTTGGTGATAGGGGCAGATTAAGGGGCTAGAGGATAGAAGGGGCAGAAACTACTGGAATAAGTATAAAGGAAAAGGCAGTTTGGGGTAAAAGTGTTGGCTGTGAAGCAGGGATACTGAGAGGATGTCAGTATGCAGTTTACTGCATTTATGCGGGTTCTATATAAAAACAAAACAGCACATGGAGAATCACCAGCACATTGTAGAAAGAGAGAAAATACAGTTGTTTTGAGTGTGTAATCTTATTTTTCAGGCTCTAATTTTAGCAAGGTTATACTTTGTAATGACAAGGGTAGATATCTTTGATATGGACAGAGGAGTTAAATTCCTCCTAGCTTAGTGGGAAAATGATTTTCTTAATAGTACGCTGAGATTTGGATGGATTTGCACACTGAGTTATATACATGGTTTGGCCGTTTGTCTGTGTGTTACCACTTGTATCATTAAAGCAAAAGTAATTACAGTACTGATTGAGTGCTTTCATCTGAGAAAACAATTCATCATATTATCTCAGTTTTTCCCTTTGTTACAGAGCTGCATTTTAAACTTTCTGCCCTCAACTTTATCTGAACCTAGGAAAACAGTAAGAAAGTACTAGGTGATAGTGCCCTCTTCAGGCACCCATCAGTACGTCGCCTGAAGTTTGTATGCATGGGTACAAAGAGTTTGATTTTTCTGTTTGTTGTAGAAGTACATCCAGGAAGCCAGGAATATGGGCAGCACCATCCGCCAGCCCAAACTGTCCAACCTCTCCCCATCAGTGATTGCCCAAACCAACTGGAAGTTTGTAGAGGGTCTGCTGAAGGAATGCCGCAACAAGGTGAGCTGTGGATGCCTCCGTATGTGTGCGAGTTCCTTGGCAACCAAAATGAGACCAATCCTTGGCTGTGACTGTTATTTATTGGTTTTAAAAATATTGTTAACATAACGAGATAGTACTGATTATAAGATCCTGTTAATTTGGAATTAGGTGTATTTGTTTTAAATAAAAGAACCCATTAATCAAGAGCAAGCACACTTTGCTTGATATAAACTTAATATGTATTCTTTGAAACTAAGAAATAGATGTTTTTGTTTTTAGACATCTTACCTTACTTACTTGAAATCATTGTAGTTGAATTGTCTTCACCAGATTAGTCTTACGTATATAAAAATACTTTTGCCTCTTTTAATTTGATAGCAGTGATAATATATGCCTAGAAACAAGAATTTATTGAGTGCCTACTATTTATTAGGCCAAAATGTGTTATTCAGTTTAAGCTCGTTGTCAGGATGTTTTTCTCAATTCTACAAAGACAATCATTTTTTACAAAGCTTTACTGAGATATAATGGATATAAAAATTGCACACATTTAACATATATATCTTGATGAGTGTGGACCCATTATACTATGAACACAATCAAGATGCTAAACATATCAGTCACTTCCAAAAACTTTATGTTCTTTTGTGGGTTCTGTTTTTGTGATGAGAACACTTAACATGAGCTCTATCCTCTTAACATACTTTAAAGTGCACAATATTGTATTATTAATTATAGGTATTATGTTGTATAGCAGAACTCTAGAACTTGCTTATCCTGCATACTGAAACTTCATATCTACTGAGCAACAGTTCCCTATTTTTCCTCTCTCCCTGGTAAACAACATTCTGTTCTCTGCTTTTGTGAGTCTATGTTAGATGCCTCATATACACAGGATCGTGCATTATTTGTACTTTTGTGACTGGCTTATTTCACTTAGCATAATGTCCTCTAGGTTCATCCATGTTGCAGCAAATGTCAGGATTTCCTTAGTTTTTAAGGTCAAATAATATTCCATTGTATATATTGATATCCCTTCTTATTTACCCATTTATCTGTTGATAGACACTTGGGTTGTTTTCATATCTTGGTTATTGTGGATAATGCTGCAGTGAACACATAGGGTATAGGTATCTCTTTGAGATTATGATTTTAGTTTTTTCGCATATATATTCAGAAAAGGGATTGCTGGATGAAAAGACAGTCATTCTTAATGTTTAATGTTTTAGTTATGAATGTAATTTCTTGGTTTAAAAAATTTCATTAATATAATGAGATATATAATATTTCATAAAAATATATTCTTTCAACCAAGTTAGTATACTATACTTCTTAGGACAATTCAACTCAGTCTCTACTGTAATCTTCTGTTTATTTGTCAATGGGAAAAAATTTTCCTGCATTTTCAGTTTGCAAGTGGTAGTCATATATAGGATGAAATCAAATATACTTTCTCTTATTGAAGAAATGATTACTGTTGCAAGTTAGATTGATATAGTAGTACTGATATTTTGTATTCAGATTTGTTTTAAAAAGCTGCTGTCAGTTCACTCTGAGCCATTGATATCTGTGATTTCCACACAGTGTCGTTTTTCCTTTGTCAAGAACATTGGTGATGCTACCTTTCCTGATTGAGGGCTTTTCTGTTATCTCTGAGATTTGTTTTCCAAGACGCTGACATTTATTCTCAGGTTTTGAGGTGCAAGCCCAGTCAGTTACAACTTCCTTATGTGCATTGCCTGGTCAACAATAACTGCAAAATACATCCCAATTTCAGAGATGTTACTATATGGAAAAATGTACATCTTAGAATTAAAGAAATACAGTAATCAGCCTAACACCACCAAGTGTTGGCTAGCATATAGAGCAACAGGAACTCTCCTACTGCTGGAAATATAAATTGTTATGACCACTTTGGAAAACAGAATATTATCAGTCATTCTTCTCCTTGGTATAGTCCCTAGAGGAACCTTTGCAGCATGACCCAGGGGATGTATATAGGAAGTTTACAGTAGCATTTTTTAAAATAGCCATAAACTGGAAACAACCCAAATGCCAATCAGTAGGAGAATCAATAAGTAAATTGTAGTATTTTTTATGGTGCAGTGCTATATAGTGGTGGAAATAGACAACAGCAATACCCATTAACATGGATGAATTTCACAAACAACAAAAAAAAGTTGAGTGAAAAAGCAAATCACAAAAGAAAACATACCGGCAAAACTAAACTATGCTGTTGAGGAATGCAAATATAGTTGATAATTATTTTTTTGCTTTTCTGAACTTTTATTGTATAAATCAGGATACTAGTCACTTTTAGAATGGCAAGATGTTTGGAGGTCATGTGGGGTGCTTCAAAGGTATACAGGGGCAACATTTTATTTCTTAACCTGGGTGATGGTTACAATAGTATAATAATGTGTGCCTATATATATATATATGTGTATATATATATACACGTGTGTATATATATACACACACACATACACATATATTTGTATGAGATATTTCTCAATAAAAACATTTTAAATAGTAACACCGGAAAGAAATAAACCAAAGTGTTAAGAGTTGTTGCTTCTGAAAGTTAGTATCAGTGGTGATTTTTACGCTTGCTGTTTAGATTTTTATGTCACAAATTTATAACATGATTAAATCTTACTTAAGAACTCTGGCAGATTTAGGTTCAAAGGCCAGATGTGCTACTTCTTTGCTGTGTGATTTTGGCAAGTTACTTTTTATTTAATCAGTAAATTGAGACCTTAATTTCCTTATCAATAAATTGGGAACAGTAATAATACTTATCTCAGAGTCATTAGGAGGCTTAAATGAGATAATGCAATGCTTGATACAGTGCCTGGCACATAGTAATAAGAGCTATGCTTATTATTATACAGTGTGTTTTTTTTGTTGTTGTTGTTGTTACAATAAGCATTTGAAAATTTTTACCTAAAAGTAAATTATTCCTCCTCAGTTTTTTATTCCCTTGACAGGTACTTCAGATACATTTCTAGTATTAAACGCTTGAAGATTTGTTTAATAAGGTCAGTTAAGTAGAATTGGAGATTGTCAGAAGTTAGCATAACCAGAGGGTTCTAGTAAACTCTTTTCATCTCATAAATGCAAAAACTGAATCCAGGGTGATGAAATCACTTGCCCAGGGTTATACAGAGATTACTATGTTCTTATCTTCCTTACTAAACTTTTAAAGAATTCATTCCATCATAACCTGGTCTGCGTGGTGGAGCATAAATACCCTCTATGTCTCTGGGTTGTACTCATCTTATCGTTCCTAGCCTAGCAGATATGCTGTGCAGGTGGCCACAGCCCTCTCCAGTTGCATGTGATCCTGGTCACTGTGGTTATCTAATCCTACCAAATGATTCCTTGTAGACCAAGAGGATGCTTGTGGAGAAGATGGGCAGAGAGGCTGTGGAGCTAGGGCACGGGGAGGTCAACATCACAGGGGTGGAAGAGAACACCTTGATTGCCAGCCTTTGTGACCTCCTGGAAAGGATCTGGAGTCATGGGCTACAAGTAAAACAGGTAAAGAATGTCTAGCCTCTCCCTGCTGAGCAAACTGTCTTTCTGTTTTCACTTACTGTCTTTCCCATACTCTTCCATCTGGCTGGCTTAGAAGAAAGTGCATGGTGTGCATGGAGTGAGACTTGAAATAGCTCAACAAATAATTAAATAAATATGATTTAAACTATTTTCTTTAAAAATAGGTTTCATAAATGTGTCAGAAATTTTAAAAGTGGCATTTTCCATCCTGCAAATAGAGCTGAAGGCCAGACTGATAGATCCTGTTTGATAGCTGGCCCTAGTCTGGAGATGGAACACAAAGAAAGAGAAAACTTGGAGCTCAGAAATACCAAACATACTTTAAGGGTCCTTCACTATCCCAGTGGATACAGGTCTATCATAAACATCTCCTTTATATGGCAGCTAGCTTAACTATCTAAAGATTTGAGAGAAGACTGCAGGAAGTTGAGTAAGTTTTGATTTTTACTGCTTAATACAGAGAATTTTCCTTATTTCAGAATACTCTACTATGAATATGTAGTCAGGGTGATCGACTTTTTATTTTTATGCATTTTTAAATTTGAAAAGAACTTGAAATGTTTCTAAGCAATTTTATTATGGACAATTTAGAAAACACTTATCAGTATCCAAAAAAATAGTTATTGAGGGCCTACAGTGTGCCAGGTGCTATTGTTGGTACTTGAGATACCTTAGTGAAGAAAACAGATCAAGATCTCTACCCTTTTGGAGTTTCCATTCTCTATGAGGGTGAAGACAGTTTACCATGTCTGTCCTTTAAAGCATTTTTCAATGTAATTATACCCATGTAAAAATGTACATTTAAAAATTCAACAGAACCACAATGAGATAACTTTTGACATCCGCTAGGATAACTAAAATAAAAAAGACAGACAATGACAAGTATTAGTGAGGATCTGGAGAAATTGGAACCTTCATACATTGCTAGTGGCAAAGTAAAATGTTGCAGCCACTTTGGAAAACAGTCTGGCAGTTCCTTGAAATGTTAACTGTAGCGTTATAATATGACCAGGCAAGTTTACTTCTAGCTATATACTCAATAGAAATGGAAACATATGTCAAAAGAAAATGTACATTAATGTTCATAGCAGCATTATTCTTAGTAGACCAAAAGCGGAATAAGCCAAATGTCCATCAGCGGATGGATATATAAAGTAAATGTGGTATATCCATACAATGGAAAATTATTTAGCAATAGAGGAATAAAGTATGAATACATGGTACAACATGGATAAACTTTTGAAATATACTAAATAAAAGAAGCCAGTCACAAAAGCCCACCTATTGTATGACCTAATTTAAATAAAATGTCTAGAATAGGCAAATCCATAGACAGAAAGTAGATTAAAAGATACCATAGGCAGGAGAGATAAATAGGGAGTAACTGCTGATGGATACGGAGTTTGTTTCTGCGGTGATAAAAATATATATATTTTTATATATATATAGGTAGTAGTAATGGTTGTACAACTCTGTGAATATAATAAAAACCAGATTTTTTTGGTACAGAAAATTATATACTTTATAAATGTGAATTTTATGGTAATGTGAATTATATTTCAATAAAACTTTTTTAAAAATTCAGATGGGATCATACTGTACATAATGTTTTGTAATTTGCTTTTTCTGTCTCATAAATATTTTTTCCATGTCCTCAACTAATTTTAGGTGATAGTATAGGAAATATTTAAGAGCTCAGATTATAAATCAGATAGACCTGGGTTTGATTTCCACTTAATTTTATGAAAATGAGCCAGGTACTTAGCTTCTCTAAGGTTCTGTTTTCTCATATGTGTGATGGAATTTTAAAAGTACCCACCTTCATAGTATTCTTGTGAAGATTTTAAAAGATAATTCATGTAAAGCACTAAGCTCAGAGCCTGGTATCTGGGAGGTTCTCTGTAAATGTTTGTGGTTATTATTATTCTAAAATCTCATTTTTAATTACTGTATCATTGTATATAGATGTGCCATACTTGAATCAATTCCTTATTTTTGGTCATTTAGGTTGTTTCTGATTTTTGAGTATTATAAACAACAGTGTGATTATAGATTTTTTTTTCAATGTTAAAATTTGTGTATCACATTCCTAAAATTTTCAGAGCCCTGTGGTGTAGTAGCAACACTATGAGCTTCAGAATTAGAAAGACTTAGATTTGAATCTTAGCTCCATTGGGTGACTTCAAGTGATTTGTGATTTTCGAGTCTTCCTAATTTGTAATACAGAGTTAATAAAACTTAATGTCTAGGGTTGTTATGATAATTATATGAAATAAAAATAGGTACCTGGCATGTGGTGGGTGTATAACATATGACAGCTGTATGCCAGGGTCTACATGAAAGATTTCTATTTCCTGTTATCTATAACAGATTATATATATAATAATTTTATAATTTTCCTTAAACTTCAGCAAGCCCAGTACTATAGTTGAGCTCTTTCAGCTTTTTGGTAAAATACATGCACCCAAAACTTTTAAATATTTGCCATAAAAATCTATAGGCATTTAAAAATGTATATATCATCACATATTCTAAACCTGTCTTCTAAGGCCTTGCAGCCATATTCTGCAAGAATTACCACAGCATGGGAAATTTCTTTTGGAGTCTGTTTGATTCTCTTCTCAATTTGGATACACAGAGGATACGTGTTTGGTGAGAAACCAGTACAAAATAATGGGGCCTTTTCAGTTGAGGTTCCATTTTGTTCTGTATCCTGCTTCTGGAATGCTAAAAGTGAAGTACTGATTGTGTCACCAGGGGGTTGGTGAGGGCCTGTGCTTGTTGGCAGGGCATTTATGTTCTCAGAGACACATATTCAGCTGGAGATTGACTCTGTGTTGAGCTCCTACAAGCATGTTCCTTAGGGCTCCATTTTACTAGCTGCATGGAGAGCACCTTTCTCCTGCTGAGACATTCTTCAGTTATGTTCCAGTTCAAAGGTTATAGCCTGGTTACCTGGTCTCCTTCATGGATTTGGTGCATGATCATGCAGATTGTGAACTAATTCACTCTCAGAGAGTGATCTTAAAGCCCTCTTCTGGGGGTACCTTAAGGATCAAATACCCATTTTTATTACTTAGAAAGTAGGGAGAACCCAAACAGCAGTTTTTGCTTCTAGCCTCGTAAAAATTATTAACCATGGCTGTCTGTGTGCAGGGCTGCCTGTAGCAAGTCCTCATAAGAACCTCTGTTATTCTCACTACTCTCTTTGGCTTTTGGTGACATAGTCCAAGGAGATGGGTGTCCTCCTCTAGTATATTTTTCTGACAATAAGAGGTGAAGTTTGGTTTTTCATAATAGTTTTGTAATTGTTGCCTTTTGGGGACTGGTAAGTGAAAGGAGTTGTTTCTCACCTATCATGCACATCCTGAGATTCGTGAAGAATCTGATAGTATTTTTTATCTGTATATTGTGTGGCCACATCCCCAGATGGGTAGTCAGGCTATATTAAACCTTGTAGTCTCTATCAGTCCCTTTGCAAAAGAGGAAAAAGAATAATCTATGTCTCCTGACCTAGAAAGACCCGAGTGCTCTGACACTGAGCTTCAGCCCAGCTACTGCTTTCTCATTTTTGCCCTTGCCCTCCCTCCTTGACTGGCACAATCACTGTGAGCCAGGGTGTCCTTCTGGCACAGTGGCCTGGCTTTGCTTTTGCTTTTGGCTCTTCAGCGTCATGGCATGTGAGGGCTCTCTGGTGACTAGCTATATTTAATGTGTGTCATATCCACACAGTTCTGTTAAGGGGGGCTGCCTTCCTAGTCTGCCTACATGCTGTGAATACAGTAATGAATAAATCAAGATCCTTGCCCTTTTATCTTTACTCTAATGGTTTTGAAAAATGGATGGATGAATAGATTTCTAGAAATTGAACTAGTATCTCTAAGAGCATGAATATTTTAAGCTTTCATTCATCTTCTGCATATATTGTATTAGTGTACCAGTTAGTTACAGTGTATAGGAGCTGTCTCATTGATTTTGTGAAACATCTGTTTTTTCAAATATTTGGTATTTCAGTGAATAAAAAGTAGTTTTCTCTAGTTTTAATTTGTGTTTTAAAAAAATTGCCATTGAAGTTGTTGGTTTTTTTTAAGCTGGTTAAATCTTGTGGGAAATCCAAACATACAGCAAGTTTATGTCAACAGCTCGCTAATGCATAGACAAGGTATTTTTTCCATTCATATTTTTTATTTTTTTTCCTCCAAAATCGATCAAGTTGGTGGATAGAAACAAAATAGATCCTTGATATTCTCAAGGGAAAGATCTTGAGCCCTTAAATCTTCACATTCACCACAGAGCATAAAATCTTTAGAAAGTGTAACTTTCAAAGTTAAATGATCTCTTTCAGAAGCAGTCTATATAGCATCATCTTTAAGAGCAATGTTTTTGGCATTAGACAGATGTAAGCTTGAATCTCACTACTTACAAGCTTTGTGATCTTCTGCAAGTTACTTAATCTTTCTGATCTTCACTTTGCTCTTTTCTAAAGAAAATGAGGATCCTACTTTTAGGATTGTTAGGAGCATTAAATAAAATATTGTATTTTAAACATTTAACTTTGTTGATAGCAAATCTCAAGCAAGATGTGGTGGATTCTGTCATCGTTACTATTACTTTAATAAAATACAAAACTAAACTCATTTATAAAATTATTATAATAAATCCTACTACTAAAACAAACGTTATATTTGTATCAACTATATGGGAACATTTACCACAAATCTGAAATAAAGTTTTTATCAGATAACAAAGGTCACTATACTGAAGGATGACTAGAAAGAGACAAAGAGGTTTTTGGGTGGCCAACTGGGCTCACCCACTACCTAGGCAAATTGCTACTTTATATCAGGCTTGCAAATGCTATTCAGATTTGTGCCTTGGTAAAATGACAAATTACTACACGTCTCAAATAGTTTAAACTGTAACTCATATATCCAAATGCTAAGCATCTGTTATATTTAACAGCCTTGCAGTTAAGTACAAACCTACTCCCCTGTAAGTTTCTTCAACTGTAACTTCAATAGTAAATCCTCATCATAGTGGATTTCTCCCCAGCCTGCACTAAGGGCAAGAATGGAATGCCTTTAACATTTTAGGAATTTCGGGAACTCTCATAGAATCTTATAGACTAGATGTCAGCTGCTCTGTGCAAGAGTCATCATGTTGTACCCAAACTAATTTTCAACCAATAAACCATTTAGAGGTTGATAGGTTACTCACTTTTTTATTATTCATTCATTCATTCACTCATTTATTTATTTATTAAGATTGAAATGATTTATTTTAGTCTTGTTTGAGAAGTCACTTTTTTCTTTTCTTATCTATTGATCTGTTCACATCTCTTTTTAGTCATTCCTTCCTGTTCCCAGTGGGGGACCATTTCTCTTTTCTGTTCTTTATATTTCTCCTGGATTTTAGTAGGGAGATATATTTGTATATTTTGCACTAAAGTGTACTTTGAGGTAAGAAATAGTACAGTAAGTCCTCACTTAACATTATTGATAGATTCCGTGACTTTAAGTGAAATGATATGTAATGATACCAATTTTACCATACACTAATTGTTATAAACAAGAGTTAAGTTTCCGTGGCATGTCATTAGCATTATAAGGAAACAATGTTGAACAAACCGATGTTGTTTGAGGACCTGCTGTATAGGTGCTTTCTAATAAAAGCCCCTATCTATATGTTTAAGTCATCTCTGACTTGGTTCACTAGATACCTTGGCCTCTGAAATCTAAACTGATAGGTATTTTTCCCTTGTGTTGGTTCCAGGGGAAATCAGCCTTGTGGTCCCACCTGTTACATTATCAGGAAAACCGACAGAGAAAACTCACATCAGGAAGTTTCAGTACCTCAGGTAAGATGGTTTCTGCACCATTAGAGAGAACCCCCTCTACCCACTTTCCCATTCCCCACTGGAGTGATCATCTGCAGCAGACTCTTCCAGGTCAATGAAGCCTTTGCTCTATAATGTTTTCTCTTTAAAATGTTAAGCCACTGGGCTCTTTGAACCACAGAGCATGTATGCAATAGGCATGGGGTTTGCTTTCATTATATACCCTTTTGATTAGTGAGATGGAAGACATATCAGCAAGAGGCCAGTCTTAGAATTCTGAGTTTAGGTTTTAAATGAATTTGGGTTGTACCGATGTGTTTAGAGCAAGCTGTTTTTAGAGTCTTCGTTTTATTTCTGTGAGATGGGCATTAAAATGATCTATCAGTTAGGAGAGCCTGTATGTCAGTGTCCTACATTAAGGTCTGGTGTGAAAGTCCCTTACACTTGTTTTTCTGTTTCTAATTTGCTAAAAATATCAGAATTGGCAGGGAGCCCAGAGGTCATCTAGTTCAGCCTTCTTTTATAAGAGGAGAAACTGGAATCCAGGGAAGAAGAGAATTCACTCCAGATCACATAGTGAATTGGTGGAAGAGATTAGGAGCCTGACTTTTTGTCTCCTGCTCTGGTGTTCTTTATACCATTCTAAAGTGTTCCTGCCAGGATAGTTTCCCTCCTTCCTTTGCTTCTTGGCAGCATCTTCCCTTTACACCATTCTCATTCTCCTCTCTCTGCCAGGGAGTTCGTTTACCTTTCTTGGATGTTCATATCCTGATGGTAAAGATCAGTTTAAATGGGAGTGAAAAGATAGCCATGAACTCAGTGTTGTCTTTGCCCTTGAACTAGTTGACTTCAACTACCACTGAATGTGGCTGAAAACTAGCTACAAGAGCTTCCTAAGTAGCCTAATAAGGAGTTTTGTGGCCCACTTTCTGGATATGAGAGCAAAAAGTCTTTTAAAGAATGCTATAGAACTTATTGCTAACTGATCAAGATACTAAGTTTTAAACATTGGGCCAGATATGAGGATATAAAGGTCATATCTAGAGGTCCTAAGCATTCTGGAACATGCTCTTTAAACATCCCCTTGATTCTTTTGTGTCCCTTTTTGAAGCAAGAGTAGGACAAGAGTAGTAGGTACAAGTAGAAGCACCACTTCCATGGATTATGATGAGAACATGCTGGATTGAGAGCCAGGGGACCTGACTTTGCCACTTGACTACTAGGGCAAAGCAGCTAACCTCTTTGAATTTCAGTTCCCTCTGTGATATCTTCTTTGGCTATCTTATAAGTTGTTGGAGAATTAAATGAGATTATATGTGTAAAGGTATTAAATCTGAAACCTAGTGGGATAAACCAGTGTTATCAAAGTAATTGTTCTCTGTAGAAATTTGTGATTTGAGATAAGAAGGCTAATCATCTGTTTGGATAATCAGATCTCTTTGGACATGACAGACTTGTTTGTTCTAGGAATACTTCTTGATTCAGAACGAAGAAAGTCTGATGCCAGCGCAGTCATGTCTCCCCTGAGAATCTCCCTCATTCAGGATATGAGGTCAGTGTGGGCTCATATGTTATAAACCATTAATATCTTGTTTTTAGGTGCTGCTTAGTTATCTGCTTTAAATAGCAGGATCTCAGCATTTTAGTTAACTAGAAAGCCCTCCTCATTGGTCTTGTGCTTCGTGGTGCATTTGTAGAGCTATACAAGCAGTTGGGTTTTCTGACATTTTTGGAGAATTAAACCAGAGTATCTCAAGGCCTAAAGGCTCTTGGGTTAGCTTGGTTCCTCCTCTATCCTACCACCGCCTAAAATTGTGGTGAGACTACTTCCTGGCAAAGCACCATGGAAACTCAGGATTCAGAGAACAAGAGGTGGACTCTCCCAGGGTGGAATAGGGCTGCCTCACTGGGCCTCCTTTAGTTTTATAGGGGGCGTGTTGTGAGTTCATTTTCCACCCTGCTCTTCACTTCCTTTTTCTTCTTCCCCCTTCAGGCATATTCAGAACATCGGGGAAATCAAGACTGATGTGGGAAAGGCCAGAGCATGGGTACGACTATCCATGGAAAAAAAGTTACTTTCCAGACACCTGAAGCAGCTTCTCTCAGATCATGAGCTCACCAAGTAAGGCCACTTCACCTGGAGTAGAACCAGGCTCTCAGGAATGGTGGGGGGATCGGAAAGTGCAGTGTGTGAAGGAGGAGTATTTAGTACGTCATTACTACTGTGTTCAGCTAAACTCAAGTTGTGTATGAAGTTTTTTAAGCATTCCCTATTTTCCCTTTTTATATGCAGAATAATTCTGCTATATTTTTTCTTTTTACCTCCTCAATCTGCATGCTCCCAAATGGCTTTATTAAAGAGGTAGTTAGAAGGATGGGGTCCTTGTTGGTTACCTCAGTTTTGGGGCTCCTCCTCGCCTTCCTGCACTCAGGTAACTTGTATATCTCTTGGGCATATGGCATTTTCTTGGTCTATTTTCTATCCTGGGGAGGAAAGGATTGGAGAATTAAAGATATTCCCTTATATCTTTTGTTTCCTCTTGATCCCAGGGCAAGCCCAAAGTAACTAAGCCCTTGCTTTTTTTCTCTGGACCCTGCCTGAGTCTCCCTAGAGCCTAAAAGGGCTTTTAGATGACCCTTCTAGGCCCTCTGCATCCACAGTTATCACCCAGAAAGGGGGAGGGGAGAGATTCCAAGGCCTCACACTCCCAGGAATCACTAAACCTACATTTACCTTCTCTTGATGTTATAGCCTTTGCATTTTTTCTGTACCTTAGCTACTAGAGGAGGAGTAGGGAGGGCTATACCCCATCTCTGCCTCAGACTACCATATTTATGTCTTTTCTTGTATGTTTGGCTCTTTCTACATTGGCAAACAATTGTTGGGCATTTTTATTTAGCATTTCCTTAGGCATCTTTTCTTGGTTTCCTTTATTATGGGACTTCCCTATGGACCTTGGAGAAATTTTGTGTGAGCCAGTTGATTAAACCTGCAGAATCTGTTTTTATTCACAGCAGCGATATTATATTTAGACTTCATTGTGTGTATAGACCACAATAAGAAAGCAGGTTTAAAACCTTGGTAGGTTAGAGAGCTCACCTTGAGAGGTTATGGAATAATCATAAGTGCTTAAATTTGATTCCCTATAGGGACAAAAAGGTTGAGGAGTAAAATTTGAACATTGGGAGGACAACTGAAAGAGAACAAGTGAAAATGTAAGCCTGGAGTTTGGAAGGGAGACTTTTGCACACTAGATTCTAAAGGACAATTGTGTGTGGTGAAAAAAATCTGTCACTGTAGCTGTGTGGGCCTGATGAAGCAGGAGTGTTTCCTGCTGGCCAGTGTGGGCTTCACCTGTCAGGTGAGTCTGCTAGTCAATAGGTGGCCAGAGAGGCACCTGATGGAGATTTAAGCACAAGAACTTTGTGAAGTCCAGGACAATGGATAAGTCCAGGATATCTGAGCTTCAAGTGACAGAAAACAGGGTACAGATCTCAATGAGGAGGCTAATCTTGCTTTCTTTAAACTATAGTCTTGTTAAAGGAGATAAGCTCAGAATTTACTTAGTATACAGTAACTTCTCACCTGATAATCTGACTTTTGTACTTCTCTGAGTGGAAAATGAGGTGAGTTTTGCTACCACAGATTGCATTTTGGATGGGGCATAGGGAGAGGGAAAGGAGCCCTTTATCAAAACCTGCCCATTCCTCCATCCTTCTCTCTCTCATCTTTTTCTTCAATTTGTTCCAAGTTCAAGTCGCATCATATCCCTCACCCTTCTTAGGATGTCTTCAGCGCTTTCAGGGCTTAGTTAGAAGTTTTCTTTGCCAAAGTTTGCTTAGACTCCATAGAGACTTGCTCCATTCCTCTGCCAGGTACCCATAGCCTTTGTTACAAATTTGTTCATCCCTGTTTTACCACTAATGGCTGTATTATCTAGTTTCATACTGCTTATTAAAATTTGTTTTTGTTGATGGCATGAACTGTGTACCTTCCCCAGTACAGATCATGTTGCCTGGCACCTAATAGGTATTCAATTGTGCACATAAAATGTGTGCATGGTTACACAGGCAGGAGGAGGTACACAACCTTGGAGAGAATATCTTGATAGAATGTGCCTGAGTCTGGGATTTCCAGCAAGCCTCCAAGACCGTTGGCAGCTTGGAGATGGTGTAAGATGGTGGGGAGGGTAAAGTGGCCCTATATTCTAAGGGAAGAAGTTAGTTGGCTCCTATATAATGAGCTCAAACTTTTTCCCTAATCTCTCTACAGTGACTAATACTGTGTAATGATCCCTCCACCTTGAGGCTCACTTTGCATGGCTGCCATGGCCCTATACCATCATTTTCTCTTTTTCCCCTTTCCCCTTACTCCTCCCATGTTTTGGCTTCTATAGTCCTCAGTTCTCTGCATGCACACACATTCTTTTCACACTCTCACCTGCTCACTTGCTCTCTCACTTAGTGATCTCACCCATTCTCATGACTTCTGTCACCTCTAAGCAGGTGACTCCCACATCTGAAGCTCTAGCTCTGATGTTTCTTCTGAGCTCCAGTTCTGCATTTATTTCCATTCAAGTATCCTACCTTTAAGTCAGAACAAAAGCAAGCTTCACAGTCTTCATCATTACTACCTTTCTCACAAATTTTTTGTTAATGTCACCATTATTCTCTCTGAACATCCCCTCTCCTCCCTACCTAGGTTCAAAATTTGGAGTGAGTTCGACTCTTTGCTTTATCTCCCACATACACATTTTCAGGTCCTTAGCCTCTGCTCCCACCTGTCTCCTTTATTGCGCTTAGTTTCCCTCTCATTCCCCCTTTCACTCCTCAGCTGCACCATATTTAAAATTCCTGAAGTTGGTTGTGGCTTTTCCCTTATCTAGGGCAGATTGCAGAAACCTATTACTTGTAGGGCAAACTACAAACTCTTTTGCCTGAATATTGCAGGCCTTTCTTCATTTGACTGTAGCCTAACTTTTCAGCCTCATTACTAACTGATTACTTCCCTGAGGCGTCAACTCCAGTCAAATTGGTTTCCATATCCTGTCCTGTCCCTTCTTCCACACACTGGTCTAAATTTGTGCTGTCCTTCAGACCTCTATTGCTTAGGACCATTGAAGCTTATGGCTCTTTAAATTCCCAGAGAGCCTTTCATTTAGCAGCTCATTATGTGGCATTTACCTGATTTATTCATTTAGACTGTATTTGAGGATAGATGCTTTCCTTTTCAGCACCTGCACATAGTAGGCCTTGGTTGATGAATCATCTGTTGAAAGTACCTTATAAACCTGACTAGATAGAACCTCACGGACGCACTGAGTTGCATACCTCTGGCTGCAGTGATTAGTCTTTTTTGGTGACCAGGATAGTTACCTTTTTTGTTCTCTGTGTTGAGGACCTGTGTGTTTGGCTCTCTGTGTCCCCTGTACTTGGGGAAGGTATCATTGCTGTGCAGTTGCTGTGCAGATGGCTTGCAATGTCAGGCAAAGAAGTTGGTCTTTGATGAGTAAGTAGTGGGGATGAGAGGTGGGGACAGGAGAAAATTTGAAAAGAGGGGAAGGACATGACCTCTGCAGCTCTTCCTTGCCTATGACCTGGATCATTTCCTTTATTGCCCTTCATTGCCTTTGAGGTAGTCCTGGACTTACCTTCACATTTAGAGCAGTATTCTGACTTATGGGTCTCAGGTCTGCTGAGGGTCTGATACTAGCCCTGTGAATGAGTGGTAATCACAGACCTCCTTCCATTGCTCCTCCCACACCACACCCTGGGGTGTTGCCCTAACTAGAAGCCTGAGAGGGCCTGTGTCTTCCTTGAGGGAATTTCATTCCATCCCTCAGTTTAAGAATAGAGAGCCCATGACCTCTGATACTTTACATTGTAGTAACATCAACCCTCGGACACATGTACTATTATTCCTGCTATAGCTTAAGCCACTTTCCCTCTAGCCCTCAGAGTAGCTGGCTTTGTTTCTTTTTCAGGTGGCCCTAAAGAACTTGAGGCTTGACATCTTAGTCTTCTTTTTACTGTCTCTATTCAGAAATGAATAATTCTAGCCTCTTTCCCCTCCTTTTGGCCAAGAGACTGATATATTGCCTTTTCTCTGACAGAAAGTTGTACAAGCGCTATGCCTTCCTGCGCTGTGACGACGAGAAGGAGCAGTTCCTCTATCATCTCCTCTCTTTCAATGCCGTCGATTACTTTTGCTTCACCAATGTCTTCACAACTATCCGTGAGTAGGCCTTCTTGGTTTCAGTCTTCATGAGCCTGCCTGAGGCTAACTCCCTGTTGCCATTTTAAAGAAAATAGATTATAACTTGCACTTTTCGTTTGCCTTTTGTTTCTGTGGGGAGAGAGGTACACATGCCCTCCTTGGAGGAGGTTTTTTCTCTGAAACTTCTTATTCTCATTTTGAACTGAGAGCTTAGTCATTTTGGCCATCATGTTATCACAGTTGTCCTAGGCACTGCTCTAGGAGCCTAAGGCAATGAGGTGGAGTGGAGTGGAGTGGGATGGGGTGGTGAAGTTCACTGTCCTCTCTACACACCATTAAAGAAATCTTCCGTTTGTTTTGGACTGAGAGCATCATTCAGCGTCTCAGAAAGTTTTAGATCAGCCCATAGGGAAAAAAAAAACTTTTTCTGAAGTAGCAGAAAGAACTCTAGAGAACAATGGGAAGTTTGGGTTCAGGTCCTGCAATGTCCTAACTTATTATGAATTGTGAGAAATCTATTCTTGCTGTGGGCCTCAGCCTTCCTATTTGCATAATGAGGAAGAAGATTCAGTATGGTCTAAGGAAGGCCCCTGGAGCCTCATCTTTCTTTGGTGCCAGGACACTCTGTTGGGTGGGGGTCATCTTTGAATGTGCCTCATGGCTAGTTGTTTGGCCAGTGGCTCAGCAGCCTCAGGGGGCTTGGACTCTAGTTTCTGTAGGATACCTATCCTCTTCCTCAGAGACAAGGGCTGTAGGCTTTAGTAGGAGCAACACTGAACTACAGTGTAGAGGACCTGAGGGAAACTGTTTTCCTCTCTGTGCCTCAGAAAAGGCATTGCAATACCTGTGTGGACTCTCCTGAGATTGTTATGCGCATTCATGAGGTGATGGAATGAAAAGCGCTCTGAAAAGCAATTTAGTACAATGTTGAATTGGCAATACTGTTTGAGGTTCACTTATTTCCGAGTGTATATATGGACTTGGATCTTTGATGTTTGGGTGGTAACCGTGGGAAGAGTGAGAGTGAGGGGAGAATTGGCTGATATTCTGAGCCAGCCAGAGCCTAGGTCCTGGGGACACGCTGCTCTGGGCTCTGCCAGGGCCGGTACAGCAGCAGCCACAATCATGCCAGCATGCCTGGGGCAGATCAGGGCCCTTTTAGGTATGGGAGGGATTCCTGATCCCCCTCAATGCCTTTGTGGCTTCCCCTAAACAGTGATCCCCTACCACATCCTGATTATACCGAGCAAGAAGCTGGGGGGCTCCATGTTCACTGCCAACCCATGGATCTGCATCTCGGGAGAGTTGGGTGAGACACAGATTCTGCAGATTCCGAGGAACGTGTTAGAGATGACCTTTGAGGTATGTGTTATCCGGGGACCACAACCCCAGACTTTGTGGGGATCTGAGTTTGTAACAGCTGCTTTTCTGGAGCTTTCTGCAGGGTTTTATGGAGGCCTTGCTCTGTACAGTGTTTTGCATCAGCATAGCTCACCTGTGCTGAGATAGTTGGAGGCTGGAGCGAAGGGTTGACTCGAGGAGGGAGAAGCCTTTCCTGTCTAAATGGTCTCTGGCTGGAAGGTGCTTACCCATCTGAACTTGCATACCTCCCTGTCCATGGTGTGTTGAGAAATACAGCTGCTGATCCCGTGTTCACAGATACCTCTGAACCTCAGACTGCTATCCCACTTCCAGAGCTGTCTGCTCCCAGGCCCTGTTCTCCCTCTAGGTAGCAGCAGCATCTTTCTCAGCCATGGGCCCCTCATGAGATAGTGCTATACTGCCAGCTTTGGTGGTGGGTAGAGCCATGAGCTCTGCCTCTGTAGATGCTCAGAGGCCAGGTTGTAGGCATCCAGTCAAATCTGTGCCTCCAAGGAATGCTACTCTCTTCTTCTGTTTTTCTCATCTACTTCATTTTCTCTATTTGGCTATTCTCTCACAGTGCCAGAACTTGGGGAAGCTCACTACTGTGCAGATAGGTCATGATAATTCTGGGCTGTATGCCAAATGGCTGGTGGAGTATGTGATGGTCAGGAATGAGATCACAGGACATACCTACAAGTAAGTGTTCCTTCAGGTATATTCTAAGATAGTGGGGCAAGATGTACCACTGGGGTCTTTGTTTGATGCATGGGTATATGGAGTTCTCAAGGAGACCCTTTAGGTTGTAATGGGCCAAGGCAACTTCCTGGTTGGCTCTGCCTTGTGTACCTGAAAGAAAAATAGGAGGGTTTTCCAAGTGAAGATGTGTAACATTGCTGTGCATAGGTTCTAGGCCATCCATCACTCAGGTGTCTTCCCTGATGAAATCCACAGTGTGATGGATGAGCAGGGCCTTGATGGATTCCCAGGCATTGGCTTTGTTGATGGCTCTTGCTAAGCAGCAAGGGGAAAGACACTGGAGAAGCTGGCAACTCTGATAGGCCATTGCCTGACTTTTAGGTTCCCATGTGGCCGGTGGTTGGGGAAGGGCATGGACGATGGGAGCCTGGAGCGGGTCCTAGTTGGGGAGCTGCTCACATCCCAGCCCGAGGTGGATGAGAGGCCATGCCGGACCCCACCCTTGCAGCAGTCCCCCAGCGTCATCCGAAGGCTTGTTACCATCTCACCCAACAATAAGCCCAGTAAGTGAGAGGAGGAGCTGGGTTCAGCCTGGGAAATGTGGGCAGATCCCTGGGATCCCTGATATATTAGCCCAAACTCCAGCCTGTGCAGCTGCCTCAGTAGCCACCTCTACCAACAAAGCAGTCCCAGGCCTTCTCATGAATCCTCAGGGGATTTGGCACTCTCCCTAGAGGTTTGGAAGGAGAGGGGAGAGCTCATGGAGCCAGGACTGGGTTCTCTATACTATTTGTATATGACCCTAGAGAGGAGAGGGATGTACCTTCTGGTTTTATCTTTGTGGTTCCTGAGCTTCACAGCCAAATCTTGTCCCTTTTTTGGTTGCCAAAATTTCTAGTGTAAAATAAAAAATAAACTTTATGGAACTCTAAGGTACTGGCTTTTGCTTTTTTCCCAGGATTTTAGGAAGAGCTAGCTCAGCGAAGTTGGGCGGGTGAGAGTCACTCTTCTTAGGAAGGGTCCAGGCTGTCCTGCCTCTCTCATGAGCCCTCCCAATGTCCTAAGTCTCCTGCTCAGTCAGCTGAGCACTGCTAGCTTCTGAGATTGGTCAGGGATGTCTGCTTGATTTTTATCAGAGCTGAACACCGGGCAGATCCAGGAGTCCATTGGGGAGGCAGTCAATGGCATTGTGAAGCACTTCCATAAGCCTGAGAAAGAGGTGAGCCTTTCTGCCCTTCAGCCCGGGGCCTAATACTGAATAAGAGAAAATATTCCACGCCCATTTGCTTGGACAGCCCAGAGTGTGTGCCTCAGTTAGTTTGAGATTGAGCAGATTCCTTCCTCTGGGGGCCTCTGCCTTGGGTTACCCTGTTTTTCTTAAACACCAATGACCCAACAGAGTTCCTAGGCCCCTTGTGAATATTGTGTGCTCCTGTCCTCTTCAGGATTTTCCTAGGTCTCCCTGAATAATGGCCACACTGGATTTGTCCCCCTAGTGGGTACCCAGATCCATCATCTTTTCATTCATCCATTCATTTGGCAGGTGTTCACTCTGAGAGCTTTTCTGAGCGAGGCACTGTGCCAGGTGCTGGGGAAATAGACTGGGTCTCTGCCTGTCCTTTGCTTCCTTCCCAAAGCTGTGGGCTTTGGATTTGGGGATGCAGTGGTGGGAGGGCAGCTTGGCTGAGGCAAGCGTGTTACTCTTCCCCCATTTCTTTACTAGCGAGGCAGTCTGACACTGTTGCTTTGTGGAGAATGCGGCCTTGTCTCGGCCCTGGAACAGGCTTTCCAGCATGGATTTAAATCACCCCGTCTCTTCAAAAATGTCTTCATTTGGGATTTCCTGGGTGAGTTGGACTAGGATATGAGGGTGGGAAAAGTATTCAGAGACATGGGGACTCATCAGTATACGTGGGTGCAACCACTGGAGTCTGTGGTAAAGAAGCCAAATCAAGTGATTCAGATTAGAGCTATTGTTTGTTTGCCCTGCGTTTTCTTACCCTTCACCCCTCACTTCCTGAGAACTGGACAGAAAAGATTCTTTTTAGGCATCTGTTGTATAGTACAGGCTTAGTTGTGAGTCCTCACACTTTGTCCTTGTAGATCCAGAAGGCTAGTTGATAGCATTGGAGCCCAAGCCCTGTGTTGTACCCACTTGGAGAATTTTCATGTAAGGAACTTCTTCCTCAAGAGTTTTATCTTTAGGGAAAGGATCAGCTTTATATCAGGGCCACATAAATAACTTTTAAAAATAGGGGTAAGGAACATAAGGATCATTTTGAAATGTGTCCAGTGATGTTAGAACACTCAGGTTATTCTCATTAAGTTACCTGCATCAGCGTGGGGAGGTCCATGGCAAGTGGCCTTCAGGACAGTCAGGGTTAGGTCGGTTTTGAAAGCCTTTGTCACTAGCAAGCTTATCTCTTCACAGAAAAAGCACAAACCTATTATGAAACTTTGGAGCAGAATGAAGTTGTTCCTGAAGAAAACTGGCATACAAGGGCTCGGAATTTCTGCCGTTTTGTCACTGCAATCAACAATACTCCCCGGAACATTGGCAAGGATGGCAAGTTTCAGATGCTGGTGTGCTTGGGAGCAAGGTACTTCAGCCTCACAGCCCACAGTACATAGTAGCCAGCCTTGGAGGTGGTGTTGGAATCCTCATGTGGTGCAGCGGGTGGGGGACTGGCTAATACCAGGCGTCCTTGGGCAGGCGAGGCCTTGGAGGGCTTCCTAGAGGCCCTTAGTTTCCTTCATGTACCATATATATGGGTGGGAATCTTTGGGGGTGGGGATAAGAGTGTGTGTTTAACTGGGGAGAAGAGGCTGCATTTTTATGGGAAGGAATAAAACCACCCCACTGGTGAAATTTGAAAGAGAATATATCTAGTCATTCCTTCAACAAACATTTGATTGTGCCAGGCCTTGTGGAAAGTGGTGAGAATAGAGCTAAATAAAACATGGCCCCTACTATGTAGAAGTTCACTTGTCCCAGTTAAAAACAGTGCAAGACAGAAGGTTGTGAAAGTTCAAAAAAGAAGTACACATTCATAAGGTATGCTAAAATTGTAGAGAAAGCTTTAGGAAGTAGGCTATAAGGGTGAGCCTTGAGGAGCTGGGACAGAATCCTTATTAGTATAGATTTATTTAATCAGAGGACCGAAATTATATTAATTTGATATCCTGGATGATATACATCAGAGTGGGCAAGATTGTTAGGGGTTATTCGAGTAGGTCAGATGAGAGCGGGAGGCCCAAATAAACTTAAGGCTGAATTTGTTCAGTCCAAGGAAGGGAGGAAATTGGTGTAGTGGTTATAAATAGTCTCTGGAACTATATTCATTAAGTTCACATTTTCAGATCACCCACTTACTAGCTGTGTGATCTTGGATAAGCTACTCAATTTTTTCATCTACTCAATTTTTTCATCTCTATTAGTGGAGAGCACTAATAGCACCTACCTCGTATCATAGGGTTGCTATGACGGTTAAATCTCAGTGCCTGCTACATGCTAAGCACTATGTGGGTGTTAGCTTAGTATTATTCCTGATGGTGGTAGCTATGGGGAAGAGCAATTGGCTATTGGCTAGAGATTGGTTGTTGAGATGGAAAAAGTGGTGCTGCCTGGTCCTGGTATCTGGTTGGTGGTAGGGTTGTGTAGGGAGGGAGGGGGCAATAGGGAAAGAGGACAAGGCCTGGTGTCAGATGACAGGGCTGATTTGGGTTAGATTGGGTTGGTGTCTTAGGGCTGGGCAGTCCTCAGTGAGAGCCTTTTAAAGTTGTATAGGGCCTCTGCCAAGCCCTGTTACAGGATGGAAAGGGTATTATGGGGAGCTATTTGCTTCTCTAGCTTCAGACTTCGTTTAAGGAGTGGTGGAGCAGGTTTCTCTTTGGTCTTGAACTAACCATCTCCCTTCCTTTCCCTTCTGACCCATTTGGACTGATCTTGTCCACTAGAGATCACCTCCTACACCACTGGATTGCCTTGCTGGCCGACTGCCCCATCACCGCACACATGTATGAGGATGTGGCACTGATCAAAGACCACACACTTGTCAATTCCTTGATCCGCGTGCTGCAGACATTGCAGGAGTTCAACATCACGCTGGAGACATCCCTTGTCAAGGGCATCGACATCTGACCTCCCAGCACCAGCTAGCAATAGGACCGAAAAAGACTCACCCTGCAGCTCTGACCCTCTTCCCCCAAGGGACTTAAGCAGGTTGTGCAGGAGATGGAGAGGAAATGTATACTCACTGTAAAAAGAAAACTAGAGGATTTTTGGAATAAATAATCTATTTTAGAGTTTATTTGCTGATTTGCTTTTTACACACTTTCATGTGAAAGAGTGATAGGGAATGGGAGACGAGGTTGGTGCCGCTTATTTTGAAGCTGGTGCCCTCCCTCGCCATGGCCGCGTGCTGGGAGCCTGCGGCCTCCCTGGACTGAGCCTGGCACCGCATGCGGGGCAGTTCTACTTTCTTGCCCCACTGCGTTAATAAGGCCATTCCACATTGTTTTTAAACTAATGTTTTCTATATTAACATTAATACGGATATTTGGCTTTCCTGGGCCACACATAGGTGTTCTGGGCAGAAAGCCCCAAGCTCCAATCAAAGGGATTTTTAGTAGTGCCTCTACAAGCACTAATGAGTCAGTCCCACATCTTTTCTTTTTGTGTCAGTATTATTTGGAAAGAAGACATGCTAAGATACATCATCATGCAGAAAATCACGTTTCCTCTTGGCACGCAGTTGCACAGAAGTAAACATAAGCATGTTTTAACAGGTTTTCCATTTTTTTCTGTATTTATTTAACTCTCATTGTGTGTTTTAAGTCTTCCTTTTTCTTTTTTCTTTTTTTTAAGAAAAGGAAAAGCTTGTCACAGTCTAACTGGCTATGTTATTATTGTTAAATTTATGTTGTTTTGCAACTTAGAAACCAGCTACAGTATGGCCCACTTAATAAAACACCTGAAACAAACCTGCATGGTTCCCTGATTTTTATGGGGGTTTATGAGCAGTGGGTGGCGGAGGTTGCAGTGTGATCTGTGTGTGAGAGGACCCGACTGCAGCTTTGTTGCTCTCTCCCCCAGCTGGCTCTGGGCTGTGGACTGCCCAGGATGCCCCTGCGGGCCTGACATCTCCTGGGTTCTTCCTGCTGCTGCCCCAGGAGCTTTCATAGCTGTTAGCTTAAATGGTTATTTGAGAAGGATGCAGACAAGGGTTATTTTTCTACTCTACAGAGGAGGAGGCTGAGACACACAGCCTGTCTAAGGTTGCACAGATTGTCACTTGACTGACACAAGATGGGCCATTTCTTGAACAGTAAGGAAGACCAGGTGTAGACACATGAGATCCTGTCTGCCCTCAGGAAAAAAGCTCTTTCTTAAGATGAGTTTCCTTTTCCTGAGATAGCAAGTAATAGAGCTTTATGAGAGTCCTAGAAACCAGCCTCCTTCGGTTTTATTCAACCAAGCTGCTTTGGCAGGAAGCTCTAGAACTGTAGCATGGTCAGGTAGAAACTCAAACCAGTCAATATCTTTTGTGTTTTCTTAATTTTGCTTGAATTGTTCCCTCTGCTTGGAATCCCTCCCCTTGTGCCCACTTTTTTTTTTTTTTATTGTCCATAATTTATTACTATAAAGCCTTCCCTAATCTCTGCGGGACACAGTTAATCATTCTCTCATTGTGCTCATAGTTTCTTAGATGTTGGTTGGCACTTATTCCCCTGATTGTCATTGTCCGCATTCATGTTAGGCCCACTTCCTAGACTGTGAGCTCCTAGAGGGCACAGAGAGTGCCTTGTTCTTTCCCATCCTGGTGTCTAGCAGGTGGTAAGTGCCCAGATAAGGCTTTTTGAAAAGATGATGAAAGGGACTGGAGACTTAGACAGTCGCAGTGCAGTATCCTGCCGGCAGGGGGAGTAAGTGGACTGAGCTCCAGCTGTCTACCTGGGGAGTCTTCAGTTGTTTGGAAATGGAGAGGAGGTGGGCAGTACCTCTGGAGCAGGAAGAGGGATTCTTGGCTGGGTAAGAAAGGCAGGATGGACCTCACCGTATACATGTCTGTTGTGGGCCTAGGCCAGAGATTCCCTTAAGCTGTGCCATGCACACATCTCTCCATTTCCCTCACAACTCTACAAGGCAAGTTTAGATTATCCCTGGTTTACAGGTGAGGAAAGCAAAGCTCAGAGTTTAATCACTCGCCCAAGGCTACACTTATAAGTAGTTTGCAGTTACCAGAACTGTGTCATTCCAAGCTTGTGGCTTTTCCATTTATGACTACTCCCTTATTTGATGCAGGTCTCTGCTCAGATGTCATCAGATCTACCCTGACTGCTCTAAGATACCAACAGGTCAGTTATTTTTTATCCCCTTACTTACTGTGTTTTATTTGTCTTCCTACAACCGTTATACTCATTATTTACTAATTCTAAATACATGATTTATGAGGGAGAGAGGGACATGGTCCACTTTTTTCACTAAGTAGTGACTGGCACATAGTAGGTACTCAGAAATATCTGTGGAATAAATGAATTCATTGGCAGTGGTTAAGATCACAGACTTTAGAATCAAAGTACTTAGGTTGAATCCTTACTCTGCCTATTGTGACCTAGAGCAAACTACATAACTTTCCCTAACCTCAGTTTACTCATCTATAAAATGGGACGTAATAGTGCCTGTATCATAGGGTTGTTGTAAGGAATAAATAACTCTACATATATATCTGCAGTAGGGTCAGGTGTATATTAAAGTGTTTGATAAATGGTGGTGGTGGTGGTTATTACCCTATTGTATCAAATCTTGTCCTGGTTCTTGATTGAGACTCAGACCCCTGTCCTCAAGGACCTCAGGCAAATGCTGTGGGGGAGTATGACACCAGAGGAGGTATTGGCCACGATGGTTCTGCTTAAGGTGGAAGAATGTCAGAGGAGTAGACATTGCATGTAGAGAAAGCAGCATGAGCAAAGGCATGACAATGTGAAGGTGCCTGCCAGATAGCAAAGCTTACAGAAGTCTACTGCTAGAGAAGAGTCTGAGACAGAGGGGAGCACCACTCAGGTCAAGAATAGAGCTTTACCAGTCTCCCCAGAACTCTTCCATTCCCCTGTCCCCCATCCACATCCCAACTACTTCCCTCCTCCTAATTTCTTGACCTTAGTAATGATCATTTACTTGAGTTTCCTTATTGTTTTATTACCCAAGTGTGGATCTCTACGCACTCTAGTTTTTAGTCTCACTTTTTTTTTTTTAACTTGATACAACTATTAAGTGTTTTCATCTAAAGGGTCCACTCTATCCTTTTCTTTTTCTTAAACAGGTAGTCTGTTGAAGAACCTGGGCCATTTGAGCTGTAGTTTTCCACAGTCTAGATTTTGCTAATTTTATGCTGATGATGCAGTTCTCTGTGCTCCTTCATCCTTTGTGTTCCTGCAAATCAGTGGCTACATCCAGAGACCTGATTTGCCTTGGCTTTGAATGCTTTGATGAGACTCTAGGTGGTGGTGTGCTCATTTATCAGGAGGCACATCACATGTGGTGTTTACTTTTTTCTGATGTTAGTAGCCATTGATGCTCAATGCCTACATCCTGTAAGTAATTCACTTGGGGAGAAGGGAGGTGTTGCAACATGGAGATATTCTAATCTACACTTTGTTTTCATTCATTAGATGGAATAATTTTATAAGGAGATGCCATCCCTCATCTATTTGATTTCTCAATAGAGTTTGTATAGGAAAGGCAGGATAAGTGCTTAATTCTTTTCTTAACTAATTCTAATTCTCAATTTAAGATAATGAACTGCACAAGTTCCCTCTTATTCTCAGAAGGTGGCTATTTTTAAAAAAATATGATGAACTTAGGGGTTTAAATGTATTTTGATAGGTTTTATTCTATTGCAATTATTATTGTTCTATCTTGGCTGTTAGGAGCCTCTTCAAGTTGGTTCTGAGTTGTTCGACATAACCCTGGTGCTTGCTTTCTGGTATTTTGAGATGCCCCAGGCTCATCGTGTACATTTTCTGTCCTAAACTTGGAATCAGCTATTTCTGTAAGAAAACAGGGGTTTCTTATGTCTTTTACCCATCCCCGATGTATAAAAGCAACCCTGCCACCTACTGCTGTTTAGGCTCAATTATCTCTGCTAAGATGGTGACTCTTGTCTGCTGGTCCTCAGTCACAAGGAGTCCAAAGTACTCTGGTGGCAGCTGGAGCTTGTAGTTCAATGCACTAAGATCCATAGAATGTAATTCTCTGTCCCCTGGCAAGAGTGTCTGTCCCTTTTTTGGGGACCAGTACTTCCAACCCTACAGAACCCAGAGCTAAAGGAATAAGAATCACAATGTCCCTCAGTGGGTCTTTGGAAGTGATTGTAAGTGTCACCACTCCTGCTCTGACCTTTGGTTCCAGGACCCATGTATTCTTCCTTACGGACATGGCACCACATACAAGTCCTTGATTTAAAGAATATACTGGATCCTGAAGGATGACCCTCTAGCTTTGCAGATTACTGCCTCAAATGATTGAAGTTAGTGCTTCAGTTATGCCTTCCCTATGAAGTGGGTGTGCTGGCTGGATGCTGTGCTGGGCGGGATTCCATATCTGAGGATCAGGTACTCTCTAAGCTTTTGGAGATTGGTGCCAATTGAGGTTCTATGGAAAGAAAAGGCAAACCTAATTCCAGAATAGGTCCCTATCCCTGTGAGGATGAATTGCTGGCCCTCTCAGGATGGAAGGGGCCTGATGTAGTTGATTTGCCACCAAGTGGCTGGTTGAATAGGGCCATATCTGGGGCTCGGCACTGGTCTCTTTTGCTGGCAGATTGGACATTCAGGGATGGCAAATAGCTAGATTAGCTTTGGTATGTGGGTGTCCACGCTGCTGGGCCTATGTGTAGCCTCCATCTCTGCCACTATGCTCAACTTCATTCAGGTGCCTATCCAGGATGGCCAATGATGAAGTGCCTGAGTCATTTAATTTCTTGGTTGTTCAGTTCTCTCTTGTGGTGAATGCTCCCTAGTTGGTGCTAATGTGTGATACAAAAAATCTTCTTACTTTGTGCCTAAAATGCCCACCCATATGCCTCTACCCTAGACCTTCTTGTCCCTAATCTTCGAGACTGTTGTTTTCCAGTCCCCTGACTAGCCAAGCTAGACCATCAGCCAGCCACTGCCCAGGAACGTATTTATTCTCTTGTGTATAGCGCTCCTTCCATAGCCAGGTGATCACTCAACTGCTCTGCTCATTGGGAAGATTTTCCCTGGCTTTCCCTTGCTTCCTACTATCTTTCAAGGCAACACCGGAACATGACTGTCATGCATCCACTGTCCATTTTGGGCTTCCACCTACATACCAAACTGAGCCATCAGCAAACCAATCACAGTTACTATTTTCGTCTTACAATGGACTTCTGCTACCTGCACCTGACTATTACTTGGCAGGTCTGACAAGAACCCAGTTCCTAATGGGAAGTTCTTGATGTACTGGCACTTGAGGCTCACGGTCTAGCATTTTATCTAAACCCAAGGCCCAATCACTGTGAGGAGCCGTTTCTCAAAAGGTACATAATTATCTGTTGTAGTTCGCATGGCATTGCTCCAGAATCCCAGTGTCCCGTTTTGTGATTCTTTCACTGGGGCTTACAATGAACTCTGTGGTGCATCTTTACCCACCACTGACACTTTTCAACACGATAGAATCTGCTGGATCATATGACCCAAATGATAGAATATTTGCTTAGCAACTTGGACCTCTTGTAGAGCCAGCCTTCTGCTCTAGGCCCCTCTCAAAGTTGGCAACTTTCTGTGTCATCAAAGAAGAATTCCTAGGTATGGACAGTGTGGTCTTCAGAACCCAAAGAGGCCTTCTAGGTGCTGTGCTTCCTTCTTTGTGGTAGAGGATACAAGAGACATCAATTTGTCTTTTAATCTGAAGGGGATATTTTGGCATACCCATGACCACTAGGTACCCAAAAACTTCACTGAGGTAGCAGGTTGCTGAGTCTTCTTAGGGTTTATCGCCTTCTGGAGCACATGTGTTTTACCAAGGTCCCTGATAAATCGGCCACCTCTTGCTTTTCCCACTTAGTCACCATGATGTAATTGATGTAACAGATCTGTGTGATGTTCTGTGGGTTGTCCAGATGGTTCCAGATTTCTATGGACTATATTATGACTGAAGGCAAGAGAGTTAACATAGCTTTGGAGAAGAATGGTAAGTGAATATTTTTGTCTATTCTACATAATTGTGAACTGTTTCTGATCCTCTTGTTTCACTGGAATAGAAAAGAACATACTGACCACCTCGGCGGCCACATACTATGTGTCTGAGGCCTACCTAGTCTGCTCTAGCAATGATAGCGCATCCAGTACAATAGTAGCTATTGGGCAATTACTTGGTTGAACTGTGGTAGCCTGTAGTCATTCTTCAGGACCTATCTGGTTTGCCAGGGTCCAGAGTGGAGAATTAAATGGAGACATAAGAGGACTCACATGGCTGCATCCTTTAGGTCTTTAATGGTGGCATTGATTTCTGCCAGCCTCTTCCCCTATAAGTTCTGATGTTTTTTATTTACTATCTTGGCTAGGTGGGTCCGGGGAGCAATTTCAGAGATTTCAGCTCAGTTTTCTCTATTATGATTACTCTGATCCCCACACTCAAGACTCAATGTTGAGATTATTTTAATTGCCAAATATATCAATTTCAGTTTGGAGACTGGGGAAATGACCAGTTGGATGAATCTGTGGACCCAGTGGACTGGAATTGGGCTTTAGCCAGGACTATGTTTATTACCTAGCCATAGAAGTTCCTACTCTAATGGAAGTGGTAGGATGATGACACATTGGGTCTTTGTGTGTTAATGTCAGCTCTGACCCTGTGTCCAATATTCCTTGAAATGCCTGGGCATTCCCTTTTCCATAGGTCATTCCTGGATTTCTAGAGGAATATTTACAGTATATACTTGTCACTGGGTCATAGGGACTGGCCCTATCTTCAGACAGTGAGTTCTGGATCTAAATATTGGCTCAGACCTAGGAACTGAAAAAAGATTATGACTTTCTATCAAGGTAACCATCTTCTGTTACTCTATTCTTGCCTTCTTCTGGTTGTAAATGTTAAGCAGCTCCCTCGTTTGTCTGTTTTGCTTCTAAGGACATCATGTTGTATTATTCATTTTTACAACTCCCCACTGGTCAAACCCCTTTGGCTGCCTTTCCAACCTTGCAAGGCTTGAAGGTAATTGTGGCCTCCTGGCATCTGATGGTTAAGTTCCACCAACTTGCTGCTATTCAGGGCCTCATCATTTCTGTTGGCTCTTTCAGAGCCAGCTCTGTGATTTCTCTGTTAGCCCTGGCCTGCAGGAAAGCCATCACTGACTGTCTCTGTGGAGTTGGTATCCCCCTCACCGCATATTTATGATGCCTTGATGGATAGTATGTCTTCTGGACCCTCCCATGGAATATAACCATCTGGTGGGTCTTCTAACCTCAGATAATATATTAGTTATGGCCCCACAGTAGGTTCCCTTGAAGTAGCTTTGAATGGCACATCTTCATGGCCACCATCCCGTTATAAATTAAATGTTCTACCTTGTAGCTCTCATTTACTGTTATTTCTACAAGTGACTATATATTTAATGCTCCTCATGAGACATTACGTTGATATCTCTCCAGTCATTTTGTCTGATGCTTATTTAATAAATTCTTTAGGAATTACTGTAGGAATGTTAGTCCAAGAGTTCTTACATGTTGATAACATGTTTATCTGTTTTATTTGAAGGTCAGTTTTGCTAGATATAAAATCCTTGGCCCATATTTTCTCTCCTTAGATATCTTGAATATATTTATTTCTGGTATGAAGTATTATTGTCAAAAAGTCTGATGATCATTTTATTTCTTATGTCACTTTTTTTTTTCTTTTTTGCCTCGACCATCAAAGAATTTTTTCTTTTTTCTTTAAAGTTGAGTGGTTTTACTAGAATATATCTTGGTGGTGGTGGTGGTTCTAGATCAGTAATCTCAGGTACATCGTATGCTCTTTGAATGTGGATGGCCTTGGGTAGTTTTTTTTTTTTTTTTTTTTTTTTAAATTATGATTGTAGCACCCATCTTGGAGGAAGTAGGGGCTCTGGCTCAGGTCATGCTTTTTGTGGTTTGACTCCAACTTAAAGTTTTAGGCACCATCTTGACATCTTTGCTGATTGGATATTCCTTTAACTCTGTCCAGGCTGCCTTTGCACTGTGCGCTGAGATAGAGGTCTTATTCATAGGTGGTCCAGTAGGTCAGCATGGCTCAATTTTCTGGCCTGACACTTGAAACAACAGAGAGTGTTTTCATTCACTCTGCTGTTCATTTATCCAACAGATATTTATTGAGTCCTAATTATGTGTCGGACACTTTTTAGGTATTTAAGAAAACACCAAGGGTGGTGGTGGAATTAGAGGAAAAGGAAGGCATCCTAGTGTTGTTTCAGAGGCAAGCCTGCGTGATCCGGTGATGGATTGGATGTAGGTTGGGGAAGAAGAGTGGTCTAGTTGTTCCCTAGGCCTTGGGGGTACATAGTCTACACTTCAGTTTACTACACAGACCTGTGCTTTTAGCCAAGCTGAACCATGTGGGGTGGTGTGTATGTCCATGCTCACAAGCTTACACTCACCTGTGGGAACTTCCTTTACTTGTACTCATTCTGAGGGAGGCGAGGCGGGCTGGACACATGAGAACCCTTGGAACTTGAGGTTCCTTCCTGCCTTTTCCTGACTCTATTTCCTCTGGGGAGGGGCAGGCCCTGAATGCTTCTGCCCTGGCCCTCAGGCTGGGGTCACAGTGATCTCAACTTCTGAAAGGTTTATTATAGGGTTGACTTTTAACTCGAGCTGCACAGACTGGACAACTGCAGCAACTTCGGAACTGCAGGATTAATTACTGAGAGCCTGGTTTTGATAGCTTGATAACTGACTCCTGAACAGGGCCAAGGACATCATTAGACCAGATCATATGTTACTTTCTATTTTGTTCAAACTTTTGAATGCTGATCTTCTGCTCTGTCTTTGTTAAGTTCTGGCCTTGGGGATAGCCAATACCGTCTCTACCCCTGTGGCTGTCATAGACGAGTCAGCTCTTGGAATCCTTATTCTTCACTTTCCCAAATGTTGCTATTCTCAGTGATATTACAGTTGGAAACCAAAACACAGAACACATTAGGTACAGGCCTTCCAATCAAGAAATCTTTAGCCAAGATCTTGTAAGGCTTTCAAAAGCTTTTTGGTTTTATGTTTTTGCCTCTTTCAGTTTTGGCTTTGGCGGCACCTCTGGTGAGAGCTGGAATTGTGTGACCTCAGCCTACCACTGTAGCTAACTTGTTTTTGTATTTTGCTAAGCTTAACCCTCTAGCATCATGAGACCACATGGATTTGTGCAACTTTGTAGCAAAAAGCAATCAGTAAGTTGAATTAAAGTTGATGCTTGGTTTGTTTGCAACAGATTTCAATTCACTAAATTCACAATTGTAGGTGATTTTCTTGGATTGTTTTTTATTTAGAATAAGATTGCTGAATGCCAAAGGTGGGCATTAATCCGGTACACTGAGACAGCTACATTGTAGTCTGAGAATGCCATGGGACCCATACACCCAGGTAATCTGCCTCCTGTTCCACAGTGTCCTCAAGGAAAGTGTAATGGAGAGACAAACAGAAGAACTGGCTCCAGCTGCTGGTTCAACTTGAAGGAAATGACTCTTAAAAGGGATCTTGACGATCTTTGGGATAAGAAACTGAAGGACTTGAATTTGGCAGTTTGGTGGCAGGTGAGGACCCAGAGGACATAGAGTAGGGCCAGGGGTAAGAAGTAAGGACATCCAGAGAGGGACTCAGCCACCTGATGAGAGGCAGGGGTCAGAGTAGGATGTACAGTGAGAATCCCCCAGAAGCAGGGTCAGCTAGCACAAGTAGGAATGGGATGCTGCTGTGATTTTAAGCTGTCTACGGTGCCATGTAGAGCTATCCCCCTCAGCAGTCCCTTGAATAAGATATTTAGGGAGATTAAGGAAAGGGTACAGTGCTCCATATCTGTGTTAACTGGGGACAGAGAGAAGGAAACAGCTGCAGAAAGCTGGATGCCAGGGAAATTGAGAGCAGCAGGAAGAGGAAATGGGAGAATTAAGCACCTGGAAATTAGCACCAGGGTTGGGGGAGGGCATTGGAATTTGCACAATACTTAGGAGGAAGGTTTCAGCCAATTCTAATGAAATCTTTAAAAGGCTGATCCTGTGAGCCTGGAAGAATTAGGGATACAGAGATGCCAAGATATCTGGGCTTCAAGTATAAACAAATGGAAGAAAATTGAAATCCTTCCACATCCCACCATGTGAAGAGAGTAACTCCAAACATTTTGGTGTATACAGATTCAGCTTTTTTTCTAGGCGCATATGTACTTCTAGATCTAATTTTTTAAAGTGGGGTTTAACATACACATCATTTTGCATTTAATGTGCACATCTACTTTTTCCACTTAACATGGTATTATGAGCATCTTTCCCTTTCAGTGCTACAGAGTTATCTTGTATAAAGATACCATACTTGACCCACCTGATCACACAGCCAAGGCTTAATGTTTTGGTTTTAGTTGTGTTTTTATGAAAATTGGACATGCTCATAGTTTGAAGAGTCAAATCTGAAAAATAGCAATCTGTTACCCTCTCCCCCTCTACCTGCAACATAGACAACTACTTTCATCTCCTTTTTACCTAATTATCTTGGTATGTACCCTACATTTCTAAATAACCGGCTAGAATTTCTGCTTGTTGATTTTTTTCATCTTAGGTATTATTTCTCAATTTTTTGCTATGGAAATTGGGGATTTATCTCACTTTCCTCCTACACTGCCAAGACACATGTACATCTTCCCATTCTCTTATTTGCTTGATAAAATGATATGATGGTTTTGATTAGAACAATATATAGAGCTTACATTGTTAGATTATGTAAATGCTGTTGACAGTTGTATAGCATAGTAAAATATGATGAATTGTCCTTTGCTTCACAAATTTCCTTTTTTTGGAGTTGTGTTGTAGGTTGGAGTTTTCAGAAAGCAAGCTCTGTGATGGAGTTTTAGCATGTTGGATGTTTACTAGGGAGTGCTCTTGGGTTGAACACCTGTGGGAAGAGAAGAAGATTGGGGGTTGGGGATTAGGATGCAGGAAAAGGAGAAGTTGGCCTGCAGGCCAGAGCACAGCCCAGACTGAAACCATCAGAGCTCTGGAGGTAGAGTGGCCCTTCAGAGCTGTTCCTTTGCAGTTTATTTAGTTTCTTTGCATTAATTGCTAATTTAACCCCAAGCCCTTGGCCATTTGTCAGAATCTCCTCTCAGTATATTAGCTCACTTCAGAAATTCTCTATATTTTTGTCTGTTTAAAGAAGCCTCTCCTGGAACCTCAGACCTGCTCCAGGCTGGACTAGTAGCTACCTGGGGCCCACTGTCTTCCTGGGCTCTCCTGTCACCACTCATCCTGGGCTTCAGGACATCTCTTGTATAAAGGTTCTGTGTTGAATACTCTTTTCCTGGATCCCATGTCTTCTTCTTAGTTTATTCTTTTGTTTTAGTGGAGCATATCTCCCACTAGAAAGTAATGGGGTGTAAATTTTTCGAGATATTATGGATATATAAAAGGTGGTTATTCTGTCCTTACAGATTCCTAGTTTGGAAAAATATAGACTTGCAGCTTGGAAATACCTGTTCTCAATTTTAAATGCATTACTTCATGTCTTCTAGCTTTCAGTGTTGCTATTGAGACGTCTAAAGCCACTCTGATGTCTGACCCTTTGTTTGAGACCTGTTTTTTCCTTCTGAAAGCTTATAGGATCTTTTTGTTTCCAATAATGACATTTGCCTATTTGTGTGTGTGTTTTCATCCATTACAGGGATGTAATGTGCCCTTTTAATCCGTTTGGAAATTTAGTCTTCAGTTCTAGGAATTTTTTTCTTAAATTATTCCTTGGATGTTTTCCTCCCTTTCTTATTCTCTGTTTCCTCTTCCTGGTATGTCTGTTGTTGAGATACTGTATGTTTCATACCTCATCTTATCACTCACTCATTTATCTTTTGTTTTTGATTTTGGAAGATTTCCTCAGTTTTATCATCCAGTACTTTTCTAGTAAGTTTTAAAAATGAAACATAATATACAAACAACAAAATGCACAAATCACAAGTGTGCAGACTGCTCAATGAATTATTACAAACTGAAAACACTTGCATGACTCCATAACTCCCACCCAGGCCAAGAAATAGAATAGTGTGAGCACGAGCACCCTGCAAACCTCTCATGATATACATATCACACAACAGAAGACACAGTGCAAGACAAAGAAGAAGAACAAGAAATTGCAAAGAAATCTACAGCTGAAAAAGATGAATTATAAATTATACTCTCACCATTTGGATCCTGTGTGGAGAGGGAATGTGAAACTTAAGTCATTTCTTTTAGGAGAGACTTGCCCTTGGACCAACGGCTATGGCCAAGAAGATGGAATGCGCTAATTTATCTAAACCAATTAGGGCCCATTCCTGAAGATGGAATTAGGGTCAGTTTTTCAAAGCATGTGAGTTGCTTAGGGAAGAGGTAGATACCTGAATTAAATGCAGAATGAAAATTGTGCATTGTTCGGAAGAGAGAAGGGGATGGATGCTTAGGAGAAAACTGAAAAATATGTACTACATTTTCTAATGAGCACAATGGGCTAAGCCTTGATTACCCTTGGAGCCCATACATGAAAAATAGGCACTGACAGAGGTTTCCTCAGTTTCCTAGGAACTAAGTAACTCTGTGGTGGATTTGGTTTTTTGTTTTTGTTTTTGGTTGTCAACACTGACTTCTAGCTCCTCCTAGTATGTCTTTCTGCACTGTGTAGCCTGACAAGCTAATTAAAACAGCACAAACAGCATTTCCAAACTCCCTTACAGCTAGAATCCTAGATATGATTTACATTGTGCTAGTGAAATGTATTCATCTGAGATTTGAAAATTAGGAATGAGGCAGAGACTATTTTCCAACTGCTTTTTGCTTTGTTTGTTTTTGCTCATAAGAAATATTGTGGCCATAAGTCTATTAACCAGGTATTAAGAAGCAGTTGCTATGATGGCAGTTTCCTCATCTTGATTCTTGAGAGGTCAAGTATCTTGTTCAAAGTTACATAGATAATAAGTGAAAGATTTCAAGCTCAGGTGTCTGAATTCAGAGCTACTCAGTGAGTTCTCATTTTCCCCTGGTTGTGCAGTAGTATTGGTTTCCCTGACAGGTTAGAATTATTTCTAAAGGCCCAGCCTAGAGCCCACCCCTCTAGCTCTTTCAATCATTTTGTAAGCCCTTAGCTCTTGCTATTATATACTTTTAGAACCATTTAAATTTCCTGCACTGAAACCTCACTAGCATAATAAGGGAAACATCTTTTTGGGATCTGGACAAAGCTAGCCTATTTTCCAAAATTCTGGGTTTTCTAATTAAAATCACATCATGGGTATGGGTTAATAGCCAGGTTTATCCCCACAAGCAGGGCAAGGACATGTGCTTTGGCACAGCCGTAGAATAGCCCAAATAGAGGAATTCAGGAAATATGGAACTGGCATGGCTTGGTTTCCATGGGTCTTGTCTTCACTGGCTTGGTGGGGGATGAGAATCTCTTTAACTGTGTGCCTACTCCGTACCAGAGCCTGTGCTCAGCACTTCACAAAGATTGTCTCATCCACCACTCACTGCAACCCTACAAAGCAGGTGTGATTACCCTGAGTTGCATATGGGGAAGCTCAGACTCCAGGAGGTTAGCATGACTAACATCCCACTGATAATAAGTGACAGGATCAGAGCTACCATTCATGTCTGTCTGCACACCCAGTCTATACTTGTTTACATTTTTAAAATCTTTTTTCTTAATTGTAAGAGTAATACCTGTTCACTGTAGAAACTTTGTCATTATCCCTTTGGTGTCATGGTAGCAAGATGGAAGCAAGGGCTACTTTTTCTACAAACATGTTTGCAGAATTGTAAAGTTCCTGCTCTCCTATCACATAAGCTGCCTAGTTTTTGATATAAGTTGTATAAGCTCTATTTTTCCTTTTCCTTTGTCCTTGAATACTGCCATGAATAATATTTCAGAAATAAGAAATAATTGATAAATTGATGTGTGCTGACCTATTACAAGTGAAAGGGCATTGCTGGTTTCCTGTAATAAAATTGCAAAATGGGTCAACAGATAATTGCTAGGAACCACATGTCACATTTTACTTTATCTTATTAATGAGCCCTATGAATTAATTTAAAAGGATTACTTCATCTTTAATCAGTAATCTTATATGATTTTAATGACTGACCAAAGTGTGTGTTTTGATCACTGATTCTCTTCCCACAGGCTTTAGGCAATGGTTACCAATGTTACCCCAAGAATTTAAAAGATGTCATCTGTTGCCTATTTAGCCTAAATTGGTCCAGATCAATAACTCACCATAATCAGCTGTCAACAATTCTGAGGCAGCAGGATAAATTCAGTTATACTCTGTGGCTGAAAATGAACTATAAACTCCACATTGAAAATTACCAAAATTTTAAAAAATGGTTGGGATCTATATTTCTTTCCATTTTAAATTGCTCAGTTAATCATTCTAATAAAAACCACCTTTACCCTAGTTCTCTACCTCCTCCTTTTTTTATGGCAATATAGTCATGTGGTTCAACAGCTAAAAACTTTGTATCAAAAGATAGTCACTGAAAACCTTTCTCCCATCCTTGACCTCCATCTACCTTAATTTCTTAATTTCTTATATATTTTTCTAGCAAGTCTTTATATACAAGCAAATACAAATATAAATTCTTGTGTTTTTTTCTTTTATACATGAAAAGTAGCAAAATATACACATTATTATTTTTATTTAAAAGTATATTTTGGAGATCTTCATATATTAGAAAGTATAGTTTCTGCATGCCTTTTTACAGCTGCATAATGTTCTATTTTATGGATGTCACATAATTTATATTTCTAGCTTCCTATTGATGGCCATTCAAGTTGTTTGTAATCTTTTGCTGCTGCAAACAATGCTGTGATGAATAACTTGTTATATATCAAGTTATGCATATGTGAGAATCAATCTGTAATACAATATTTTTAAATTTAATGGGTATTTTAAGATTGCTTTTATAGAATTTATGTCAATATATATTCCCACCACTAGTGTTTTAAATGCCTGTTTCTCTAGTCTTACTATGAGAATATGTTATCAAGCTTTGGATTTTTTTGTTTCGTATATTTAAGATTCATTATACTTCTTTTAATTTATATCCTTTGCTCACTGTATATTGGGTCACTTGTCTTTACTTATTGATGTCTAGTGGCTCTTTACATATTAGAAAATTATGTCTTTGTGATTTGTTATGGAAATGTTTTTTGCAGTTTATCATTTGTTCTTTGATTTTACTTATCTTTTGTAAACATCAGGTTTTTTTTTTTTATGGTTGAACTTATTAGTCCTTTATAGCTTCTAGATTTGGAGTGATAGACTTTCCATAATACAAGATAACTTTTTCTGATTTTTCTTTTAGTATGTTTGAGATTTATAAAAAAGTTAAATCTTTATGCATTTGAAGTTAACTCAGTGAGGCATGTGGAATGGATTCAACTTTTTTTTTTGTCTTAATACCATTTATTTAGTGGTCTGCATTTTCTCCAATGACTTGAGATACCAGCTTTAGTATATCTATGTATAGATATTTCATGACTATTTCTGGATATTACCTACTTCATTAACCTCTCTTTGTATATGTCAGCATTATCCCATTCTGATTACTGAAGCTTCATAATATCTTTTATTCTCTAGTAGTGCTGATCCACCTCCCCCACCATTGTTCTTTTTTCCCCCACACGTTTTATCACTATTCTTGTTCCTTTTTTTCTTACATAAACTCTAGAATCAATTTACCTAGAAAAAAAAGGAAGCCTATTGGACCTTGTTAAAATTTTAAATTAAGCTGTGGAGAACTGACATCTTCATGATATTGAGTATTCCTATCCAAGAGCATGTTATATTTCTACTTCCTCAAGTTTTCTTTTGGGTAGTGTTTAGTAGGTTAAAAGTTTCTTAACATAGATCTTGAGTATTTCTTGCTATATTTAATTTCTTTTGTTGTTGCTGTTACAAATATGGTCTTTTCTTCCATCATATCATTTATATTGAGAAAACTTTATTTCTGTATATTAATTTTATTCCTACTAATGTACTGTATTTTCTTAGTAGTAGTGAAAAACTAGTGGAGTTGATTTTCTTGGGTTTTCTTGATATACAATTATATCACCCAAAATATTTTCTTTGTTCCAATTTTTTTACTTCTAATTTATTTTTGTCTAGTTGATGTGACTAATATATCCTGTTATGTATTAAATAATATTGAAGTGATCATCTTTGTTTTGTTTCAGAATTTAGTGAGAATGCTTCTAATATTTCTCCATTAAGTTTGATGTTGGCTTTTGGATTGAGATAGATATTTCTTTCATGTTAAGTATTTATCTCTGTCATATTGAGTGTTTTTTTAAATCAAAAATATTTGCTTAAAATGCCTTTCAGCATTTGTGGAAGCGATCACATGTTTTTCCCCTTCAAATTTATTATAATTAATTATGTAAGTAGATAATATTAAATCATCCTTGCATTCTGAAATGTGTTACACTTAATTATGATCCTGAATTTAATTGCTTATTTTTTCATTTAGGGTTTTAAATTGATTGTCATAAGTGATATTGACCTATAGTTTGCTTTTTGTGTGTATTTTCTGTGTATCAAGTTTTAGTATTAAAGGTATACTTGCTTCATAGGAAAGAGGGGTCACATCAAAGGTTTTAAACAGAATTGTCATATTTCTATTTTGGAGGAGGTGTTGAGGATGAATGCTCATTATGTTTCTTTTCTGGGAGGGGGTTCACAGCCTCTCAGCTTGAGGGGAGGAGAAAAGGAAAGGGAGGGAGATTCAGCCTCAGTCCGGGGGCAGTTTGTGGGGACCTCAGCTGGACAAAAAGAGGGCAGACAGCAGCTAGCCCAGGGCCCACCAAATCCCTCTTGATTCAGGAACACTGAAAACATTGACATTTGAACAGATTTCTGCTGGAGCCTGCCCCTGTGGAAATTCCCAGTTGTAAACCATATTGACTTTAATCTGAAGTGTCAGAAAGGTATCCAGGAGTCTGTGAGCTAACCAGCTGAAAGCACATTTGTATGAAGATTGGGGTAAACGACATAGGATTCAGAAACATTTTTTAAGATCTATGCCAGTGGTGAATTTTTTTGGGGAACATGACAAAAATGGACCTCTTAAGCAAAAAAGCACTGGATCTTATCATTATTAATTTGTATTCTTACTGAAATATAAACTTGAGGAAACTGTGAAGAGAAAGGACAGCACATGTCTTATTTCTTTACTAGGCACAAGGGGCTGGAGAAGGCTCCCGTAGAGCTTAATGGGCAGCTTTATGTATTTATATGCTTTGACTGAAGCTAAAGAGGTCTGTGCCACACAATAGGCAGTTTCTAGTTGGATTTTAAAAGAAAATAACTTTGATCATTTCAAAAGCAATGAAGCCTGATGCAGCAGAGAGAAAAGAAGACGGTAATTTATGGCTACCATTAAGGACACAAAGACAAAGGCGGAGGGAACGTTTCACTAAGTGAAGATTTACAAATGTGTAAAAACCACCCTTATGACTAGAAATAGCTGAGTGTCTCTCTCCGTACCAAACAAAAGGGGGTGGGAGGAAGGGGTGAAAGACAGAAAGAGGGATGCGACCTGCCTGCCTTCACCAGGAATGAAAAGGTCAAAAGAAAAGCCACCACAGAAAAGTTTTCTCAGATTCTCTGTCAGGCAATAGCACTAGCAAACAAAGCCCAAAGAAGCAGTCTCAGCCTGGGTGCCAAGGGCATAGGAGGGGCAAGGACAGCAGCAGAGGGGCATGGAGGGTGTAGTCCTGGGAGTGGGGTGGACTCCAGGAAGATATGTTTTTGTTCATGAGCTAGGTGGGGATTTTTTTTTTCTGATTATCAAAGGAATGAATAGATAGGTATAGATGCAGACAAAGATGTAAATATATAGATAAACAAACACATATGCATATATATATTCACAGGAGAAAATTTAATAAATACAGAGAAGCTCAAAGAACATTAAAATCCCGGAGTATAGAATTTTGTTGTAACTAGGAATTGTTGGTACATTCCTTCCTGGAGTGATGCTGAGTGTAGTGGGCTCAGTTAGCTGTGCCTTGGGTGGCGTGGGAAGGCCCTGTGCATGTGCATTCCCTTTTAAGGATGTCTTGCTTAGAGGGCCAGTTGACAGGCACTGCCTGTGTTTGCAGACCTGATGTTTATAAGTTCAGGTGGTCATAGATACTACCTTTACCAAACCCAGGCAAAATTGGGGCTGTCTCTTGTTCCTGATGTGTCTTGCCACTTTCCTATCACCTTTTATGCGGCCCTGAACATACATTTAACTGGTTTTCAGTGAAGTGAATATTTGCTGCCTGTATTCTGGGCCTAGCAGTGTGCCAGAGAGAAGGACATCCTCAGTGTGCCCTATGGTGGGACAAGCAGGCCACTACTGTTAGAGGGCTGTGGGGTGGGTGATCAGAGAGCCTGGGTTGGGTGAGTGGAGAAGGGTGCAGAGGGTGTGCTGAGGTGAGGAGAAGCTGGGGTCACCCTTTTTACTGAATTCTGAGGGTAAGATGTATGTGGCGTCACCCCCACTGCAACCACACTTCTCCCCAGTGGATAGAGGAAAAGTCTGTAGGTGGATTTTGAGGTTCGGGGACTATAAGACTCTGAGCTACACAGGACACTTTCTGGTTGCCCCATGTCTGAATAGTTTAGGCTGGAACTCAAAAGGGGGATTGGGTCAAGTTGTAGGACACTGTAAACAGGCAGAGCACGAGGCTCCCGGAGGGTTGGAGCAAGGCAGGAGCAACGGGTTTGGAGCCGGGCCTGCGCAGGGGACACAGGGTTGCCCCCGCCAGGCTGACAGCCACCCTCGGGCCACCGCGGCCGCGCCCCCTGCACCCATGAGCCGGGAAGAGGAAAGGAGGGGGCCGGGAGGGGCGGCACTGCCCCTGCGCCGCCCAGCCCCGGCCGGGGAGGACCGTGTGAAAATGAGGCCGGGGCTCGGGGGCCGGGCGGGGCCGGGCCAGGGGTGTCAGAGCGCAGCGGGCAGGGCTCCCGCACACACCTCCTGGAGCCTCCGCCACGCTCGCCCGCGCGCCGCCGCCTCTGCCCGCAGCTGCCGCGCCTTTCATGGGGGTCTCGGGCCGCGGCCCACCCGGGGCGGCCCGGGCGCCGCTGCCGCTGCTGCTGCTGCTGCCGCTGCTGCTGACGGTCGCTGTCCTGCCCAGCTGGGGCCGCACCCCGGAGCCTCTGGAAGGTGAGTGTCCTGCTGCAGGGTCGCACCTGGCACGGTGCAGGCGGGGCCGGCGCCTGTAAGGGGGTCCTGGGTCCCCAAGCAGGGTCGATCCGAGTGGAGTGGGCTGGGCTGCAGGAGCTACACGTGGCCCCGATCCCTGGGGGCCCTCGCCCGACGGCCAAGCTGGGTTAGAGGCCCAGGGCTGGAGTACTGAGGCCAGGCCTTGGACCCGGGCTGATGACAGTACCTTCCTTGGTCCCTGAGAGCGCCTGCTGGTCAGACTCTGCCAGCTGAGCAGAGAGGAGGGCTTGAAGTCACGGGGTCCGGCTCTTCCTTGTGTAGATGGGGAAACTGAGGGCCTCCTCCAGCTGGGGTACATCGTTAGGTTGTGGCAGCTTTAACCCTGCTTTCTTTGGGCATTGAGAAGTTCTCCAGGCTTTAGGGTTGGCTCCCAAGGTTTGTTCTATGTGAAGCAGCCTCTGTTGAGGATCTGGGTATATATACCCTTGAGCAGCAACCAGCCTGGGTTTGGGCAGCCAGAGATAAGAACTCTGGACGTTCTGTGTTAATTGGACTTGCAATATATTCAAAACTTTTGTTTTTAATTAACATCCCGGAGTGGTGTCAATCTAGGAAATACTTCTGCCAAGGTGGGTTTCCAGGTTTAGAGGGTGGGCAGTGGAGAAGGGGTGTGGGTACCATTCATTCTGCACCACTTGAGAGCTCAGGATGGGGTGCTCACAGCCCAGGCAAGTTTCCCCGTACCTACAAACCCTGAAAACTGGCAGACATTGATTGATTTTCAGAGCTTTTTTTTGCCAACTTGACTTTTCCTTCAGCAGGAAGGAAAAGTTGCCTACTCCTGTGCCAGCCACCGAACTTGGCATTAGGGACACAGACACAGTCTGTGATCAAGATACCATCTAGAGGGGGAAGCAGGCAGGAAAACAGACACCCCTGTGTGACATGTGCTATGAAAGGAGATGTATATGGGAGCACAGCACAGGGGACACCTTACTTCTTACACTTGGGATCATGGCAGGCTTCCTGGAGGAGGTGGATCTGACCTGAGTCTTGAAAGCACATAGAAATGGTGGTGGGGTATTTCAGTCAGAGGGATCTGGCTGTACCTGAAAACAGGGGCCTGGAAATGGTATGGTTCATCCCAGAGCCTCCCAAGCAGTTTAGCTAGTGAGTGAAGTGGTGTAGGCTGGTAGGAAATGATGCTAGAGAGAAACCAAGGTCAGATCACGCAGGGTGGGGGTACCACACCAGGAGTTGCTGTGCTCTTTTGCAGATGTGGATGAATGTGCCCACGGGCTAGATGACTGCCACACCAATGCCCTGTGTCAGAACACACTCACCTCCTACAAGTGCTCTTGCAAGCCTGGCTACCAAGGGGAGGGTAGGCAGTGTGAGGGTAAGTGACTTGGGGACCAATGGTGGGTGGGCCAGCCAGGGAAGTTCCCCATTTCTCCTGCCCTTATAGTGGCCACTTGTGTTGGTAAAGTGCTGCCCCTTCTCCCATGTCATGTCCCCAACTCTCTGAAACACATTTTAGATCCTTAAAGAGTCCTTCCCAGAACTGATCCTACAGTTTTATCTGGCTCTGAAATGTCCTTTCTTTTACTTCTAAAAAGGAAAAGAGGTGCTTTAGTATCTTTTGGTTCCACTCAGTTTGAGGGCAGAAAGTCAACAGCTGTGTTGATCAGGAGAGCTATGCCTGCCAGAGCAGGGCAGATCTTGAGCCTCCCTGGGGCAGTTTGCACCCTTGCTCTGGAGTCTGAGTGCCAGTCCTGCCCTACCCTGCAGGCTCTGGAGGTTCCACCTTGTCCATGGCTCTGGGCATTTTGGCATTGTGACCTCCAAGAATGAGAGATACACCAAGTATCTGCCTCACTTGGAGCTGCAAGTTCACCCTGGAAAGATGCATGCAGAGGGATACTTGAAGCCCTTAGAGGTGCAGATCTGGGAGCCTGAAGTCTGGACTTTGCCATTCTGAGTTCTGGGCTCAGTGTCATGAACTCAGAACCGGCTGGAGACTGGAGGCTGTTCCTGGGTAGGGAAATCATGGCATGTTGGAGCTGGCAGGGCTGTTCAGGGAGCTCTGAGCCAATCCCATTTTTCATTTTGTGGATGGCAACACTGAGGCCCAGAGGAATTGGGAAAGGGACTTGTGGCCACAATCACACAATTAGCCTTCAGGTGAAAGAGTCATTTCTCTACTCTAGATCTGTCCCTGGCCCCATGTCTCTCCTATTCACTCAGCTTCCTGGTGTCCCTCTTTGGTTGAGTGAGAAATTCTAATATTTACAGCCTCCTTTTCTCCGAGGAGCAAAACTCCTGCCTCTCCCATCAGAGGAAGTGTGTTCCTGGTCAGGTTCACAGCAAGTGGGTTTGGAGGTCCATCCATAAAGCCCTCCTGTTTCTCCAAGTTCATATTTTTCCAGGGACAGACAGCCATCTCTCTATCTGCTCTACATCATGAGAGGCCAAAAGGCTACCTCTCCCTAAAACATCCCTGTTGATTCCTCCATACCATACATACCCTCACCATGTTAAATATTTTTACAGTGCTGGGATTCAGACATGTTGGTACCCTGATTGAGGGAAAAAATGTTCACTTTTTCACTGTGCCTTCTGATAACTGTATATGGAGACAGGTACCATACCATGGTTTCTTTGGGATAAAGTACATATTTAATAAATGGTGTTGAATGACAGGTGGCAAAAGTTTCCTTATTCTTTGCTGTTGGGTTTTGCATATCACAAATGAAATTGAATTGCTGACAGTTTATAGCTAAAAAATCTCCTATTTCATTGTTGCTTTTATATATTTAAATTGCTTTAAAAATATAAGATTAATGTTATTAAAAGTGGTTTTAAAAATAATATATGATTAGTGTTATACAAAGTCAAACAATATAAAATAATTATAGGAAACTAAAGACTCTAGTATTTTTTTATCCATAGGTAATCACTGTTAACAGGGAGCATAAATTCTTTGCTAAAACTCTACGAAGATTTTCTCTTTTGAGTACTTGCAGTCCTTTTAAACCTGAATTAGGATATCCCTGTTTGGTTTGAATTTCTTGGTACAGGAGTCCAGAAGTAGAAACTTTCTTGCAAGAAGGAAAATGAGAGAAAATGAAGATTGCAAGGATTCAAAGATGTAACTCCTTTGTGTGTGATTCTTGGCTTATTAGTTTTAAGCCTCTTGGGTCCAACCCGTGGTATCATTTGTGCTGTGATTATCACCAGCTTCATTGCTCCTGTTTAAGTTCAAGGGTGAGAACTGAGTTTGCCCCGAGTGACCAGAAATTTATCACTCACAAAGTTTTTTCTGCCAAAATTTTGGAAATATGAAAGTATGGGCTCTGAATAAGTATTTATTAAAGCAGTTTTAGATAAGTGACATTGTATTCTAAATGATCTTTGCTTATATACCAGGCTTTGGGGATGGGATATTTCAGTGGTCACTATTTATTATATGGTCTTTACTTCTAGGTTTAGGGAACTGAATCAAGTTTAACAAGGATGAATCTAAACTTGGCTTTTGTATGAGGAGCCGTATTTTTTTTACCTTTATTTTGACATTATTTTAAACTTAAGTTTTCCAAAAACAGTGCAGAATTTACACATGCCTTTCACTTACCTTACCTGAATGTTAACAACTTAATTATAACCATAATACAGCATCAAAACCAGGAAATTAACATTGTCATAATACTATAAACTATAGACTTGATTCAAATTTCACCAGTTTTTTTATTGTTCTTTCCCCCGTCCCCCAAGATCCAACTCAAAATTCCACCTTACATTTATCTATTGTCTCTTCCAATCTGTGACAGTTCCTCAGTCTTTCCTGGTCTTTCATAACATTGACACTTTTGATGAGTACTGTTCAGTTCTTTTATTTTTCTTATGTTTTCTCATAAGAATTGATATGGTAGGAATTGAAAAGATAAGAGAATTTTCTATGTTTTCTCATGATAAGATTGAGGTTATGCATTTGTAGTAATATAGGAGTAAAGCTTTCCACAAGGTTGCTGCAGAAGAGCTGTCCTGCATCATCACATCAAGGAGCACACAATGTCAACATGTCCCTTTATAAGTGATCTTAACCTTGATCACGTGGTTAAGATGGCATATTCTGTGTTTTTCCGCTGCAAAGTTAATATTTTTTCCCCTTTGCAATAGATACATATCTTGGGGCAGATACTTTCAGCTATGCTAATACCCTGTTTCGTCTCTAATCTTTGCCCACTGATTTTAGCATACAACTGTGGATCTTGCCTGCAACAATTATTACTGTGATGTGTGCCTGTTAGTAATTTTGTATTTTCTTTGTTCCTTATACATCTATTAACTGGGATTTTTCTGTAAGCAAGATTCCTTCTTCCCCATTTATTCAGGTGTTGATTTATATGTTTATGTATTTATGCTAGTATGGACTCATGGGTATTTAGTTATACGTATAATTATTTATTTGGGGCTCAAATTATTTCACCTTTAGCCATTGTTTCCTGTGTCCTTTCTACATTCCCTTGTTCTTTCTTTTTTTTTTTTTTTAGAAATTCCTAATTTTCTGGTCTCACCAAATGGTCCAGACTCATCTTGTATTTTCCCCAGGAGCCCTGTTTCCTTTTATTGGAAAATTGTGTATAGAAACCCAGATCTGAATTTGGTGTTTTCATTGTCACTGGGATGTCATTACTCTTAGGTCCTCTCAGTGGACAAAACTAGGAGATATATGTATGTATGTTAGTCCACACATACACACATATCTATACTTATTCTTTATATCTATCTCTTTGTATATATATTAATAACAATTACATCGATACTTTGAATTCCAAAACAATACCACAAGATTCATTTTAACCTCTCTTTGTGCTTATTCATAACTTTTTTCTCAAACAGTGAGAAAGTTGGCTCTCATTATATGCAATATATTTACTGTTTGTTCAATCCTAGTATACAAATAATTTATAGAATTACTAATCTATAACTCTGTGAGTAAAACATATTTACTAATTAAGGTACAGTATTTGTATATAGTTGTTTTTGTTTTTAGCCTTACAACATTCAGTCAAGACACTGTTTTTCAAAGTGACTTAGGCTGGTACACTTTATCCCCTTCAGTGTGGTTATGTTATTCATTTATAGTACAGTTATATTAATTTGTTTTTCTTTTGTAATTTATCAGGGTGATGTTGGTTAATATAAATATGTAGGTTTTAATGTTCATTTTTCTTTGTATTCCATTTTTTTATCCCCCTCCTCACTCTCACCCCTGCTTCTTGGTTGATTGTATGTACATACGTACGTAGATACATATTCATGTATATATGTAAAACATCACTATGGTTCTGAGAGTCAAAGCTATACAAAACCTCAAAGAATAGTTACTCTCTCCTCCTATTCCTATTACCCTTTCTCATTCCTCCTTTCCACCCCTTTTCCCACACACTGTGGGTCACCATCCTTGTAGTTTCTGGTTTATCCTTCCTATATTTCTCTTGCACAAATAAGCAGCTAAATATGTATTTTATTTTTAACTACTTTATAATTTACATACCATAAAATTCACCAATTCTAAGTAAGTTTATAAAGCAGTGATTTTGGGTAAATTAGTTGAGTTGTGCAACCATTACACAATATAGTTTTTAGGCATTTTCCTCATCTCAGTATGATCCCTTGTGCCCATTTACAGTTAATTCTTGTTCCCAGCCCCAGGTCGAGGCAACCACTAATCTATTTCCTGTCTCCATAGATTTACCTTTTCTGGGCATTTCATATAAATGAAATCACTCAATTTGTTTGGCTTCTTTCATATAATACAATGTTTTCAAGGTTCATCCATGTTGTAGCTTTTATTGCACTTCATTCCTTTTTATTGTTTTCTAGTATTCCAGTATATAGGTAGACCATATTTTGTTTATATATTCATTAGTTGATAGACATTTGGGTTCCTTCTTTAGGGCTATTATAAATAATGTTGCTATGAATATTCACCTGCGAGTCTTTGCATTTTTCTTGGATGTATATCTAGGAGTAGAATTTCTGGGGCATGTAGTAAATTTATGTTTAATCTTTGAAGGAACTGCCAAACTCTTTTCCAAAGTGACTGTGCCATCTGTTACCATCAGCAATGTATGAGGGTTCCCATTTCTCCACATTCCTGCCAACATTGGTCATTGTCTCTCTTTTTTATTATAACTATTCTAGTGAATGTGAAATGGTGTCTCATTGTGGTTTTAACTTGAATTCCCCTAATAATTAATGACGTTGAGCATTTTTTCATGTGCTTATTAGTCATTCACATATCTTCTTTAGTAAAATGCCTATTCAAATCTTTTGCCTATTCTAAAATTGAGTTGTTTTCTTATTATTCAATTGTGAGAGTTCTTTGTAAGTCCTTTATAAAGTATGTGATTTGAAAATATTTCCTACCAATTTGTAGCTTATTTTCATTTTCTTAATGGTGTCTTTTGAAGTGCAAAAGCTTTTAATTTTGATAAATTTTAATTTATACATTTAAAAATTTATGGATTGTGCTTTTGATGTTGTATCTAAGACATCTTTACATAACCCATGTTTTAAAGGTTTCCTCATGAAAGCTTTATATTTTTTCTTAAAAGCTTTATAGCTTTAGCTCTTACATTTAGATCTCTGATACATTTGAGTTGATTTTAGTGTATAGTGTGAGGTAAGGGCCTAAACTGATCTTTTTGCATGTGGATATCTAATTGTCTCAGCACCATTTGTTGAAGAGACTATCATTTCTCCTAATAAATTGCCTTGGTACATTTGTCTAAAATTAAGTGACCTTAAATATAAGGGTGTTTTTTTGGACCTTCGATTCTGTTCTATTAATCTGTTTGTCTTTATGCCCATACCATATACACTGTCTTGATAACTGTGAGTTTATAGAAAGTCCTCCAAATCTGTTTTTTTTTTTTTACAAAATTATTTTGGTCTTCTGCAAAAAAAAAAAGTATGCTGGAATTTCACATGTGTGTTTTTTATATGCCCTTATTTTTTCCATGAAGATAACATTGCAGATAATCTTCTGCAGGTTTTTTTTTTAACTTAATACTATATTTTAGAAATCACTCCAAATCAGTTCACAAAGATCTTTTCACTGTTTTTTTTTAACAGCTGCATAGTACTTCATTGAGTAAATGTACCATAATTCTTAACTACCCTGCTATATGTGGGCATTTAGGTTGTTTATAGTATTTTGTTGTTGTTGTTTATAGTATTTTGTAATTACAAATGCTGCAATGAATAACCTTGTGCATATTTTTTTTTCCTTTTGTTGATGTATCTTCATAGTAAATTCCTAGAAGTGGAATAGCTGGTTACAATAAATGCATATTTCTCCATACTGAAGAAATAACACCTCTCTGGTTTATTTCTGTTTTATTCCTCAGACATTGATGAATGTGAAAACGAACTCAACGGAGGCTGTGTCCATGACTGTTTGAATATTCCAGGCAATTATCGCTGCACTTGTTTTGATGGCTTCATGTTGGCTCATGATGGTCATAATTGTCTTGGTAAGGAAAACGGTTGGGAACGGCAATTCTCCTTTACCCTCCGGCACCCCCACCCCTTTCTTTCCTTTGATGAAATACTCATTAAAACAAAAAGGGGGATCAGAGACTTGTGTTTTCTGGCCCCCTAGAAATTACTCTTCCTGACAGAAAACCAGGTAAAGTGTTTTAGTTTTTATATGATTATTTGTAATATAGATCCTCCATTAGTCCAAGGAGATGGATAGGCATGATCATTACTACTTATTGATTTTCTAACATTGACTTGTCACCTTTAAGATCTTTGATTTTGTGTTAAAAGGGTCTTGACTTATAACCGTTTCTTTAATGTTGTAAGTGTCTCTATTCTAGAATTAAGTAAAACTACTTGTCCTGAAGATTCCAAATGTGTACTTCGATCTCAGCCAGGTAGAAGTCCCCCTGCCCCCCGTGTTTATTTATTTATTTTTTTTGAGAGAGAGAGAGAGAGAGAGACTGAGAGACTGAGAGAATTCAAATAGAAACTTTCCTTTAACATCCTCCCAGTATTCCACAAAACAGAAACATCTGTTGGAGTTTTAGTTTTTGAGTCAGTGATTGCAAAGAGTATTGTTTACATTGGTTTCTTATGCCAGGAGTAAAACAGGACTTAGAAATAGCAAGCAATTAGATAGGGTTGAGTGTTGAATAGTCTTAGAGGATTCAGCACACCTGGCAGGCAGATATTTGTGGTATGTTTGCATTTTAAGGTTCATGTTATCAGTTGTACAGGAGGACATCATGGTAGACAGATGGCATCAGATTCCTTTGACACTATGACTCTTTATGTGGTTTATCTTCTGATGTCCACTTGGCTGACCAAGGAGTAACTGAAGCCAGGCCCTGACTCTGTGGGGACAGCTATTTAGATGCCTCTTGTGGAGCAGTGGGATTGGCCACTTGATCAACTTTGAGATCAGAATAAAGTCACTAGATGAGTACAGGCAGAACTTGTATTTTGAGTGTTGGGGAAGGAGAATATTTCCACTTGGCACTTGCCCCCTTATATTACCTTTATCCACTTTAGAATCACCAGGAGCCTCATTCTGATGTAGGCTCTGTCCCTTCCTGTCTATGCCCTGTATGAGAGATCAGGCTTTGGATCAGACCACTTGGCTATTAAAGCTTGCAGCTATCAGGAAGACTCAATTTAGGGGTAGAGAATTGTTAACCCTTTTTCAGACTTTGTCGGCTATCAGTACCACAAAAAGGCACATTATAGAGACAACCCTGAGAACAGCAATAAATTGAGATTAATTAAAAACTAAAAAAAATCACTTTTAGTGTGTAATTTGTTGGAAAGCATACGGTATATTTGTGGGGCATTTTTGGTTGTTTTGTTTTTTTTACTGGTTTCTGAGGGAGATCTCACATTTCCCTTTGATTCACCAACAGTGGCATTTTGAGAATTTTTATCTGATGGCAGACCTGTTCATCACAGTTGTGCTCAAACTCATAGCCTGGGGAAAGGGTGAGCTTCCTAAGAACAACAAGCAAACCATCCAAGGGTTAAAGACCTGGGCCAGGTGGTGGGTGGGGGTGGTTCTGAGTAAAGGCCCACTCAGAACTCCTGAGGCCTGGAGTCTTTCTTTGCCTGGCTGCTAATATAGGTATTTCAGCAGGCTGTCTTCATTTCCTTTACTTGGCGGTCTCTTTGTGGGTTTGGTAACAAGGATCTGCCTTGCAGAAATATCCTGAGCAGCCACTGAATAGATTTGAAGGGGCTAGGGAGTCTTTAAAAGAAAGGCATGAGAAAATAAAGTGTTATATTAAGAAAAACAGGACTAGCATACAGAGACTTCTCTGCCATTTAGACCTGAAACATTTTGTGACAAAAAGGAACTCAGAGCCAGTATTTTTAAGAGAGGCAGCTTTCCGTTTTCCCTGGGATGAGCCCTTACCTCTCCTCAGCCCCCTGGCCACACATTAGCCACAGATATAGTAACCAGAATCTACAGAGTACAAACACCACTTAGCTCTGGCACCAAACCTGAAGTCCTCCAACATCTGAATGGCTGCAAGCCTGAAAAATGAAATGCAGCTCTTCCACGCAGCTCACCCCACCTGAATTTGGTTTCTATTTATTGAGTGTCAGAAGCACAACATAGCTATTCAGTTTTGTAGCAGCGGTTCTCCACTCTGGCTGCACACTGGAATCACTTAAGTTTAAAACAACACCATCGCCTAGGTCTCATCCAAGACTAGCTATATCAGTGTCTCAGGAGGTGGGTCCAGGCGTCAGAGTTCTAACATGCACTCAGGGTTGTAAAACACTGTTTTACAGTCTGGAGGAACTCACCAGCCTAGTGATGCATAATGTGTGCATGTGAACACACACACTTTTGTATTAATTCAATCAGAGTGCGTCACCCAACTTCATGACACATTTCTAATTGCTTTGGAGAAAAGAAATAGTGGGTTAAACATGGGATGGGAGAACATCTTTACTCAGAAGCCAGTCCAGGATTTGGTGTTCAGGGAAACAGATTTGTCCTGCACACAGTGAGTCCTCACTGAGGAATACCTAGGCCAGGTGTGTTCCAGCATGGCTTAGCCTTTGGAATGTGCTCCCTTCATCCTTTGGCACAGAGAAGGGCAAGTTTGTTAGGCTTCAGGGGATGGCTCGGGTCCCATCAGTTTAGAAAGGCATCTGCTTGGTAATGTGGGAAGACGAATGACTATAAGATCTGAAGCTTGAAACCAGATAACAGATATTTAAATGTGAATTTTCTTGTTACCGATGTGCCCAGGAGCTAATGATAGGTACATGGGAATCAAATTGGAGAAAATACATTGCTTTTATTATTGGCCTTCTCCTTGAGTGTCTGTCAAATCTGAGACTTTTCTGGAAGTTACCTCTTCCCTGGCTCTGGTGATGCTCTGCTCTCCTGCTTGCTTGTTCATGCACTGAACAACAGTTCATGTTCATCGGCAGGTTCCAGGGCTCTCCTATATGGAACACAAATCTCTGTCCTCAAGGAGTTTGCAATCTAGTGGAGATAGATAAATAAAAAATTCTGAGAGATCAAAAGGTACAAATTTTTAAAAAAGGTTTTGAGACTGCAATGTGGTAAGTGTGCTGATGGAACTTTGCCCAGGGTAGTATGTGACACAGTGGAAGGAAAGTCCCCCTAACCACACCCAGGGGGCATGGCCCTGGGGGTGGCATATCTCTCCCCGACTTTGCCATGGCTCCTTCCCTGGAGCTTCTGCTGTCTCCTCTGCCTCCTCCTGCCCCTGATATTCTCCCGAATTCTACCTCTGGCTCCTCCTTTTGGCTCCCCTCTCCCTTCCTACTCTCCTGCCTTCAGATTTCTCATGGGCATCTACCCCATCATCAGGCATCACAAGTGGCTTTCAGAGCTGTCTTTACAACCACCGGGCTTATGTTTCCCACTGCTTGCGAACCTGGCCCAGTATGTCAGCATCTCGTACTCAGGCCATTTCCACCCCTATCTCTGTACGCAGTGTCGTCCTTCGCCATGTTTCTTGGCCACCCTAACTCATGCCCAAATGGCTCCCTGCCCTGCAGGCGCCTTGTCCACAGTCCCCTTTTATTTCTTCCTTCCTAGGCATCCCTACTGCCAGGCCCAGGCCTGGTCCCCCACTAGCACCAGCCATGGTTATTTCATGTGAAGCTGACTCCCAGGATTTCAGTTCTTCCTTTTCCTTGTGTCCTTTCCTCCGCTGCTGCCTTATCCTTTCTCACACGAGGGTCTGACTATGTCAACCCTGCTCCAGTGATTCTCAACCACCACCTAAATGAAGTAGGGCCTTTGCTTGTTATTCAAGATGCTCTGCGTTGTGACCCCCAATCTGTCTTCCCAGCTCTGTTGCCTGTAACTTCCCTGCTTGTACCCATGCTCCAGCTCAGTGGAATGACCTCCACTGTTATCTGAACAGACTCCACGCTGGACTCCAGCCTTCCCACTAGTGCCTGTACTCTTTCTTCTGCCTAGAATCCCATCTCTTGATTTGTAATTGAAGAAATTCTGCAGGACCCATCCTTCATCAGCTTTTCCAAAAAACTCATCCTGATATCCCACAGCCAGTTGTGACTTCTCTTTCCTTTTTACCATATCTCATAATTACTTCTACACGTGTCTCTTTCCTGCTCCTGAAAGGCATGCTCCGAGAGTGAAAGAATTTGATCTTACTCATCTATGTTTTGTTGTCTCCTTGAGAACCATACTTTGAAAAGAGAAGGTGTTCAATAAGTATTTACTGAACTGATTTTCTTGTGTGCATGTGGAAGGCCTTTTTTAGTGAGCCCCAGACTCATGAGGGCTGGTTAATCATATGGGGGTCCCACTGGCTTCAATTCTGAGAGCTTCAGTGATGCAGGGACCAGAGAGGAACCTCAGCTCTTTAGTAGGCGTCCCTGAGCTGCCGGGCTGGGTGGGGTGTTTGAAATAGTTACAAAAGCAAAGGCTAAGCCTTCTCCCCCTCCAGATGTGGACGAGTGCTTGGAGAACAATGGTGGCTGCCAGCACACCTGTGTCAACGTTATGGGGAGCTACGAGTGCCGCTGCAAGGAGGGGTTTTTCCTGAGTGACAATCAGCACACTTGCATTCACCGCTTGGAAGGTACCTCTCTGCTCTGTTGTGGGTGAGGGTGGGGACTGGGGAGCAAGGCTACATTTGAGAATCTCCCTGACTTTAGCAACTTTAGAAGGGAGGGCTGGCTATCGACAGTCTGGAGGCCAGAGGATGAGTTCAGACTCTGCTAGTGGGTAACCATGGGCAAGTTATTTTAGCTTCAACGTCCTCACCTGGCAAAACAAGTGTGTTGGACTGAGTAAGCTCTGAGGTCTCTTCAAACTCTCACATTCTCTGATTCTAATCTCTAAATAGAGTACATTTCAAACATGACTAGATGTCTCAGTTGAAAAAGTCTGCCAAGTTTTTTAAAAATGTGCTGCAAACCACAGCACCAAGTGTGAGCCTGCTCCTCGCTCAGGGTGGGTGGGGAAGGACTGTAGCCTTCCTGTGGAGATTCCAGGGCTTTGCCTTGTTTTCTTCTGCAGGCTAGATCTGGCCTTCCCTGTGTTTTGCATTTTTGAACTCTGAGCCTTCAGGGCTCCAGGGGATAGGAGACCCCCTCTCCAGACTTGGGATCCCCAAGCTGTGCTTTTCCTTCACCCATATGGCCAGTACCATTCCTCCACAAATCTGCAGAAAACTATTCTCTTCTGATGGCCTCCCTTTCATTCTCTCTGCTTTGAGTTTATACCTTTTCTTATTCCTCTATTAGTTCAGTGGACTCTTGGGAGGGAGAGGCATTGAGTACATGTGGCCAATCAGCCACTTTTAACAGAATGATGTGCTTTTAACTCTTCTCTGCTCTTTCTTAAGCCAAACAATCACATTTTGGTGGCTGTATTTCTTCTTCCAGGTTGCCTGTGCCTGTTTTTAAGGGAAATGCTCTAAATATTAGATGATTAATTCCTTCTGTTATGTGCTGCTTGTTCATTTTCATAATTTAAGAATGAGGTGATTTTAAGTTCTATTTAATCACAGATTAGTAGGTTTATTGTTTTAATTGTAGTTTTAGTGATTTTTTTAGTGATTTTTTTTTTAGTGATTTTTTTTTTTAGTGATTTTTCTTTGTGGTTGATGATTTTTGCCTCATTTTCCAAGAATAATGGCTCCTTCCTTATATCTAACTAGGAAACTTGTTAGGGTACTAAAAGTAGTCAGAGAAAACACGGGGGCAGTGGGTTTGGTGGCTCTTACCACCCCAGCCTGCTCACTGTCCGTGTTTGAGCAGGAAAGTCACATATTTTGGCTCTATTCAGGCAGACCCATATCTCATGCAGACTTGATAGAGTAGCATTTGGGTTTCATTTTTCTGCTAGGCTTTCTGGGTTCTCTGGGGGGCTCTGCATCTGGTCCGAGGCAGAATTAAGGTGCCAGTGGCATGGATATCAGGGCATCTCCCCTTTGGTTGCTCAAAGCTGCTTCCTGGCAAGTAGCATTGGCTTTCTCTTCAGGTAGCAGGGAGGGAAGGAGGGACCCATAGGTCAAGCCATTGCTTGAGCATCCCCAGCGTGGATCCCACCCACTCACAAAACCACTCGCCTCTTACCCTTGCACTTCCAGAACAGCGGCTCAGGCCCTTTTTCCCCTCCTGCAAGCCCCCACAGACTGAGTACATTCACAGGCTCCTCATAACAGAAGTAAATACAAAAGCAGTTCCTTTCCACAATCTGTGTTTCCTAAATTTTCTACAATTCAGACGTTCTCGGAACCCCTGAAGAGTATTTAAAATGAACATATTTGTCTGGAGCTAAGACCAAAATCCAAGAATTTGAGTTGTGGTCTGGAAGTGCTTTCCATGATTTTCTCTCGTGTTTCAACCTGATTGCTTGGCAAATTCATGTCAGCGTGGGTCAACAGATTATAGCTGTCTGTAACTAAGACCCCTTCCATCCCAGGGTTTTAACTCTTCAAATAGAACAATCTGTAAATGGTATCCTTTAGGATTTCCTCCCTGATGTACACATTAAACCTTTAGAAACAATATTAGAATAGACTTTAAAACCTGCAGTTGATACTTGAAGAATGGTTAAAAGAAGGTAATACTTCAAGCTAGTATTTTCTAGTATTGCTGTTGTTGTTTTTAATAGTTATTTAATGTGTTCTTCAATATAGGGGATCATAATAGCCAATTCTGAGAGAAAGCTCACGCTATTGAATTTTTTTAATCCTTAAAGACCCTGAAGCTCTGATAGAGAGACTGTGTGTTTTCACCCATGTAATGGGGGTAGACTGGAGAGAGACACATCACCCCAGCCTGCCTTTGTCCCTATTCATGGGTGCTCAGGCTCTCAAAATGAGCATTCCTCTTTTGTTTCGTCTGCTCTGAGAATATTTTTAGATGTTTGTACTGCTGCCTTTCAGAGTAGTGGGGAAGGTGTCAGGGTAGTGAGGAAGGGGCTATGCTCTCATCAGGACCTGTTTCTCCCTTTGTGGAATGTTTCTTGCCCTGTTGGCAGGACATATTTTCATTTGGTTTCCAGAAATATTCTTCAGTGAGACGCTGAGGCTGGAGACCACCAGGATGGGGCATTTCTAATGTTTCTGAGCTGTTTTCCTCCTGGTGAACTAATAACCCTAAACATGACTGCCAGACCAGTTTTTGGGGGAGCCAGGACCATGGCTGGGCCTCCCAGTTTAGGCCACATCCATCTGCCTCCCCTAGCAGTGGCCTTGTTTTGGGACAGCGTACTCTGAAAAGCTTCAGAGTCACTTTCTGAAAAGCCCTCAGTACCTCCAGAGCCATGTAAACCTCCATTACCTCCTGGTAACTTTAGGTTAGCTTGATATGGTGACATCAGAGACCAACTTTTGTGTGTATCCCCATGACATCTGGCACACAGTTCTTATGAAATATTTCTTGTGTAAATGAATTGCTTTGAGGCAGTAAAGCTCATTTTGCAAACATCTTAACAGACTTGTAAATAGCACGAAGCAGCAGCAGCAGCAGCATCAGCAGCAGCTGATCTGTTTGGCAGTGTTACTTTGCAGGTGTTCCTGCCTTCTTTTCTTGGGCACTGTTATATGCACCCATAGGTGCTCCTTGCACCTGTCACTTCTAATGCTCTAATGACCCAAGAATGAATGTAATACTTTCTGGGCCTTCCTAAGAGGGCAGGATACTGCTTCCAGAGGCAGCTTTCATTTCCTGTGCCATCTTAGTATGGGGAGAAAATAACGTCTTCAGAAATCTGCAGCCAGAGCAAAGAGAAATTTCCATTGATCCAGTGCAAGCTTCTGTCTTTGTTAACTGACAGCAGCCCTTGGCATGGGTGACTGAGGCCCCAGCAACTTCTAGCAGATTGAGTGCTGGAGTTCAAACAGCTTGTAACTGTCAGATTAAAAACAGGATGGTTTTAAGAGAGTATGGGCTGTATTGACTTTTACACTGTCTTTGGAACAGGACTGACATCTATTAGTTTTAAAACAATTATTCCAGTTAAGCACAGATTGATGGCTCTATAGCAGAATTGGAGAGAGGTGACTTTTGATTTTATTAGAACCAAATGTCTAAGGCTTTTGGGACTCAATATAGAACAGTGTGGGATCCTAGAGAAGCTGAATGAAAACTTTATACTCATGTTTAAAACAGTGCTACTTCCATTATTAGAAAGTGTCCTGTCAGTAGAGCCAATGAGAGCACAATATCTACTTTCAAAGATGTTTTAGAGTTGCACTGCACATATTCAAAGCATCGAACATGTGCAATGAGCATGTACTTACTAATGCACTGCAAACTGAGCTGATGATGTTTTGTGAATACGCTTGGGTATGCACATAGCTCCTTCAGAGTGCTGGCGGGTGGCAAAGTCTCAATCCATTTTGAGATGAGGCATGATGCTGGCAAACCATGTGGGTGAATACTTTGCTATAATCCCATCATTTCAATGCATATTATACCATCCAGGAAAATAAGCACCTTTCCCCTCTTTCTGCTACCACAACCACAAGGTTGGGCCTAATGAAACTTACAGTATACCTGAAAAGAATTACACAGCAGCTAAAGGAAACCACATGTAGGAGGTCTCCTTCTGTTCTCTGTTGTCATGTTGTTGTTGTATGACAACCATGGAGGGTTGTTCTCCAGGCCTGCTGAGGGAGAGACCCAGGGACTAACTGAGGGTGGTCAAAAAAGAGAGGTCCCTGGACAGGTGTTCCTGTGGACCCACTAGTCATAGTCCCCTTCCAAGTATGGATTTAGTGGGGGTAGAGAGGAGGATAGGAATTTTCTGAAAATCACCTTCAAGCGTATGTGAAAACACTGGGATTCTTCATTGGACTCTGTAGATTTTCGTAGGGAAATTCTCCTTTTGTCTTTGCATTCTTGATCAGCATGGGTAACCAGTTTCTGAAGTCAGCAGGCTCTGATTCCACAGCCAGCAGAAAGCTTCTGATGGGTGCTTTTTTTTTTTCTTTTTATTGAGGGCCCATTCCTCTTTCAGAGAGTTGAGACTTCATATCTCTTAGGTGACATAAGAGATTTTTCATGTCTTTGTTAATTGACCTGCCTTGATTTTAATGACATATTCTTTTAAAATATGAGGCTGATGGAGACCCAGACTAGCAAGTCTGTGTCTCACCCCTGGTCACCGACTGCATGCTGCTGTTTTGCAGAGGGGCTGAGCTGCATGAATAAGAATCACGGCTGTAGTCACCTCTGCAAGGAGGCCCCACGGGGCAGTGTCGCCTGCGAATGCAGGCCTGGTTTTGAGCTGGCCAAGAACCAGAGAGATTGCATCTGTAAGTATTTAGACTGGTGCACACCCTCGTTGGAGACCATCCTTCCCCACAGGTTGTCTTCTGCAGCCTGGCAGGGATACCACCTCATGGCATAGCAGGAGCATCAGGAAGACAGCTGGCATGAAGTGCCGACCTCCATTAAGTACTCAGTTCACTGCACAAGAGTAGTTCCTCAGCAGACAAAGGAAATGATATTTTTTAAAAGAACCAATCAGAAGGAAATGAAATTCAGGAGTAAAGGATATGAATGTTGAAAGCTGGGTCTTCCTGTTCCCAAAGAATAAGATCAAATTTCCTCATCTGGCAATCATAGCTCTTTGCTACCTGGTTCCTGCTTCTTTTACAAGCCTCACCCACCTCATTTTCCCAAATGCCAAACTCTTTGCCTTTCAGAGAACAGCCCATGTTCTTTTACACCTTTTCCAAGCCTTTTCCAAGCCCTCCTCCCTTCCTGGCCTACTGAATTCTCTCACAACCTTTGATGTCCTGCACAAATTCTAATAGTGATAAGGATGAACAGCTACCTTTTGGGAGCACTTCTTATGTGCAAAGTCTTGTCCAAAGATGTCCCATATCTCGTTTAATTCTTACAGTCATCACCCTAGGAGTTAATTATTATCCTCCTTCTTAGTTTAGAAAACTGGGGAGAAGGTCACACGGGGATAATTAGTATTGGTGTGGGTCTGCCTAACTGTAAGGTTTGTACTCTCAGTCATCATGCTATATATTGCCTCAGAATCCTCTCTGATGGCCTCAGACAGGGCAGCCACTTTGAATTTTAGCTCGCACAGCACTGTTTATTCCTCATTGATAGGGTATGACATTCTGGGTTAAATTTTGTTAGTTATGTGTCTGTCTCCCCAATTATAAGCCCCTCCTTATCAGGGACCTTGTCTTATTTTTGCCTCTCAGTCTTCTTCTGGTACCTATCACAGGATGGGCTCAATATACATTTGTTTAATTAATGGATCAATGAATGGTGTACATAGTCCTGACACAGTTGCCACACAATGATGAAACACAATAACAGAACTCCAATGGATAATAGGAAACAACCGGCCTTTAAAAGTATCCCAAAACCATTATTGATGCCAGAGGAAACACTGAAGTTTTCCTTTTAGGCACTCTTCCCAAAGCTAGGGACCTTCCTGAAGACCCCTGCGGTTTGCTAGGGATGGTCACTTACAGCTAGTAGACCTTAGTGGTTAAGAAATGAGGAGATGGTTTCAATGGGGAGAGATTCTCTCCATTGTCTCCCTTACAAAGCAGAGTGCAGTCTCGAAGCCTGCCAAACCAGGGCTGGTGCCACCCTCAAAATAAGTTCTGACAGGCTCTTAGGGCCCCTAAAATGAGCTTGTCCCTGGGGGCTTCCAGTGGGCTGGGCAGAGTGAAGACCACTTACCTGGCTCCAGGTATCTTCAAAAGGAAGACCCAAGTCCTCCAAGACTCGCTTGTGGAGTGAGACTCTCAGCATTTCAGTTTTTCGGCGGCCTGTAGAAAGTTTATTTAATTTTTAAAATGTTTTCAAGATGTCGCTACTCAAATAATATTATAATCACACTTGAGGGGAAAAGAAGAAAATAAAAGTCAGAATTTAACCACATAACCAGCTGTTTCACTTTCTTCATATTCCTCTTTAGTTGTCGTTCATATGCATCACACAATTTTTGCATAACTATAGTCACAGAACAGTTTCTCACATCATAAATATGCATTTAATTTTTTTAAATTAGAAAAATTACAAATGCCTATCTTTGTTAGAATTTAAACAGTCCAAAATATGTAAAGAACATATAACCTCCTCCCTCCCATTTCCTTTGACAGAGGTAACCTCTGTTCGTTTTGATGAATAGATAATTTTGTAGTTGGCTTTATTTTTTGGCTTGGCATCAATGCATTTATATGTAGCATTTGTAATTATGGTTAATGTTTCATTAATTGTGTGCAAAGAGTCTTCATTTCCTCTGATTACCTTTTCTTCTAACTAAACCAAATGGAATCTGATGAGAGAAATCCTAATACACATATACAGATTATATATTGTCTGTTTGTTCCATACATGAAATGCTATTGCATTTCCCAGAGTCCCAGGACAGTTGCATTAATATGCACACTTCTCCTGATGGAGAAACACAGTAGTCTAGAATCTTGTGGTATGATTTCCCTTAATAGTGAAAATCTACCCCTTACCCCCGACCTTTCCATCTCCACCTTCCTGTATAATTTTACTAAGATCCATCATTCAGCATTTTGACATTTTATCTTGTAATTATCTGTTTACATAGAGACAAGGTCTGAGTCAGGGTTCTCTCTTTCATGCCCAGTGCCTAGCACATACTAGGTGCTCAAATACTTGCTGAATGAAAATCAGAGTTCTTGTGGAGCAAACAATGCACCGGTTTTGGAAATCTCAGTGCTTTATGTATTGATTTATTTTCTTCTCAGTGACCTGTAACCATGGAAATGGTGGGTGCCAGCACTCCTGTGAGGACACGGCTGACGGCCCAGAGTGTAGCTGCCATCCACAGTACAAGATACACACAGATGGGAGGAGCTGCCTCGGTAAGGGGTGACCCCACACTGGGTGAGGGTCTGCCCCAGCTTGTCTACCCCTAACCCGAACTATTAATGGTGTTTAACACCGGATGCAGGGAGTTTCCCGTATGTTTGCCCCCAAAAGGTCCCGTGCTGCTTCACATGTATTAGTGGGGGTGATCTAGGCCTGAGATGGTGGTCCCATCCTCCCTGTGTGAACTTGGAAAGCCCTTTCTTCTCTCCTGGACAAGGCTGCTCCTGAAGCTAGTGTTCTGGAGACTGGCACAACACATCCCAAAGAACTGGGTCAACACAAAGTTAAAGCTAACATTTGTGATGACACAGTGGCCTTTATGGTCAGCAGGAGTCAGGCATATTTCTAATGGTATGCCTGTCCTGTCTTTCATGGCGTATCCTTGCCTGCTCCATTTTAGAGGTTCCCAGGCCCAAGATTCTCTTTGTCCTGGGCTAAGGATACTGGAGTGAATCTGAAGCTTGTATTCCCTAGTGTCTCTTTGGTCAGTGCAATGTGCTTCAAAAATCTTTCCCGTGTTTACTAAGGCTCTGTGGCCATTTAGCATGCTGTGTTTCCCACAGAGCCTCATTACAACTCATTTTTATTGAGTGAACAGTCACATATCTTACATTGTTCTCATGTTTGGGATTTCAGCAGAAGTGGTTGTGGAGGCGATGAATAATCTCAGAACTGTGCTCTTTTCCATCTATTCTAGAGAGTGAGGACACTGCCCTAGAGGTGACAGAGAGCAATGCCACATCAGTGGCAGACGGGGACAAAAGGGTGAAACGGCGGCTGCTTATGGGTAGGTGCCTTACCTACCCTCCCCTGGCCACTGTCATTGTCCATTTCCCTCACCAACTTACTACATCATACCTGAACCTGGGACCTCTGTGCCCCTGAGGGCACAGAGGTCCCAGCGGGACCAGGGTCAGCAGCTCCTGTCAAGCCAGGGTGTGTCTGTTCTTCACTCACTGCTGTTGCTTAGTCACCATCTGAGACCTTGGTATTGTGGGATGAGCACCAGCCCAGCTGGCAGAATAACCGGGTTAGCACCCTAGTGCTGCCCTGACTAGCTGTGAGACCTGGACAAACAGCCCTGATCCCCTGTCTCCAGGCCTTTCTTTAAAATGGATGTAATAAAACCTACCTCTTAGGGTTGTCAGGAAGCTCAGTTAAGATCATATACAAAAGTGCCCAGAGTCCAATGCCTGGGACTTATGGGTAGTCAGTAAATGTCAGTTCTCTTCCTTCTGAGTAACTGTGACTGACCAGAGAGGCATTTTGGGCAGCCCCTAGCTTAGCAAGGCAATTTGTCTTTTTTTTCTTTTTTTTTTTTTTTGTCAGCTGAGTTTTCTCTTTCTGACTCAGCCTATGTTAATGGCAGAAAAGATGAATGGAGAAGAGTGGCACTTGGCTGTGGGACACGGGAAGGTCTGCCAGCTAAACTGAAGATGAGAGCAGAAGTCGGGGTGGTGGCTGTGGGGGTGGGACTCAGACAGATCCTCTGACATATTATTATTATGGAGGAAGATTTTCGACAGGTACTGAATTTCATAGGCAGGCTATTGAGCAGATATTGGTTACCAGGCAGGTAGTATTTCTGAGTTCTTTTCTGCCTTATTAAAGTTATTTTTAATTGCCTTAAATTAAAATAATACATGTGAATAATATAAAAACTTAAAAAAACGTAATTAGTACTGTTAAGCTGGTATTGAAATATATCATTTCCTTGTCTCTTAAGTTCCCATTCCCTCATCCCGTCCTCCAGAAGCAGTAATTTTTAATTTGCCTAGTTGTTTCATCTCCTGACTCTCTCTTCCTCATAGTTCTTCAAAGTGACGTGTATACAGTTATTTCTTTTTTGTAGTTTTATTGAGATATTCCAGTTATTTCCTGATTTGTCAGTTTTAGATATTAGCTTTTGACTTTCACTACAGAACACAAATTTTAGCTCTCTTCTGCGCCTGCCCTTCTCTCACACACACATTTTTCTCTCCCATACCCGTAATATGTTTTATCACAATTTAAATCAATATTATGTATTTACATGAGTGTGACTATGAATATCTAACTATGATTCACTGAGCATGTAAAATGCTGTGATTATATTTTCTTCGTTTGCTTAGTTTTTAAAATACTTCTTACCAGTTTTTTGAAAAAATCTGGCAGAGTTCTAAAACCTTCTTCAACGTATTTAAACAGCAGTTGACATATCAATTCCATTTTCTTCTTAAAAAGTCTCTTCCGAGGCTTCCACCTGCTCCTGTGGGGCCTGACCCTCCAGGCCGCTGTCCACCTCTCTTCGGGCTTCCCTTTCACAGCAGCCCCGAGCTCCCTTCACCACTCTCCTGTTTCGGCAGATCTCATGTCTTCTCTTTTGTTAGTTTACATGAGTAAATATATATTAAAAAAAAAAACTTTGCACACCTGAAAATAGCTTTATGTTATACTTTCACTCTTCATTGAGAATTTGGCTCAATGTGGAATTCAGAGTTGGAAAGAATATTCCATCAGACTTTTGAATAATGTTCTGTCGGTTTCAAGCACTCAATGTTGTTTTAGGAAGAGTAAAATCATTTTTATTCTTGATCCTTTATATGGAACCAAGGGAAGCTTCTCTCTGGATGTTTTTAGGATCTTCTTCTTGTCTCTAGTGATCCAAAATTCAACATTAATGTCCCTTGCCTTGGGACTCTTTCCATCTGTTATGCCAAGCACTCAGTCAGCCTTTCAATATGAACATTCAAGTCCCCTGGTTCTGAAGAATCTTTTTACATTTTTTCTTTGATAGTTTTCTTCATTCCATTTCCTCCATTTTTTTTTTCTCTGCAACTCCTATTAACTGGCTATTGTAACTCTGTATTGATCCTCTAATTTTCTTCTTTTTTCTTTTCTTTATATTTTTGTTTTACTTTCTAGGAGTTTTTTTTCTTTCTTTTTCTAAACCTTCTGTAGAATCCTTTTTAAGTTTCTACTTCCAAGAACTTTAAAAAATTTTACTTTGGTCTTTTGTTGAAGGAACCTATCTTTATTTCATGGATGCTTTTCTTATCTCTCTGAGGAAATTAATTATAAGATTTTTTTAAACTTCTCTTTCGTTTCCTGTATTATCTTTGTTTCCTCCAAGTTTCCTTTCCCCTGTTCATTTGACTTGCTATATTTATTTTATATTAGAGGTTTTCTTGAAGTTTCTAGTGATTCTTGGCTGACTTTTTATATTTAATAAGGAAATACTAAAAAGCAGTTTTGATATTCTGTCAGCTGATGAGCTTTATGCTTGGGTGACTAGACAATGACTTAGCCATTTCATGTGGAGATCTTCAAATACCAATATCTATAGTTATTTTCACTTGACGGGGCAATTTAGCTAGAGAGGAATCCTTCCATCTCCTGCTGAGGGGACAGAGGCTTGACTGCCAACTTTCTGAGAGCTGAGGGAACATAATAATATTCTCTCTCTCTTTTCAGGGTATAGACTTTCACTGACAGTGCTGCCCTATACCCCTCTGCTATTCCTGGTGCTCTTGAGTCTGGTGCTTGTCTGGTCCCACTTCTCCAGAGAATACATTTCTCTGCTGCAGCCCAAACAGGGGAAGGGTACTCACCTGGCTATGGAATTTAGGAGGGCATCTGATAGTTTATCTGTTTGTTATACAGATTCTCAATCGATCTTTCTATTTTTAACTCTATCCTCACTCCTGCCTCTAGGGTAACTTTGTACCTCCAAATCCTGAGCCTTTGAGATTCTGTGGCTCACATGAGCTTACCACTTATTAGTACCTCCTCTGCAGACCACTAGAATTTAGATTTCTGCTTATACCAGTTACTGCTCCTTCACTGACATGCTACTTCCAGAATATTTGATATTTTTTCGTCTATTATCTTGTCCTTAAAGATTTATACTTTAAAAAATTCTTATAGTCTCATTTTAGTGGGGTTTTGAGAAGAAACAGATAAGCACACATGTTCTATCATATTTAATCAGAACTAAGCTTGTCTGTCCAGGCTCTCAATGAGGTAGCTATGAAAGTAAAATCAGGTTTCTGGATGCCTAGATACTCACAGTTGAATGAATGTTGAAGAACATTTGCCTGTTACCTGGAATAATTGTAGGAAATGCAGTACTAAAGGCCATTTATTTATTGTTCCTCATCTCTATAGATGCAATTTAACAACTGATTTTTCAGATAGTTCTGACAGCTCTTTTTGGAAAGGTAAACTTCAAATCTGCGTTACTTGGCAGTTGCAAGAAAGAAGCCATTGTTTTGCAGCGAGGGAATGGTTGGGGTGGGCGATATTTACTATCTCTTGCTTTGCCCATTATTCACATCGAAGGGAGAGGGGTCAGAATTTAAGAAGGAATACCCACTTTGCCTGTTCTGCATTCACATCTAGCCTGCCAGATGTGTCATACTTAGCTGGTCACTGGCTGTGAATCAACAGGAAGTTTTAGTGGCTTCAGATCTGCCAGTGGAGGGGAAAGGCTCAGCATTCTTGGAGAGGCATCTTTACCCTCTGGTCACCCCGTCAAGCTTACTCGGGAGATGTCACTTATTTTGGTGAGTGGGAGGAGTTACACCTGCTTTCTGTCTCATCCGCAGGTGGCAAAGACTTGGGGGTACAACCATGAATACCCCACCATTCTTTTTAACTTTTATGAACTTTGTCAACTATTTATACTGCACCACTTTCCCTTTCCTCCCACCTGTATCATCATTTCTTTAAGAAGCTAATTGTCTTTTTCTTACCTCCTCGTCAGAAACATGTGCTGTCAACAATGGAGGTTGTGATCGTACCTGTAAGGATACTTCGACAGGTGTTCATTGCAGTTGTCCCGTTGGATTCACTCTCCAGTTGGATGGGAAGACCTGTAAAGGTAGCCTGTGCCTCTCCATGCTGCTAATGTGTGGAGATAAAGGCAGCTCTTCCCCTCCGCACCCATGAGTGATTCCAGATTTGCTTATGATTCATATTGATGGAAGCATTTCTTCCCTGAGCTAATGGAAGGTTATAATTGAGTAAGCTTAATTAGAACTAATTTAATTACACTAACTGTTAAAAAGATCAGCTTCTACAAGTATCAGGTAATCCATTTCAGGTAGTGCCCTTATTAGAAAAAGGCAGACGTTCAAGGGAATATTTACAGGAGATAATATCAACATATCATAAATAACAGCCTAGAGATTATTATGTAAATAACAGTCAAGGTTGTTATCCAGAGAACTTAATGAATAACTGTACCTTTAACTTTTACTGATGTGTGGAGGTCCCAATGGCCTGCTAGTATTTCATGGGCAAGAGTACAAAGGCTTACTTTTTAATATGATAAAAAGTAGATAACCAGTAACCAGATGAAACTGAGAAAAGATAAAATTAATTTGAGTATCAGGAATCATTTAAAAGCATTAAGACTATTTGATCATTGTGTAATTTGCCAAAACAAACTTTCTGTTTTCTTATAACTTTAATCATTAAGCTGGAACAGAAAGTATACCAAAGAGAGCCTTCTTATCTTGAGAGAGAAGGGTAAGGATGAGAATATAACAGGACATCACCCTTCTTTCCCATAGATTATTCCCTAATGCTAGTCAAGGGCAGTGTAAGAGTTCTCAAGGGGATGAGGCACTTGTCTTTCAAAACTGGTTAAGCCAGACAAGAAAACATGTGTAAGGCTAAAAACGTCAATAAACATTCTTAAATGCTTCTATGGGTCTGTTTTTGTTTCAGAAAATAATGAAGCACATGCAATAGCACATCATGGATTTGTGGAATACGAGGCAAGTATCGCTGTCTGATTTGCCGATGCTTGCTTATTACAGATATTGATGAGTGCCAGACCCGCAATGGAGGTTGTGATCATTTCTGCAAAAACACCGTGGGCAGTTTTGACTGCAGCTGCAAAAAGGGATTTAAATTATTAACAGATGAGAAGTCTTGCCAAGGTATGTGCTGAAACATAGCTTTGCTGTGCAGTACCTGCTGGTTGGAGGAGAAGAGACGAAACCCCATCTGGCAGAGACTAGGTCACCGGGCTTCTCCACAGAGTCATTAGTCCAACCTCCAACCTGTTCTTCACTTATTTCATCTGTTAGATAGAATAAAAACACTGATGTAGCTCACAGGTATATTTTGAAAATTAACTGTGAATGTCTAGAGAACACCTCAAAGAACCCATCGGGTGTGATTACAGCAGAAATGGAAGGGATCGTGGAATGCAAGTAGGTTGTATTAGAGTGTTGAGATTGTGAATAATTTTCCTTTTTAAAAATCCCTTTAACATTAAGGATTTAATAACAAAATTTTGTGGCAAAAATTTGTAGATTTAGTTAACATACCTTTTCCTAGCAAAAAGTTGGGCTCAACCCAAAGATTGTGTACCAGTTGGTCTCATCGTTATAGCCCTTGTTTGAAGGATCAGACTTTGATGCTTGGGGAAAGGGAGAGAGGGGATAGAGTGGAGCAGAGGATGGTCAGTCATTGGGCAGGACTGCAGACCCACTCTCATATGCGCCCCTCCCATATAAGAGGTTTGGCAAGGAAGCTCCTCTGGGTAGCAGAGGTTGATACTAATAACTCTTTGGGGTAGTGGTAAACTGTTTTGGGTGGGGGACATCATTTATATTTTCAGATGAGTACCCTTTATGCCCTGTTGATATACAGGAGGAAGCTCTCAAAATAGCTCTCATCATTTATACTTGTTCCATTTCTCAGAATAATAGCCTAATCTAATTTTGTTAGAAATCCTAGAATTAAATCAAAATCAGAAAATAATAACTGATTTCATATCAGACATTAAAGATAAACATTACCATTTTTAACCTTATGGTGTGAAATAGGTTTGTCTCTTGGTTTTTTTTCCTTAATATATATTTTGTCAGAAGTTCAAGTGTAGCCCCTTTAAATTCAGCGAGTTCATTTTGTGTGATTATTGCATGGTTTTCTTCTATTTGACTTGGAAAGCAAGTTTGCTGTTCCACATAATGTTTCATAATGTATAGAGCAAGAAATACTGTTTAAGCTGTGTAAACACATTAAAAAGAAATTAGAAAAGTGATCTCATTATTTTTGGCAAAGTGAAAGCCCGTCGCCATGAGCAGCCAAAGTCAGCTACTGGACTAGTCCACTCTCTCGACAACTGGCTGATGTTAATAACAGAATTCATAGAATGACATCAATTACTAGGGAAGAAACAGACTTTTTCTCATTTTTCAATGATCAGTCTTGATAGTACAAATATTTGCACAGAACAAATTTACTGAAGAAGTTGCCAGGATTTCTGGGAAAAGCTCGGGAAGAAGAGATTTTGCAAGAATTTGCCCTTTTAATTTCGTTCTTTTATTCTTCCAGTTCTTTCCAAATATTTGTTTTTATTAATGTAGTTTTTCATGGTACATTTGGTGTTGAAAAAGAGATCTAGCAATGGTCTGTTTGGCTTCCACTGAGCTCTGCACTGGTCCTGGTTTATCTATTTGGAAATAGAAGTTGTAACTCTGTTAAAACCCTCCAGAGAGCTGAGGAATTGAAACACCAAAATTTTAGTCTACAGGAAAGATGTGAGGACTAGACCAGGGAAGAAAAGATGATTAGATCAACAAATGCAGCCTCCTGAGGCTAGTTTCTGTTATCTTCGCTGAAGCCAGGGATGCCTCCACACTGAACCAGGACAGGAGGAACCCCGCAGGACTGAACCATGGGGGAGTTACAAAGCCAAGGGATTGGCCGAGAGGATCCAGTTTGGAGCTTAAACACAAAATGTCAGCATCTTCAATAGAAAGTTACTGAGGATGTTAGCGTTCATGCATTCTTTTAGTGCAGAGGGCATTAAAACCCAGGATCAACAGTCTCCTGGGGCCAGAAGACTCATTCTGGAAAGATCAAAATGAGATAGGAACCAGATTTAGTTCCAATCCAAATGTTTTCTCCTTTCAATTTGCCATAGCTTAAAAATTACTATCGCTGTTCTACCAATAGTAATATAACAATAATCGTTTATAAATCCTTTTTAGATATGTTATCTCATTTAGCTTCATTTAAATATTTTAAATTGCTCACCCCTGCTAATTAACATGGGTGAGAGAGAACAACTGAGCTTTTAGGCAAGTACAGTTTGCAAAAGAATTTGAAAAGAAGGGTCATGGCAGTGAGTATACTTACTGTTTGCTGCTCAAAACTTCCTTTAACACAAATGAGTGGGAGAACTGATAGTTTTTTATTCTGATTTATGTTGTTTTTCTCATCATGGGTGTTGTTATAAATGTGTTCTCACCATGCTTTTCTGAAGGTTGATTTCAAGTCCCCTCTCCTTTTTCAATTACAGACGTGGATGAATGCTCTTTGGATAGGACCTGTGACCACAGCTGCATCAACCATCCTGGCACATTTGCATGTGCTTGCAACAAAGGGTACACCCTCTATGGCTTTACCCATTGTGGAGGTGAGCAGAATGCCCCTCTGGACTCAAATGAAGCTGGGCCTGCAGGGGAGCAGGACCTACCCCTAAGGTTTCCCCAGATCAGGGCCAGTTTTCCTACACTGGCAGATGAACGAGACATTCAGTCCCTGTACAGTAGTAGTGAGTCCATTGACACATGGGAAGCATCTGCTGAGTCAGGGAGGGGTCCTCAACCCCTGGGCCATGGACTAGTCATTGGTCCACGCCTGTTAGGAACCAGGCCAAACAGTAGGAAGTGAGTGGTGGGTAAGCAAGCAAAGCTTCATCTGTATTTGCAGCCACTCCCCAGCGCTAGCATCACCACCTCAGCTCCACCTCAGACCATCAGGTGTTAGACTCTCATAGGAGCACTGGTCCCTAGTGCCAAAAAGGTTGGGGACTGCTGTGCTAAGGGAAATCTCTCCCTATTTACCTCTTTAACACATGGAGTATGAAATGAAACAGAGAGACAGCTAAGCTCTTCAGCTGTGAATTCTTTGTTGACCATTATTGATGTGGTTATATTCAGAGAATGGGAAGAGCTGATACCCTATCTATTGGAACTTTCCAGAAGTTAGTAATGTAACAGTCCTCAGAGAGGCTTGGCAGGGCACCAACAGTCTTCATCTTTGCTTCATCATCAACAGGAATGGATTGTGAGCTTTGTTTGAGTCCTTTGAGCTGTTTTTTGAGCTGGGGGTGGGACCACTGACTTTGTCTCTCTGTTCTATGCCCATGTAGCAACATGTTTTGATGTTATTTGCCCTTATGGTCATGTATACTATGGCAAAATCAGATTTGGCACCAAATGACTCCCACTTCACTCCCCTACTCATCAAGTGCATTCAGCAAACTTTGAAAATAGATTCAGATTCTGACTCAGAATGTCTGGGATTGTTAAGTTGATTCTGAGGATCTGAGGATTTAGGAACCACTGGCCTAAATACTTTTGGCCCAATCCTTGTCTCCTGTGCTTAAGAAGAATGGATAGTAGTGGTTTGCAATAACTAGTGCTGCCTCTTTTCTTTTTTAACTCATTCTTGGCATGGCTAAAAGCATACTCTTCCAGTACATCAAGAAATTGCAAGAGAATATTCCCTGAATACAGATGTGATCTGGGTTTTAGTTGGAGTCACCTTTGACTTCTCAGGCTGATGGGGATCAGTGCAAGTCATTTTCATTCTCTATGCTTCAAGTATGTGAACTGTCAAGTGGGGAACTCTAATTCTGTCTTCCTTGGTATATAGCCCAGGAGGATGGTGGAGTTTTAAATTGGAAGCCTGTGCAGCATGAGTTTGGACATCTGAAAGTAGAGTGTGACCCCTTCTGAGTGTCCCTAATGGGGGAACGGTGTGGTCAAGAATGGAACTTGATAGCATCCTAGTGAGGCTCATGCCAGGAAATCCCCTGGGTGGGGACTGGGGTCAGCCAGTGCCAAGTACACATCCTAAAGGCAGTCAGCACCTGCCCTTGGTTTAGCAGATATCTCCCATTCTGGTCCATCTTCAAGAGAAGGATAGTGTCATTTGGGTCAGTAATGGGCTGCTGTGACAGGAGCATGCTTTGTTCCATAGACACCAACGAATGCAGTGTCAACAACGGAGGCTGTCAGCAAGTCTGTGTGAACACGGTGGGCAGCTACAGGTGCCAGTGCCACTCTGCATACAAGCTCCACTGGAATAAAAAAGACTGTGTGGGTAAGGGGCTTCGAGGCTGAGGCTTAGTCACCGGGCTCACCACTGGCCAGCAGCTCTCTCCCACGTCCCATAGTGCAGCTGATCATCCCTCCCCTCAGCTGCAACAGCTGTTCTTTAAATAGTTCAAAAACAGGAGATACTTTGCAGGCTCTTTGGTGTTTCCTTCTGTGCTTCTGCGTAGGTTGGAACTCACTCCTATTTTCCTGGTTGCTTTTCTGCATGAAAAAAAAAATAGCTTACAAGTAGCTCCTTTACCTCGGTGGGAAAGGTAAAGCCCGGTTTCTTGTGTTCTGCGCTGGGTGTCAGCTCTACCTTTTCTTGGGGCCTTTGATATGTGAAACTCAACTGTCTTTGTCACACCTGGAAGTTTCCTTCTCTTTCTGTGTCTAGAAGTGAAAGGGGTCCTGCCCACTAGTATATCGCACCACGTGTCCCTGCATTGCGGTAAGAGTGGCGGAGGAGACAGGTGCTTCCTCAGATGCCACTCTGGCATTCACCTCTCTTCAGGTGAGTGGGTCTCAGTCCCTGGGGCAGATCTTCAAGCCAAGGCCAGGCCTACCTGGCCTTTAGCCATTAGATGCCCTCAAAAGGCTTCCAAGTCTTTGATCAGCTGCCCCTGACCACCAGAGGCCAATGTTTGAGACCCCTGGGCATTTTTCTGGTGGTTCATATGGAGTGGGGGTGGGAGGTGATTTTAGCTGCTACCAAGAGAGACTATAAACTTGCTTACATGTTGACAATACACATTCTGTCTGTCAGGACATCAAGATGCCTACTCTGTCACCTGCGGCTCTCCCTCTCCTCTCAGGAACAAACATCAAAAATCAAATGACTCTGCTTTTGGGGGTAATTACCAAATCTGTGTGTTCTCTCTGGGCTTACTGTGTTCAGTGGGCTTCATTTTGGGGGTGATGTTCTTGGCTTCGGTTTTCTTTTCTCTGTATCTCCTTGATGCCGTGAGCACACTACAGGATCTTCTTGCCTGCAGCTTTGGTGCCTAAAATCTGACTTGCCATATAACAGACACTTACTTGAGTGTCCACTCTTTGTTAGGAGGCTATGTGTTCAGCCTTGGGGGATCATCATTTTGGGCAGAGGCTTATAGAGCTCTGGGACCAGGAGACTCAGGTCTCCCAAACTTCCTGTACCCTAGAGCACCTCAAAGGCCTGGCAGGAAATGTGTGCCTGGGGCACATGGCACTGGTAAAGGTAGACATGGGTATGACCAGGGAGCAAGAATTCTGTTCAGAGAAATGACCTTGAACCTGCTTTGTCAAATACAAAGAATGAAATTTAAAGCTTTTAAGAAGGCTCATTTCCCCATATTTAGACATCTCTGTGATTATGTCATGAGAACATCTGAATGAGGAAATGATCCTTGATGTCCATATTATATAAAAAGCTAGAGACCCAAAGCAGGATAATAACAGTTTGCATATATTGATTGCATAGTTAAAATATACCAGTCACTGCATTACATGTATTAGCTGATTTAAACCATATGACAACCTTTTGGGGAAATTTTACTATTATCCTCATTAACCAGATGAAGAACCTGATATTCAGAGAGGTGAAATAACGTACCCGAAGTGACTCAGAAAAAAAATAGTGGAGTCAGGATTTTAACCAGGCAGTCTGGATTCAGAGCCTTAAGCATTATCCTTTACTGCCCCTCTTGCGTGATGTTTGGGCACGGCCAGAGCAAGCATCATGGTCTGTCTCACCAAATCCGTCAGTGACGGAGATTTAGGGCACCACAAGGATGGACAAGCAAGTATGTAACAGTTATTCAGTTCTTACTTTATACCAGACAGTAGGCTAAACATTTTTTTTTTTTGCATTATCTCATTTAGTCCTTACAACAACCTGGTAATATAGGTCCCATAATTATATTTTCATAGAGGAGGAAACTGAGAATTAGGGAGATTAAGTAACTTGCTCAAGTTACAAGTTGAAGTGCTAGAGTTTGAATCCTGGTCATTGGTTCTAGGGTCTAATATGTAGCTAAGACTGACCATGGGAGGCGAGCAGAATTTTGCACATGAGGCCCTCCGAGTGGGGCCCTTGCTTTGTCCCATTCCCTGAAAAATCCTAGCCATATTTAGTGAGTGCCAACCTTGTCTGAAATGGTGGCTTCCTCAGCCCTGTCCTTCTAGGGCAGGCTTAGTTAGGAGAATCGGCCCTTCCCCATTTTCCTCAGCAGTCTTGTCCAAATCTGAACCAGAGGATTCTGGTCTTCTTTCTTGGGAAGGCACAGAAATGACTTCAGATTTCATCTCACTGTTAAGGTCGGTTCTGGTCCTCTCTTTGTTATATTTGAGCACTGGATTCATCTCAGGTGGGATAAGTATAGCTCTTAGGAGGCTCGTAGTGATCCCAGTCCCAGGGTGATGGGTACTCCATGATCTAAACCTTTCTTGGTCTCAGGGTAAGAGAGGGGCTCAGGTTGTACAGTGTGCAGTGGGACCCAGCCCATGGATAGCTTGCCATTCCCTATCTGGTGTTTCCATTCCTTTGCCTCTGAAGGTAATATCTCTCACTTGTTTCTTTCTGAAGATGTCGCCACCGTCAGGACAAGTGTAACCTTTAAGCTAAATGAAGGCAAGTGTAGTTTGAAAAAGGCTGAGCTGTTTCCTGAGGGTCTGCGACCAGCATTACCAGGTATGGAATCAGATGGCTGGTGCAGGAAACTTGCCTGCATGTTGGGAAAGGGGCCCATAACAAGCTCGAGCCCTTCGGATGGCATGGAATAATTGAGAATCTTTGAGGCCCTCTTCACGGGAGAAAGAGGAGCCCAGTTTTAGCACCACAGTACAGTCCTGGGGTTATCCTTCAGAACTTCCTTTGCGAGGTATGGATAGTGAAGCTCTGAGGAAACCTGCGAATTTACAGAAGTCAGTATGGGCTTTCAGATGCATTAGCATTTTGTGATCATATTGGGTTAAATTTTCTAGATCTTCCAGTTTGCTTGAAATATAAGCCGAAGAAATTAACAAATATTTGGCTCAGAAAAGATAATCTTTGATGAACAAAGATGTAATATCCAGCTTTCCTGCTTGATCTAGTTTTTGGAGGCTGCAGAAGGACACATACCATCTAAGTAGAACTAGCCTAATTGAAAAGAGCAGAACCCAGTACTTGTCCTTCTTCCCTAGCTCACATTTTCAGTATTATTTCGTAAAATAATTTTGGAGATTAGAAAAAATCAGATTTCACATATTAGGAAGGCTTCTCTTTCCAATCTACTCTCAAATCATACAAACAAATATTTATTATAATCACTTTGGACTGCCTTAGTTTTATGTAACTAACCAAGATTAATTCTGGTACCACCATTCGATGGAATATTATGCAGCCATTAATTATATGTTTCAAAGAATGTTTAATGACCGGAAAATGTTCTTGTCAAAAAGCTAAGATGGAAAAAGGGATAGTAACATTTTGTATATCTAATACAATCCAAATTATGTAAGAAGAAGTGTAGGAAGAAGAAAAAAAGAAAGAAAACTCACCATATCATTTGTATGGTTATATCTGGGTAGGAGGATCATGAGTGGTTTTAATTTTTTTTCCTGAATTTTCCAAATTCTCCACAGTGACTATTTATACTTTTAGATCAGAAAGAAAAAAAAAGCAGTATTTAAAAATAGACTTAGTCTTTAGTTCACTTAGTGATATTGCATTAATGTTAATTTCTTAGTTTTGATAAATGTATGTGTTAATGTAAGATGTTAGTTAACATTAAAAGAAACTTTATGAAGAGTATATGGGAACTCTCAAAACTATCTTAGCAATTTTTCTGTAAATCTAAAGTTATTTCAAAATAAAAGGTTTAAAAAATAGATATGTAAGAATTGAAAAGGGAAAAAGGTTCAAAGTGAGTACCTGTTTAGTTGAAGATTTGAAGTTATCCTCTTGAAAGTTAAGATAGATCTTGGGAGAAATATGTAGAGGAGAAATTTAATTTGCTTCTCTCTTCTTTTGGCTTCTGATAAACTGTTTCTTTGAACATCCTTGTATATTAAAGAAGAATAGGACACAGATGATACATTAGTTTAATAAAGTAAGATTTTAAAATTGAGCTTAATTAATTGTGTAGATGATATGTGGATGTGTTCTTCATTTAGGTTTATAATCCTTAGTTAAAAGATTCACTGGAAGCCATGGGGGAGGGATGACAGGCAAAGTGAGACAGAGATGTGCAAAGCCCTGCCTTACGCAACACTTTCATTCCGATCCTAGATGCCTTCATGATATTGCTTGGTTCTGTTGATTCTTTGTGCCATATATTGTGCCTGGTTATTTTAAAATGAGACATTACTGTTCATGTGCTTTCCAGCTTTCCCTTTGGGTTAGAATTACTTCAAGGTCTATTTGCCTGAAAGCAGGAGCTGGTTTCCTGTCTACTCCAATGTTCATTCCTTATTTGAAGCCTCAGATCCTGCTTGGTACATCACAGTCCGGCTTTAAGGAAACTAACTGTGAGAACCTGAGTGCACTTTAGCAAACCATCAATCGGGAATGCAGGATGACCCTGTTCCTGTCAGCCACAGATGTGGCTGGTCAGTCATAAACATCCAGCATTTATCCATGAAAATAATTTTTAAGAGCTAAGTTGTTAAGTTATATAGGAGGCAATACTGACTCTTCAAAATTAAAATGTTATCATGCTCCAAGCTGAGGGCTTTCAATGTCTTGGCATCTGGAGTTAATCATTTAGTCCCTCAAGAGTTGTTTTAATGAAATGTTTACTGAGCTCTAGCGAATGTTCAACTCAGTGCTTTGCCAGAATTTGGCTTCCGATAATTTTGTTTCTTCATACAGAAAAGCACAGCTCAGTAAAAGAGAGCTTCCGCTACGTAAACCTTACATGCAGCTCCAGCAAGCAAGTCCCGGGAGCCCCTGGCCGACCAAGCGCCACTAAGGAAATGTTTATCACTGTTGAGTTTGAACTTGAAACTAACCAAAAGGAGGTGACAGGTTGGTTTGAAAATAGTTTATGGTGCCAGGCTTCTCACAGCTTGCTCCTTATTCCTTTGCCTTTCACCTTTTATCATTCTTTGGGGGAGGCGGGAGGGGGAGTAGTGCAATCACTGAAGTATCTCCTGTTTTTTATCACCCCTAAACTAAATTGAATTGGTTTGGAACCTGATGATTTTATCTGCTTCGTGAAAACCCAAAGCTACCATTTTGGTCAACAAATTTCTGTTGGTATCAAATGCTGCCCAGCTCCAGGTCTCTCCCCATTTTGTCCACAGGGAACTGTGGGTGTTGGCAAATGCTGCAGTCATTCTGGACATCTTTGCATGCCACAGCCTGATGTCCTCCCGCACTGCTGTCCCCTCTATTTCCATAGCTTCTTGTGATCTGAGCTGCAATGTAAAGCGAGCAGAGAAGCGGCTCCGGAAAGCCACCCGCACACTCCGGAAGGCTGCCCACAGGGAGCAATTTCACCTCCAGCTCTCAGGCATGGACCTTGAAGTGGCCAAAAAGTCTTTGAGAACATCTGAACGCCGGGCAGAGTCATGCGGAGTGGGCCAGGGCCATGTGGGAAACCAGTGTGGTGAGTAGTCTGCTGGCTAGGACATTCTGGCCAACAGAACTGTCTTGAGCTCTATAAACACTAAGGGTAACCAAAGTCTGGCTCATCCTTCCCTCTCTGGGCTCACTCTGGAGAACACCCTGGACACCCACTCATTTGGGAAGTACACGGTGGTGTCTGTCGTGTCTGCTGGACCAGGAGCTCTCCAGCACCTGGCATAGTGCCTGGCTTGTGGTGGGCACTTAATAACTGTTTGCCAAATTGAAGGACAGAAAGGAAGAGGCAGTTTGATGAGAAGAGGGAGTTTTGCCCTCTATGGATCTGAGGGACAGCAGTCTTCAGATGACTGTGGTCTCCCAGCTAGGGCAGGACTGCTGGGATAAGGCACCATGAGCCTACTGCACATGCCACTGCCATTGTGCTCCTCTCATCTCTCTCTGCCTTGTTTGAAAGTAGCAATGAACAATATCCTGGTCATAGTTTTGTGCAGAGGCAAGGCTGGGAGGCTGCTCAGCTGCCTTATGAGATCCCTGAGCTTCACCTCAGGACTCCTAGCAGTGTCAGTTTCATGTGTGTTGGCGTGTGTATGTGTGTGTTGTTGGTGGTGGTTGTGTGTGTGTCAGAATTAATTTGAGACCTGGCATTTGAGCAACATCAATTCTATTCCTTTGATGAAGTTCTAGGCAAGAGAAACCTGGGCAAGAGATTCTAGGGTGATCAGTCTTGAGATTTGTTTGTTGTGAGAGATTGTTCTGGGCAATATTGGGAGATACTAACTGAAAAGTCTTAGATGGACAAAATTGTGGATCTCATTTTATAGTAATAATGGTAACGAATTATTGAGTCCCAGCTGTTGCAAGTACAGCACTGTATCTAAGCACTGTATCTGTATTATCTCATTTAATCCTAACAGTAATCTTACTAGATAGGCATTATCATCTCCATTTAACAGTGAAATAAATGAGCTTGGAGGGCTAAGTTCTCTTGCTCAAGATCACATTGATGGTCCAACTCCAAAACCTGTGCTCTGGTCCCAAGTAAGGTGAATTTCAATAACAAGACTGCTCCAGAATAAACCTACGTCCTTTCTGAAGTGTCATTTGAATCGCAGGGCCTGAGAAATGAAGCTTGAGCCAACGAGTAATAAATCAGTGTTTTTGAAGAAGCAAAGCTAGGTACTCATTTGGGAGATTTGTCAGCAATAGCCCACAGTCCAAATCTGTTGCTTTGCCAAAACGTAGTGAAAAATCAAGTGTAAAATCAAGTGTAACTGTCCACCAGGGTCTGGTTCTCAAATAGTCTTGACTTTTATTCCGGCTGACACTTTTACAGGAGGAAAAAAAGTAAAAAACAACACAGATGGTTGGTTTGTTCTCATTTAAAATTCTAAGAGTTCCAGCTTCCATTCCAAAACGGTGATGAGAGTCGGCTGTTGCTGCCCTACTTTCCCGGGTGAGTTGTAGAAACTCTCAGGGATGGACAGACCAGTCCTCCTTGTGGCCCCATTTGCTACCTGTTAAAGAGAGGCTTGGTAGGCTCTTCAGGGAGCCTTTGTGGCCACTTCTGAATTCAGGAAAAACTGGTGTCAACGGCCCTGTAGACCAACTCCCAGTGAAAGTATTACCAATACTACTATGCTTTTACCGATACTAGTTTGCTTTTGGGAAATAAAAATAAGAATGAGGGTCAGGAGTTACTTAACAGAGGCCTCATGACCATGACAACTTATTTAAAAAACTCGGTGTGGGATTTATAAAGCTGCTGTTGTGTGTGAATGTAGCCAAAGTGAGATGCTTGTCATGCTATGCTAGGTCAGATTTGTTGCTGAGGGAGGCAATGTGTGTTGTCTCAAGAGCTCCCTCTAGCAATGGATGGATTTTGTAGCCTGCTAGAGACCAAAGCAGATTCACCCTGACTGACAGCAGTGTTCAAGATTTTACCACATAGAGAAAACAGCACAAAGAATTACCAGTGAAATTCCTTCCTCCTGCTGGAGGGAGGAAATGGGTGAAAAGAAGAGCTGGGTATCTTAATTAGAATGGCTTTTTACTGAGAGGACACATGGCATGAGCTAGCCACAGTGTGTGCGTGGTGGGGGAGAGGGATGGTGTCTGTCTGTCTGTCTGTCTTACATTCTTCACCTATTTGATGATATCAGAACTTTATAAAGACCAGGTTTACTGGTATTTTCTGAACTTTGTATGGTATATACCATAGAGATAAACCTAAAATAGTTCTTTTGGGAAATTATTTTCAGTGTCTGCAGGAAAGAGCCAAAAAAAAAAGTGTTTTGGGTCACCTGCAAGGGGAGATGGAACTATTATGTTCCTCCTTTAAAATATGTTTATTTAGTTTTTAATAACCAAAATATTACATATTTCAAATGCTACAGAATATATATAGTAAAGGCAAAAGTTCTCCCCTCAGCTCCCAGTTCCCCTCCCCAGAAGCAATCACTGTCAAGAGTTTGCTGTGTTTTTCAGTCTGTTTATATGCACATATAAAAATGAAATTTTATTTATTCACTGAATACTTACTGAACACCCACTGTGTTCAATGTGTGGTACCCCAGTAGCACCAGATACTGTTCTAGGTGCTGGGAATCCAGGAAAGAAACAAAAGAGCAAAAATCTCAGCTCTCACAGAGTTTATGATGCTAGAGAAGGAAAACAGGCCACAATCCAATAAACAAGGAGATATACCTTGTAGCAGATAGTGGCAAGAGTATAAGAACAGGTAAGCAGGGTAGAAAGTAGAATAGAAAGTGCCAGGATAAAGAGGAGGAGTGAAGAGGAGAATACTCCCCAAAATGTAGACTATGGTCAGGGAGTGTGGTCTTGCAAAGTGTCATTTGGGCAGAGATGTGAAGGACAGAGGAAGAAGCCACGTCAGGGAGGAGACCCAGGCAGAGGCATCAGCAAGTGCAAAACCCCTGAGGCATTGGAAAGAAGGCCAGGCCTCTGTGAGTTGAGGGAGGGAGGGGGAAGGAGGAAGTCAGGGCAGTCGCCAGATCATGTTGGGAAGCGAATGGTGGTGAGGGTGTTAACTCTGAATGTGAGAAATGAAGGTTTTGTGCAGAGGCGTAACAGGGTTCTGACTTATGTTTTAAAAAGACAATTTTGGCTGCTGTGTTGAAAATAAATTATAGGTTTATGTATGAAAAAATATTTAAAAAATATATCAGTGTAATTTGAATAGTGCTGTTATTTTTAACTATAGAGTAGATTAGACATCTTTCCATGCTCACAGAGGAGCTACCTTATTTCTTTTAAAGCTTCCTAGTCTATTTTAAGACATAAGTGTTTATTAACCATATTAAATATCCACTTATAGCTATCTTATTGGTGGACATTTAAGTTATCTGTAATTTTTCTATTACAAACAATGCTGCAGTGAATATTCTTCTTTGTGCACATGGCCAATATTTTTGAAGATTATAGACTTGTGGACATCCGATTGGCAAGTCAAAGGACACATGTATTTAAAGCTTTAATAATAGATATTGCCAAATGACCCTCCAAAAAGACCATGTTAATATATACTTGTTCTAACTTGTTTTTCTTTGATTATCAGTAAGACAGAGTATGCTGTCATATGTCTCTGGCCATTTGAATTTTTTTCTGAGAATATCCATATTATTTGCCTATATTTTCATTGAATTGTTTGTTTCTCCAATTTCATTTAAAAAATAATTTTTAAAGTCCCAAGTTACATCAAAGAACAGTCACTTCTGACCAGTTAAATACTTTCTTTCTTATAGTCATTTTTACATAGTGAAATCTCATTAATTTAGCATTTAAGGATTTGGGGACAGCCTGCTCTTCAGGTGACCTTTGTACCATCTGTGATCAATTTTAGCAAGATGGCAAAAAAAAGAGATAGCAATTATGTTCTTCAAGGAACAACTTCTTAAAGCTTCATAAAAGCTTCATAGTACTTCGTAAAGCCCTTTATAGCTAAAGAAAAATTAATGATGACATGTATTTCTAACTATTTTTCTTCCATAGCTATTTATCCTTTCAAAAAGGATAAATTATTTAAGAAGTATACTGCTAATATACATTTTTTTTGTATTTGATTATTCTTAAAACTTGAGAGATTTTTAAATGACACAATCCAGGCAACTGGCAAACTGGGAAGTATTTTAGTGCATGAGTTCTTGAGCGACTAGGAAAGTTTAATTCAACTTTTAACAGCTGCAAGCTTTCCTCTGCAGCAGTTGAGAAAAATTAATTCAACCAGTATTTATCAAGATACTGCTCTGTGCCACTCTATGAACTTGGAATGAAGCAGTGAGAATATACTGAAATGTCAGTAATTCCTCATGTATATCTTGCTCATTCTCATTCCCCAAGACTCTTCCTCTGCTTGAATATTCTTCTCTATTTATATGTTATCTGTGCATTCTTTAAAACTCAGCTTAGTGTCTCTTGGGGGAAAGGTGAGGGACCTTCTCTTATGAAATTCACATTCTAATAGAGGGAGATGAACAATAAAAAAGTAAAGAGGAAAGGATAATTTCAGAAGTTACAAGTGCTGTGATGATAAAATAGAATCAAAGGGGAGGAAGAGTACTCTCCATAAGGTATTTGGGGAAGGCTTTCAGAATAGGTGACATCTGAGCTAAGACCTAAGTGGGAAGAAGTGTCATGCCCTTTTTACAGATAAAGAAAGTAAGGCAGAGGGAGGTAAGCCAGTGTCACCCAATGAGTAAGTGGCAGAGCCAGGATTCAAATCCAGATCTGACTCAAGAGCCTCTGTTTTCAACTCTCTCAATTTGGAAACTGTCACCCATCCTGGGTACAGCCTGCGCCTTGTATTCATACTGCATTCATATGGCAAACCCTCCATGGGCCAGCTCTGTGCTAGGTGTGGAGGGGGCCTGCATAAATATGACATCATCCCACAAGTCACACTTAGCTCTCCCAGGGAAGAGTCAGAAAGCCTTCCCCAAAGATAGAAAGCCTAAACTGAGTTTTGATGAATGCACAGATGACACGTAAATGGAGAAGAGTATTCAATAGAGGAACAGTCTTGGGGAATAAGAATGAGAAAGATGTGCACAGGGATTATTGACATTTTAGTATTACTAAATCTGGAGTGCAGGTGGGATGTGATGAGCTACGAGGCTGGTGGAAAAAGCATTGTAAGTTATGAGAGACCTTGAATATGTTCCTAAGGAGCCTTAACTTTATCTCTAGACGGCAAGGTGCCACTAAAGGATTTAACCACAAAGTGTCCAGGTAAGAGCTGTATTCTAAAAAAAATCTCTCTGACTGGATTGGGGGGTCAGGATTAGAGGCAGAAAAAACAATTTAGGAGCTTTTGAACACGTTGCATAAGAAATATGGAGAACATGAACATCCTAGATAGAATAGAAAAGATGCAAGGGATTAGAGAAATATTTAGGGGAAAATATAAATAGCATTTGGTGATATGTGGAATTGGGAACTGAGAAGTGAAAGGAGTTGGAGTGAACTCAGAATTCTGACTTGGCCTCTGATCCTGGCACTTACTTCCCATATGTCGCTCATCTCACCCAGCCCTGTTTCATATGCAGGAGGCACTGAGAAAAAGCCTGTGGGTTGGTTGAATAGTTAGATGAATGTGATCACTGGGGAAGAAATAATCAGAAAAGATTTATAGGAAAAGCAGGGAGAAAAAATAGGCTCTTGAGAGGGCATGAGAAAGAATGAACTCAGATATAGAAATGGAGACTAAAGACTGAATTTTGAATCACAGATACTGAGAGAGGAGGTTTTTGAGTCAGGGAGAGAAGCAATCAAAGAAGCACTTTGGAAAGGTTACTCTGATGGTGTAACGGAGCTGAGGCTGGGAGGAACAGAAGGCAAGGGAAATAGAAGGGTTTTTGCAATAATTTACATAAGAGATGGTGAGGATCAAAGGACACTAGTGCCATAGGGGTGAAGAATAGGATATGGACAAAAGGGACACACCTGCAGGATGCTGCAGCTGACTGATGAAGCAGGGAGGAGAGAAGTCTGGGATTATAATTGTGATTTGGACTCCAAAGGTTGGAGACTTGGTGACTGAGAGAGTAGAGATGTGTTTATAAACAGAGCAAAGCCAGAGGGTAGGAGGAACTCGGCAGGGAAGGGAAGAGAAGCATTCCCTTTGGGCAAGTTGAATTTAAGTTGTAACAAGACTTCTAGATAGAGATATCCATGGGCATCTGGTTAGGTCTAGGAAAACTACTTCATCTCTCTATGTCCAAACAGTCTATCTTGTGTCTGTCCACACATGCTCTGACAATGAAGGAACAGCCCATCCTCTTACCTATGGCCAACGCCTTCACGTGGACTCTGGAGCCCATTTCCTCTCACCTTCTCAAGAACGTTGTTCCTGCTATTGTCCCCACAAATCCCCCTCCCCCTCTCAGAATTCTTCTTTTCTACTAGATCATTTCCAACAGCACAAAAATCCATCTTCTGTCGAAAAATAAACCCTGCTTTGACTTTAACTTCTCTCTGGATGCTGCCTCATTTCTTTGACCCCCTGTAGAGTAAAACTCCTTGAAAGAATTGCCTAAACGTCTGTTTTTTTCCTCACCTCCCATTTTTCCTCCACTGTAGCCAATCTGGTTTTCCTTCTAAACCCCTTCACTGAAATTGCTATTTTCTAACAGTCTTCGTGTTACCAAATCCAGTTGCTAACTCGCACTCAGACCTTGCTGATCACTCCCTCCCTCCGGAAACACTTTCTTCTCATGGGTTTCAGACATGACACACTTCTGGTTCTCCCCTTGCTTTGCTGGTTGCTCCCTTTTCATTTTCTATGTTGGTTCTCCCCTAATTTTTCATCTCGAAAACATCAGGTATTCCTGGGCTGTCTTCTGTCGTCCTCCTCTACGTTCACAATCTCCTAGGTGACCTCATCCAGTGCCATAGCTTTAAATGCCACCACATGCTGGTGCCCTCTCCAGCTCTGACCTCTGTTTTGAATTATAGACTTCTCTATTCCAGAGGTGTTGAACATTTTTTATCTCTCTCTCTCTCTCTCTCTCTCTCTCTCTCTCACACACACACACACACACACACACACACAGCAAAATATTCTTAAACTTATGAATGTTTGCATATTTAAAAATAACACTTGTACTATTGGCCATTGTATTATGTACATTATAAAGATAGAAGAATGAGATACAGATTAAACACTTTTAAATAGCTAGCTAGATCTTAAGGTATCACATTTATAATTTGACAAGGTTCATTGTTAACAGTAGTGGTCATAAGTCCATTTTTCAAATAGTATTTTTGTTAATCTTTAGTATTTTGGCTCAACTCTTGTCAGATCATATTGACTAAATGTTACCATTTCTACCTCATGATTTGGTTTGACAAAGAACAAAAGCTAAGAGTGCCAGCCGTGTCACCCTGGCACTTCCCTGTTCACTGTGCTCGCATCTTTGGTTCCACCTTCAGTCCAGGTTTCTACAGGAATCATTCAAAATGCTTTCTATTTTGTAACAGTTTGGTTGAAACTGGATAATACCATCAGGAATCTGTTTGACCATGCACAGTTAAACTGTAATTCCCAATACATTGAAAAGAAGAGAATGAGTCAGGGCCTCCCACCTGCAGAGTTGTGGAATGCCTGCTTTTCTCTTTGGCTGGAGACCCTTTGTCTTCTTCACGTGTGTCTGTGACTCATGGAGATGTACACTGGCTGAGGGGCCAGTCTTACAGCATATGCTAAACCAGTGAACCTTTCTTTGTTTTTTACTTTTTGAGGTAAAAATTAACATACATAGATGTGAAAATGTTTTGCCCACACCCAGTGGATCGTCTTGTAAACCCCTGAGGTATAATTGGAGACCAGAAGTATAACTAGTGCCTTTTCAATATCAAACTTGCATTGCCAACAAGCATCTCAAGCTCAATGTATATAAATATAATATTTTATCCTCCTCACTCCTAAGTAAAACCTATTTCTCTCTTATTTCAGTAAATGGCACTCATATGGACCTAGTTGCTTGAGTTGAGAACCTTAGTCTTCTTGACTTCTCTCATTCTGTCATGCACCCCATCTAATCCATTAACAAATTCTGTCAACTCTGCTTTCAAATTCTATCCCGAATCTAACTAGTTTTCTCTTCCTCCATTATTACCATTCTGTTCCAAACCACCACCATCTCCTGCCCAGTTCACTGTGATAGGCTCAGAATTGTTCTCCTTACCCTTCCTTGCCTGCCTTTCGTCGTTCTCCATGCAGAGCCAGAAGATCTTGTAAAAATATGTCAGATCATTTCACTCTTTCATGTAAACCTCCAACACACTTAGAATTAGGTCTGATTTCCTTACCATGACCTTCAAGAACCTACATGATCTGGCCCTTGCTTACTTTTACAAAGTCATCTCCTATCACCCTGCCCCTTTCACTGTGTTCCTACTATTAGGTGATACCTTTGCAAGGCTTTTTCCCTCTGATCTCTGTTCAGAGAGGCCTTTTACTGGATACTCTTTTAAAATAGCACACACACGACTTTCACCCTCATTGCTCTTTGTCTTCCCCTAGCACCTTGCTTCTTATTTACCTTCATCACAATTACCACTAGTTAGCATTCTACTATATACTTGTTTGCTCATTTATTGTCTATATTCTCCACTAAAATTAGAGTCCCTGTAGAGCAGGGCCATGTCTGTCTTCTCTGCTCTATCTCTAGCTCCTAGAACAGTACCCAGCACATAATCAGGGCTTAGTAAGTATTTAATTGAATGAATGAATAAATGACTCTTCAGAGGGACAACAGAAGAAATCCCGAAGGTAGTTGCCAACATTAAGAGAAAAGAGGGCAAAGGGCAAATCTTTGGAAAAATATTTAAATTGGGGGCAAAAGATGCACTCCAAAGGAAGTGAAATCTCAGCCCCAGTTAACTAGGCATGAAGAGAACATGGCACATATTGAGGTACCCAGCAAGGGAGGTGTCAAGCTGGGCCCATCTCTCTGCCCCAACTGTAAGAATGTTTTCAAATTGCAAACTGAGCACACACCAAAAACCTGGCCAGACATGACAAATCAAACTCTCAGCCCAAGGAGGTGCTATCTCCTGTTATCTTGAAAGTTTCATTTAAAAAGGTTCAAACCAGGATCCTGAGGCCACAGCGATGCCTAGAGCACTGTCACCTCTGAGCTGAGACAAATTGCAGCTTTAGGACACCCTGGGAATCTGCATGGGCTGCTTGTGGCTCTCCTTTAGAAGTCAAGGCCTGATTCTTAAGGAAACACTCAGATGCTAGAAAGTGACCTCTTTTATTAGGTTCACCATCTTAGCCACAGAGAGACTATAGTGTTTGTCCATAGCCTGAAATGCTCAAAGGCTGGAGTGTTGAAAAGAGGGCAATCCTTCAGGTCTCTGTCGCCATTAATCCTGGTCTTGCTGGCCTCTCCCTTTTGCATCAGAAAAGCTTTCTTGTATTTTTTTTTAAAGAAGGAGAGAAAACAGCTGTGTGGGATTTGAGAATGGGATTTTAATGGTCACTGAAGACACACAAAAGCTTTGCTGTGATCCTGAAGTGTTCTGGGGGCAATTGACTCCTTTGTCCCAGGCAGCAAAACAAACTGGCTGCTGGAGGAGAAAAGAGAACCAACTGGAATGTGTGATTAAGGTCTCTTCAGGCCAGATCTTCAGCACATTTGCAAAGAGCTGTTTTCAGAAGTCTCTACATAACATTTCAGAATAGCTTTTTAGTGTTTAGCTCATTTTTACTTTGTAAAAGAAACAAATTAACGTGGAAGGTGCTTGGCATGAATTATTTCTGTAGGTCTTTCTCTCTGGAAGGAAAATGGAAGCTGTGAGTGACAATATGAGTTTGTTTATGTGAAGCAGGCCTTTCACTGTGAGAAAAAAAGAACTGGTGCCCTCCTTTCCTCAGGGCAGCCCAAGGGGCATTTCTCAGCCCTTTGCTCAATTGAGAAATTGCAACAGATGTGGGATATTGTGAGGCTTCTCAAAATGTAATCTTGAGAACGCTTTGGCGGGGGAGGAGGATGTTAAATAGTTCTAAGGAGGAACGGACACTCAGAGCCAAAGGAGCCCATTCAGTTACTCTTTTCAGTGAGAATCAGGTCTCTTGCTGTCCACCCATGGAGGGTGGATAAATAAACTGATGGGACAGACCATACTGACCTGGCTCCAACTTACAATTACGGGGGCTGTTGGAGTCATTGCCATCATATGAGCACTTTCCCTTTAGGTGAATGAGTGTTATGAAAACAGCTATTTCCCAAATGGAAATGGCTTGGGCTAGAGGGGTTCCAGACAACCTGGGTTTTAGTTACTTTGTGTCAGTCTTCATAACATTTGGCCTGTTAGAAACATGGAAGGGTTATTCTCTCATTTACTGGCTTGCTGTAGGCATCGGAGTAATCAGGTAGGGCACAGGATAAACAGTCATGAATGCCTAGTACATAATTCAGTCTAGCTTTTCAGGGGAGCTGAGCAGAAATCAGAGTGATCATGGAAACCAGCAGGGCTGCATTTAGAGAATAATTCTGGAATTATAGGCTTTGTCTGCCACACATCTATGCATCATACTCATTACAATGTTGTGTGCCAAAAAGCAAGTTTGGTCTACTTTCAATTTTTTTTTAAAAAAATCAAATAAAAATTATACGTGATGTTGTGAAAGGAAATCCAAACAATATAAAAAAGTATTAACACTTAGAATGTAGAGTAGACCTTATTGATTGATTGCATTTATAGAAATAATATTTGAAATGTGGTATATTTTGGCTTACTTTGATTTTTTAAAAGCCTCATGTTAAAAAAATTCTAGAAAATAATGAAAAGACATTTTTATTACTGGCAATAGAGAACTTTGTCATGTTTAACCCTAAAAGTATATATACAGATTACATTAGTAGAATAGAATAAAAAAAAAAAACAGATAACCCCCCCTTACAGCTATTCCAAGAGATATAATAACTAATTTTATCATTTGATATTTTGTTTTCTATTTCTTGGTATCTTAAAGATAAAAGAGAATGTGTTTATTTCAGTCAGACTTCCCTAATGCTCCATAGAGAATCCTTGGCTAAGTCTTAAATTGTGATTCTGTCTGCGTTTTTGTTAAATGTCCTTTTCTTCCCTTAAACTCAAAGCTCTTAATCTCACTGTAGATGTAGTTCCCAGATTAGCTGTGGGAACTTGACCAAATTATTTAATGTTCCTAAGTCTCTGTTTCTGTAAAATAGAACTAATAATAGCCCCTAGCTCCTTAGGGTTGTTTTTAGGAATAAATGAGATACTGTAAGTAAAGCTTTTGGCGTGGCGTATAGTGGATTGTATGTACTCAACAAATGTTAGCCATTAGAAAGGCTCTTTTAGTGGTTATGATGATGATGTTTGAATATCATACTAGGGAACACAATTCAGTATATTTACTTTATATTTATATCCTATAATAAGATATAACAACACTAGAAATATAATCAGAAGCATAGTTTATTAATTTCCTTGTAGGTTGTTCTTTCAGGAGATATTGATGAGGGTTTACTCTTTGTAGCATATTAATTTTATTACAAATATGAATTGTGCTAGTTTGGAGGGCTTCTCTGTAAGACCTTGAGATCACTCTCCCCTCAGCCACCAGAGAGTGAACTTTTCATAACACAACTTCTAGTCTCATTCCTCTTCTTTTATTAGCTCCTCTACATGCAGAATAAAATCTAAATGTCTAGCATTTAAGAAATTTTTTAATCTACCCCAAACCTTCCTTTCTTCCCTCTCATCCCATATGTCATGCATAAATCTTTACAACCTACCTGCTTTCCTACTTGGGGAGAGTCTACTCATCCTTCAAGGCCTGACGCAAATGTGGTCTCCTATAAGAAGCCTTCCAGGATGCCACCAGCCAGAATTAAAAGTATCCTCCTCTCTGTTTTTCCATTACGAGGTTCAATGTAATGATTTTCACTTTTATAATCTTTCTGGCAGTCCTGTGTAGTAGGGAGAGTCATCAAGTACTTGTGCTCAAAAATAATTAGGACTACCATGATCCCCGCTCCTACCATTGTGATCCCTGCCCCCATGGTCTAGAGAAAGAAGACCCATTAATGCCTCTAACAGGTAGGTAACAGGAATCATGGCAGAGAAAGTGTTCAAAGGGAATCCAGAGGTGCTGCACATTCTGTATCCAGCGGGTTTGTATGGGGTAATGTGGGGTCATTGCCATTTGTGTACCTTTATCTGCAGCATTCACATTGCCCCTCCTTAGCCTCTGTCCTATCACTGACCAGATCATTTTCCCCTTTGGCTAGTCAGTTGCAGGGCTGGGACATATTATGATGGAGCACAAGAACGCTGCATTTTGTGTCCAAATGGAACTTTCCAAAATGAGGAAGGACAAATTACATGTGAACCATGCCCAAGACCAGAAAATCTTGGGGCCTTTAAGACCTCAGAAACTTGGAATGCGTCTGAATGTGGAGGTAAGCATATTCTGCTTATCCCTTCTTGCTCTTATAGTCCCCAGTATCATTATTTATACAGAAGGCGTAAGTACATTTCAGTACAAACAGTGCACACTGCTCCAGGGGCCATATTGGGTTCCTCATTGGCTCTCCTGTGCCTAACTCAGTGCCTGACACGTGCTGGGTGATGCTCACTTCAATAAATAAATGACAATCTGATAAAATACATTGGCAGAAAAAAGTGTAAATGGTGCAGTCACATGCTTTATTCACTATAAATAAATATACCTTAAGACCTGAATGATCTACTAGTACATAGAGACTATTGAAAGTATTAAAATGGAGAAAGTAGTTCTGATTATTTTTTTAGCTTTGGTCTCAGATTCATAGTAGCATATTGATATTTTAATAGTATCCACCTGGTTGATAAAAAAAAAAACTCTGTGAAGAGTTTTTTTAATAGTCTTTTATAAAATCTTAACTCTGGAGCCAAGCTTACTTAGGTTCAGTTGGGCTTCTTTCCTATTTATTAACAAATTTCTTCCCTTTTATTAAATAGAAGAAGGATCAGCTGTATTGACACTGTGAGCTCAAATGGAAGGTGATCTGACGTGGAGATTTGTGGGTGTGTACGTGGCACAGTGCACAGGGCCCCCCGTGGCTCAGGCCTCTCCTTCCAGTGATGCCCAGAGCCAACTTTAGTTCCCACCTAAATGACCCCAAGTTCAACTGCAGGACCTGTTCTGATTTAAAAGTCAGATCCTCAGATTGAATATAACTCTTACCACATCTTTGGCCTGTTATGAAATCCTAGAACTAACTGCAAAATTGATTAGGAAGTACTTTGGGGCATGTGTGCACACTTGTATGTGACCTTTATATTTATAAATATAAGAATATTAGTAATAATAATAATAATAATAATAGCTAACATTTATTGAATACCTGTCTATGCCAGGCGTCATGCTAAGTGTATTACATAAGCTTTTTATATGGTTGTTGTTTCACTATAACAACTTTATGATGTTAAAGTGACTCTTTCAAGGTCACACAGCTAAGGAGTGGAGGATTTGGAATCAGAAGCCATGTGTGACAGGTTCCTGACTCCTCACTTGGGTGTGTGTTCATTAAATGCCACTAAAGCCCTAACTTATGGGTAGAAAGAAGACTATGAAAATTAATAGAGAGTATACTGCCATGCTACCCTGAACAAGCCTGACTCCATCTGATCTTGGAAGCTAAGCTGAGTCGGGCCTGGTTAGTACTTAGTTAGTACTAGGAAGACCAGGTGCTGTAGGCATAAAAAATAAAAAAATAAGGGATCGTAAGTTGACAAGGTCCTTGCAATCTGTGAGGTCAACCAAGGGTTGCCTCCCCTAAAAAAAAAAAAGAAAGAAAATTAATAGAGGAGAGATGATTAGGAATACAAGAGACAACAGATTTTTATAGCATCTTGCCTATGACGAGCTAATTGTCATAGAAGCTGTGCTCCTTGTCATAAACTTAAAAAAATAGTAATAAAATAGGGTGCTTAAAGTAAAGGCCACTTGGTTTCTCAGACAATGTGAATTAGTTGCTTGGATTTCATAGACTAATTGAGGGAGGCCAGGACACACTTGAGGGTAAGGAGATGTAACTTAATTGGTAAAACAGGAGATTCTTCTGTGACTGGAAGAGTATTTATATCAGTAGGATATAATCAGCTGGGTAAGGGTATACTTCTGGGATGAATGACCAAATTGGTCTGAGAGCTGAGAACCCTTTCTCTGGGGTCTCCTGCACTGCAGGTGCTACCTGGGCCTTTTGTAGTCCTAAGCCTGAAGCACTCACTTGCCACCTACTCGGGGTCAGTGGCAGGGCAGGACAGGGCTTCTGTCTTTGAGGTGGGAGCTGAGTCTGTACAGTCTGACATGCCTGACCAAAGTCTGATCTCATCTGCAGAGAGATGGGAAAGGACCTCTGCCTGGGGGTCTTGCTCACTTAGAGTCATTGGTCTCTAGGTCTGTGCCAGCCTGGTGAATATTCTGCTGATGGCTTTACACCCTGTCAGCTCTGTGCCCTGGGCACATTCCAGCCTGAAGCTGGCCGTACTTCCTGCTTCTCCTGTGGCGGGGGTCTCCCCACTAAACACCTGGGAGCCACTTCCTTCCAGCACTGTGAAACCAGAGGTGAGGAGGTGGCAATTTGCCTTTTTCCAAAACTGAATTTCCCATTTGGCAACCACAGGAGTCTGATAAAGCTCTGATCAAGCCCAGCCCAGAGCGGGCCTGGGTGGTGCCCCAGTGGCTGGGATGTCAGGTCCCGCTTTATCCACCCCTGCAGGATGTGCAGGGAGCACGGGAATCCCCTAAACATGGTCTCCCCGCAGCCACTTGGCCCTTTTGGACAGGGCTAACTGGAGGGACAACCAGGGAGAGATGAACAGGTGTACACAGGTCCCCCAGCTTCTTCCCCCAGGCTTCCTTCCTCTTAGTGCTCTTACTTAGAGCGCCCCACCATCCCACCCTGACATGTCCTACCCCTTCTCCAGAGCCCTGCTCCTGCTGCCTCTTGTAGGAGCCCAGCTTCACGCCCAGTGTCAGTTCTGTACCCTCAATACTCACAATCATGCTCTGCATGAAGAGGAGTTTTAACTGTTTATTCCTGACTCTGTATGGACCACAAACTCTTTGAAGATACAGCTGTACTTTGTTCCCTTTGCGTTTTTCTCAGCAACATGAGTCACAAGTTCCACCCAGGCTGGCTATTTAGAGAATTAAGTGTTGATTAGCCACAGATTAGTAGGAAAGCAGTACTTTATTGGGGATAAAAATCGATTTCATTAATTGTGAAATCTTTTATTTTGCATTCCATAAAAATACAATTTTTTTTCATTCTTTTCACCCTTTCCTGTTTGCACAGTTCAATGTTCACCTGGACACTTCTACAATACCACCACTCACCGATGTATTCGTTGCCCAGCAGGAACATATCAGCCTGAATTTGGAAAAAATAATTGTGTTTCTTGCCCAGGAAATACTACAACTGACTTTGATGGCTCCACAAATATAACCCAGTGTAAAAGTAGGTCTCTCCCTAAGGCTTTTCACAGCGCTAATTACGAAGTCAAGTGCCTGGGTCCGTGTGTGTGTGTGTGTCCGTGTGTGTCTGTGTCAGGGGTCTCAGGTTCATTCAGAACCATGTACATGTTCTTAGCCCAGCACACGACTTTGTAAACCAGCACTGAAGGAGAGCATGGCTTGACCCCTAGGTGGTCACCTTTATTGATTCTGGCTGCTTCTCCAGGCACATTCATAGGCCTGTAGTTGCTGTAATTTCCTCCTAAGGGCAAAATTTCAATTCATCCCTGTTCACCAGCATTATTTCAGGACTGCTATGTGCCAGGCACTTCAAGCAGAATAAGTCCCTAGCCTCTCAGGCAGCACAAGCTGTGGGATTGCAGAGGAGGGAGCAACTCATTCTGTCTGGAGAAATGAGCAAAGTCTTCTGGAGGGCATGAGAAGGTTTTGGTGGGGAGGTTGTAGGGAGAGCAGGTTGTAGGGAGAGCTTTATGCCTAAGAGAGTAGTTATGAGGTAGCACAGCCTCAGAAAAGCAAAAGTCTTTTGGGGAAGAGACTCCAGGAAGGGAAGCCTTGAATACTACAGTAAAGACTTGGATTGGTATTTTATGAGAATGAGGAAGCAAATCATTCAATGACGTTGTGTCATGTTGTGTTGTGTTGTTTGTTTATTTGTAATGATTGTGTAAAATTCTCTAGTAAAGGTCAAAAGTAAATCTCAGCTGATTCGGTCTCATTAAGACAAGCAGTGTTGAGGAACAAGGAGGCTTCTCTAAGCTGGAGGAGTTTGGGATTGACAGGGGCAGTGAATCATTTTGGTTTTATGATTGGAAGATTATCTAGTTTTCTCTCTATCCCAATGAAATCCCTTTAACCGTATCTTCACAAGTAGCCCTCTATCTCTTCTCTCAAGAATCTTACTACCTGTCATGATATCCTAGATTTGGGGAAATTCATAGTGTTGAAAGATTCTTCTTTACACCAAGAGAAATCTGTTTCTTGTCCTCCCACCCTCTGCTCCTTGGGAGCCACATGGCATGTTCCTTCAGGCTCGAAGGCAGTTTTCTCCACTCCAAGGATCTCCTTTCTTCTAAGAAGAAAAGTCTGCTTATTTTTTTCTACTAGAATAATAAAATATTCTGAAATAAATAATTAAAAAGGAAAAATATAATTTTTTAAACATTTTCTCTTGCACAGATTTACTTGACAGTTTTAAACAATAAATTCCTTGAGGATAAGGATTATATCTTTCTCATTTCTGAACCCCCAGAGCTTTTGATAACATTTGTTGGATGAGGGGAGAGTCAATGGCTGAGGGGTGTGTTTGTATGTGTGTGCATGCATGCGTGTGTTCACTCCTTGTCTTTGGTGCCACAGGTGAATATCTAGCCTGCCCCATACTGCCTGATAGCTAATTAGAATTCTCTTCCCCACTTAAAAATAAAACGTGGTCTTGACCAGAGAAAAATGTGAAAGAATATGGCTGTCATGTCTTCATCAAAAATCTCTAGGAAAGGGTTAAATGTCCTCTACTAAGCAGTAAGCTCTGTTTTCCCAGATTTTGACAGACCTGGAGGTTCTGTGTCATGGTTCCCCTGGCATTTGGGCTTTGTAAACAAAATATTGAAAACTAAAGTTGTCCTTTTGTTTCACAAATGCCTGCCCCTGACCTCGAGCACCTTTAAGCTAAAAAGAAAACTGGTGCCTGAGAACTTAGAGTGGTGGGCTCTGAGTGAGGAGCAAAGGAGCAAATGTAGCTGGGCTCCCAGAGGGGACCCTGGGCATAACAGGACAGATTCAGTCCCAGGATACTATCATTTCAAGGCCCCATTCCTCAGTGACAAAAGGGATACAGTGGTTCTCCTCAGCAGCCGTGGCAGAGTGATGTGCCTTTATAACTCATGGCATTTCCTCTTCCAGACAGAAGATGTGGCGGGGAGCTGGGGGATTTCACTGGATACATCGAATCTCCAAATTACCCAGGCAATTACCCGGCCAACACTGAGTGTACGTGGACCATCAACCCTCCCCCCAAACGCCGCATCTTGATCGTGGTCCCTGAGATCTTCCTGCCCATAGAGGATGACTGTGGAGACTACCTGGTGATGCGGAAAACCTGTGCGTCTTACGCCTCTGCTCCCCTCCCCTCCCAAGGCCAGCTGGGAAGCCTGATGACATGCCCCCCACCCCTAGCTTTCAATGTGAGAACCAGATCTAGAATGTCACCTTTGTATTAGAATGGAGATGAGTCATACATTTTTAGAGTTTGCCAAGAAACAAAATTTAGACAAAAACCACACATTGAGGCCTCTTGCTGAACCCCAGTGGAATTCCTGCAGGTTAGTCTTTGCCTCTGTGCTTGCTGGGGACCTTCTTCCACAAGGACACAGAGTTGATGAAGCTCATGCACGGCTGGACCTAGACACTTACCTCACTCTAGGAATTAACTCATGGCTTGGGAACTGACCAAAGGGAATGGTCCAGCCAGGAAGAACTCTTCTCTTGACACATGACCCAGTGTCCACAAAGGGACACTGCCGTTAGCACAATTTAGAGATAGTGTAGTGAGTGGGCTCCACAGCTAGACTGCCTGGGTCTGAATCCCAGCTCCACTTCTTATTAGTTCTGTGGTCTTGGGCATACTTTCTGGATTTTCTTTGCCTCAGTTTCTTCATCCATTAAAATGTGATAATGTTGCTATCTCATAGGGTTATCATGAGGAATGAATGAGTTCATATTCATAAAGCATACGTGTTTGCCATTCTTATTAGTGGTTTCAGTGTCGGAAGACAGGTGTGGGTTTGAGTTCTGACTTTTCTACATAATGGTTGTGTGACCCTGGCCAGGTGCTTAATCTCTCTATAAATGATACAACAACTGAAACAGCTTTCTACAGTTTTCAGAGAGTTAGTTAGATAAAATTTATAAAGTATGTAGCACACTGCCTGGTCCTAGGACGTATGCAGTAGCTGGCAGTAGCTATTACTAGGTTACAGCAGGTCAGCTCTGGGATGTAAGGACTCCTTCCCCAGCTCCTAGTGTGCTGCAGCCTGGGCTGCTGCCATTTGCTTGGCCACAGGCCTTTCAGTTAGCCTCCCCCGGTGGCCCACATCTACTCAGTTTCCAGAACTTTAGCTCTTATGATGGCTCACTTGGGCCTGAAGAGCTCTTGAGCATAACTTGTTTTATAGTGTGAGCATTTGAAAAGATAGGTGTTCATTGTATGCCTGCTTAGGGATGAGTTTTGAACCCTACCCCTCTCTAACTTCCCTTGGCAGCTTCATCCAATTCTGTGACGACATATGAAACCTGCCAGACCTATGAACGCCCTATTGCCTTCACCTCCAGATCAAAGAAGCTGTGGATTCAGTTTAAGTCCAACGAAGGGAACAGTGCCAGAGGGTTCCAGGTCCCCTATGTGACATATGATGGTAAGTGCTATGAAGCTCAGGCTGCCTTTGGAGAAGGTACTACATTGGAGGAGCGTCTCTGCTTTGAACAGAATCAACTTCTGGGCCAACTGATGGATTGCTAACCAGCACATATGCCCAGAAAGTCAGGCAAAATAAGGACAAAGGACATTGCTGACTCATAAGTGCCAAATTTTAGACCGGCATTTGGGGACACTGACTACAAGGATGAAAGAGTTTTAGAAAATGAAAGGGAGCATAGCTTGGTGGGTAAGAACATGGGCATTGGAGTCAGCTAGCCTAGTTTTATCTCTATTGTGATTTTGTGTATGCTACTTACTATCTCTAAGCCTCATTTTCTTAATGGGCAAATGATGATAATCATTAAACTTAATGTAAGGGTTCAATGGAAATATATCTGATGGACTTGGTGCAATGCCTGGCACATAGTAAATACTCAATAAATATTAACATAATTGTTGTGGCTTTTATTAAAAGGAATTCTGAGGAAGGGAGAAAGACCCAAGTTCTGGCCCTGTGTCTACTGAGTGATTTGGGGAAGTCACATGACTTCTCTGGTTTCATTTTCTTATTGTTAAATGAAAGGATTATCTTTGGAGCCCTACTTAGCTCTGACACTTTGTTGACATTTACTAAGAATACAAAATAAACTGGGCCTTTTCCCAGAGAACTTCATAATCTATAGGGAAAGAGTCATCTGTTCATTCATGAACTTATTCATTCATCCATCCAACAAATATTTAATGAGCATCTACTGTGCCAGGCATTGGGCTAAGTGCTGGAGAGAACATGGGATAGGAACACAAAAAAGTATATATTGTCATAGATGCTATAATGGGGTGTGTACTATCCTTTGTGTGAAGATAGAAGAAGTGGCAGCAGTTAATTTTGCATGGGTTTTTGAAAGATTTGGAGCAAAGTCTCAAGAGATTTGGGTCTAGAAAGAACATGAGACTTTTGTTTTGTTTTATAAATGGGAGGAAGTACATTCAGGAAGAAGGAATGACAAAGTACTTGGCATGTGTAGAGACTGATGATTTGGCCAATTGGTAGGGTGCATGGGGCTTAGCACTGAGAAATGAGATTAGGAGGGGATGGGGATTAGGCTGTGAGTGCCAAACTTAGAAGAGTAGATCTAATCATATAGGGAGCCATTGAAGATGTTTAGACAGACAAGTGCCCAAAGTAGGTCTTTTGGAAAGAAAATATTCTATGGATTTCCTAAAAACACTTCACATAGTTTATTTCTAATGTATTCCAAAAGCTAGGATCATCCTCTCTGCACCAGAAACCATGTCATGAGCTCTTAGTGTTGGACTCCTAGGTAGACACAAGTGCCTTCCACAAGGCCCTGCTGAGAGGCAGAGTGCCTCATCTACCTGAAAGCAGCCAACAGAAAACCTCCTCTATCTGGAATCAGGAAGGAACCAAAACAACATGGAGACTCTAGAATAAGTGTCATGAAAGCTCACATAGTTTAGTCTGGCTGTTCTCAACTCTGCCTTTGTGATACAAGAAAACATCCTGATTTTTTTAAAAATTAAAGACCAAAGGAAATTACACATAACCCTGGTCAGGCCCACAGGAGTGTGTCTTGCACATGTTATAGCAGAAAGTAGTTGAAAGTTGCTGCTTTGGCACAGAAGACTTTTAGCCTTCACTTAGGGCCTATTGAATATATTTTTAAACATATATTTCAAATAAGTTTGATACATGGTTTCTAAGCCCAGAAGAACAGATATCACATTTAGAAAGGGTAAATGAGGCCTCTGTAAACTGTCCCACTGACCTCTGGGGAACGGGGAGAACTGTAGTTATGACTAATGTGGGCCGAGCATTACTGGGCACTGCCTGGTGCAAAGTGCCTTTGACATGGCATATTCCTCACAATCACCCATAAAATAGACACGATTCTTTCCTGATTTTATGGATGAGGCCACTCTGGCTGTGAGGTTTAGCTGGCCCAAGGTCACAGAAGGATAAAATTGCAGAGGTCTTTGGGACTACAGGTCCTGAGACTTTGCCTATAATACCTGACTGCTTTTCTCATGACTGTTAGAGCATGTGGGGAGACACAGTAGTTCTTAAACAGAAGAGGAAATACTTTTTAAAGGGAGTGGTCTGGAAGCATTTGGTATAGTGGTAAACAGCTCTCCAGCTCTCTCTGAAGCAGAACATAGCACAGCAACTGGTATTTCTCATGGCAGATGCCCATCATCAAAAGGAGCTAGTCCTCTGAGGTAGGGACTCAGCAGCAGAGGCATTCAAGATAAAAATCATGTGCCCTTACTCATATTTTATACTCACTAAATTAAAAGCATAAGAAGAAAGATGCCACATGAATAGAGTACCAGTGAAATTGCATATGTGTTAAATTGTAATTATGAGTAGTATACTATTAATTTCCATTTACAATCACTTGACGAGGGGACATTCTTTCAAGAACTCCTCCCACACAGTTCCAGTGATGTTCTTATGATTTGTTTGGTTTTGTTGCACATGATAAGCATACAAAGAGGCATTTTTTTTTTTTTCAGCAAGATTATGTTTTGCATATGCTTGATTTGAATTGTGACTGTAGGAAATAGACTAGACTTTGAAGGGGTTCCATTTGGAGAAGGCTTACACTGTGTGCTCTGCATTTAATGTGTATGTCAGGACCCATTATTATTAATGAGAAAATGAGTAACTTTCTTCCTTTTCCAACCAGCCAAATTCTCCCCACCCCTAATCCTATTCAAAAAAAAAAAAAAAAGGAGAGAAGGGTCTTGCTTGGTGGATAAGAAGCTTGATTGTATTATATAAATAAGGACAGAGAGGAAAAAAAGGGAAGAGGAGAAAAAGGAGAAAAGTGGTGAGGGAGAGAAGAGCCATGAGCCTGGATGAGCTCACCAGGGAGTGAGTATAGATAGAAAAGAGATGACAACCAAGCACTGAGCTCTGGGACCCTCCTACAATAATAGGTCAGAGAGAGAAGAAGGAAAAGCAACAGAGCCTCAGACAAAGAAACCAGTTGGGTAGGAGGAAAACCAAAGAATGTGGTATCCTGAAAGCTGAGTGAAGAAGTGGATCAAGAAGGAGGGGTAATTCGTTAAGTCAAATGCTACAAGGAGAGTTGACCTTTGGGGTTTAGCAACATGAAGGTCATTTGTGACCTTGACAAGCAGTTTTGGATGAGTGATAGAGTCCAAAGCTGACTGGACTGGGTTTGGGAAAGAGAGAAATCAGAGACAAGAATCAGAGACGAGTGTTCACAATTCTTTCAAGGCGTTTTGCTACAAATGGGAGCAGAGACACAGGATGGAAGCTGGAAGGAGAAATGAGGTCCAGAGAGGGACTTTTTTTTTTGGATTGGAGACATAATAGCATGTTTGCATGCTGAAGGAAGAGACTAGTAGAGAGAGGACATTTTATTATATAGGAAAGAAAGAACAGAATTACTGGAACAATACCCTTGATTTTGTGAGAGAAGATGGAGCCAGTGGGCAAAGTGGAAGGATAGGCCTTACTGGATGCACATAGGGTTTATTTGAAGGAAGACAGAACAGGAAGGATGGCTACCAATGCTGGTAGGTGAAAGGATGTGCTGGGGAGTCTATGGATGTTATCTTCTGATTGCCTCCCTGGTATCAGAGGTTATTGTTCTGACAGCAGCTACAGAAGGAGCATTTCTCAGAACCTTATTTTAAAGAAAAGGAAGGAAAAACAGAGTTTGGAAATAACTAAACCATACAAATGTAAAATATGTCCTTTCTTCCAACAGAGGACTACCAGGAACTCATTGAAGACATAGTTCGAGATGGAAGGCTCTATGCATCTGAGAATCATCAGGAAATACTCAAGGTAAGTATGGTGGCAGTCATGCACAGAGCTCCCCAGCAACCTTCAGAGGAAGGTCTCCTTGCTCTGTATTGCCATCTTTTAGACACCTAGCCTGCTCTGGGCTGAGCTCAGTTTTATATCTTCACTAGACTTCATTAAAAAAAATTCACCAGACTGTCTGTAGTGTTGTCAAGTGAAGTTGTATTTTTTCAATTTGGAAATGTGTGAGAGCAGTGGGAAACCTGTTTATCATAAATCCAGGGCAGCAGCAAATTGTTTTCATGTTTGTTCTCCAAACAGTTGAAGATCTTCAGCTCCTCAGTCCTTCAAGCATGAAATTTACCAAATTTTAGATGCTTATAAGTAATTTCAATAAGCACTAGCCATGTCACTAACTTAACAAATATTCCCCAAATGCCAATGTTGCTTGCATCTTTTCAGCTTTAGAAAATGAAAACAGTTTTTAATATATGAAGTCTTCTTTTATAAAAGCAATACATTCTTTTTGTTGATAATCAGGAAAAATAAAAACTAGAAAAAAGTTAAAACTCAGGTTTTGAAAAACAAAGTGTTTTTCAGCTAATCAGTCTAACACTGGGTCATTACAGTTCCATTGGCAAAATTTCAAAATGTTTAAATATTTTTGGCCCAATAACAAAACTTCTGTTCATTTTAGGATAAGAAGCTGATCAAGGCACTGTTTGATGTCCTGGCCCATCCCCAGAACTATTTCAAGTACACGGCCCAGGAGTCCCGGGAGATGTTTCCAAGATCCTTCATCAGATTGTTGCGTTCCAAAGTGTCCAGGTTTTTGAGACCGTACAAATGAGTCTGCCCACATGCCACTCAGTTCCATGTTCTGCTTGCAGGCTGGTGGGACACAGCCGTCTGCTTCCACAGCCAGCATAGTCAGATATCACTGCCTCCAGTAGCAGTGACTCGTTAGAGTTCCATTTTTATAGATAATACATATATTTTGGTAAATTGAACTTGGTTTTTCTTTCTCAGTATTGTGGATGTGAACTGAGAAAGGCTTGGAGTCATATCTGCTCCTCAATGCTGTGGGCAGATATGTCTTAGATACATCAAGGGCTGGCTGAGCTGGACCTTAGTCAGCTCAGGTGAGACTCACCTGTCCTTCCTGGTTCTCATTCCTCCTCAAGTGGGCTATGGTGGAAAGGAGGCCACAGAAGGGGCTGCCTCACCTGAAACCTCAGCTTCCTCCAGCCTAGCCCTCCCTAAGGGAGCCTTCTGCATCCAGGTGCAGACTCTGACCACGCAGATCAGGAAAGGAGGGAGGGGGAGGAAGAGAGAGCCCTCTAGGTGCCATCCACACACCTGAGACCTAGTAGGACTCTGTTTCTCCACAGCCTACTACTCCAGGTTCTGTGGCCTGAGTTTGATCCCAGGAACTTGAGTTCTAAGCATTGATCATTAAAATACACTTAAAACAGAAAGAATTAGAAATAAAAAAATAAAAACTAAGTATTCCTCAGACTTAATAATTTAGACCAGTTGACAGCCTTCTTTCTTGTCAGCTTCCACTCTGTAGCAAAGGCCCAGTGCAGGTTTTAGCCCTAGCGATGTCTTTAGACACTCTTCTGGACACGGTGATAGGGCCTGGAAAGAAGGTTGGACGTGATCTCCTTGATGAATGAGAATTCATGAAAAGGAGACTTTACGAACCCTAAGTCATACTGCCAAGGGTCCTGTTTCCACAGTGGGCTTCCCACCAGAGGTGTCCGAGGTCCAGGTGGGATGCAGTACAAACCAGCCTGTTATATTTGCCTTCCTTTCTCACCCTCCAAGGTCAGAGACTGGCTCAGCTCCGAGGATGTGAGCAGCACCACTCAGGGTGGTCTCTCTTAATGGTCACATCACTGCCAGAGGCATCTCCACAAATCCTGGCCTCTAAGTACCGTGGAATCATCTCACTTGTGGTCAGCACAGCAGGGCCTCACAATCATTTTCTTCTACAGGAACTTGAATTTTTAATATTACTGTATTTTTAAAAATTTAAATCCATAGGCAAAAATCTCATTATAGTGAATAAAAAAGAATCCTATCAAACAAGCTGCCATTTCCCTAATGTATAGACTGACTACACATAAACATAGTATTTTGGTATTTCGGTAATAAACTGTACACACAGTTCTCTATACCAAAGTACTAAAAAATAGCTAACAAATATTTTTAAAGAAAACAAAGACTTTTATTACTGTTGAACTCGCTTTTTACCTCAGTGGTTTTGTGGTTTATTTTAACCTATTAAAAACATTAATTTTAAAAAGAACCCTAATCAAACTTTTCTTCTTTATTTGGTTGGGTCTTAAATTCTCATTTCTAAATTTCATCACCTTCATTAAAATATGAAGGTGTTCAAATTTTTGAAGAGAAATAATCATTAAGACGAGCACTTGGAATTTGTAATACCAGAACTTTGCCTACATTTCTGAGTCTAACGATAAGATAAAAATTCAAATGTAGTATAACCTGAGTCAGGGACCTGACCAATGGGGAGGTAGGTGAGCTAAACCGAGCCATCCTGTCCAAGCTCATAATTGTGTGAATCTGTATGGCTGATTTCACAAGAAGGCTAGGGACGGAAATATGCTGGGTGTTGGAGGAAGGCTGCATAAACCTCATCTCTGTGAAGCATCCTCCAGGAATAGACCCATCCACCTGAGCTGTGCTCCTCGTACAAGAATGAGCCACTGAGGCCCTCCTGAAACTCCATCTCTCTCCCAGTCAGCCACCCTAACTGACACTGTGGTCCTGTTGGATGCCCGGGGCTGCTGTTGCCACCTGCTAAATCAAATACTTAATGAACATCTGCTATGTGCCAGATATTCTTTTAGGCCCTAGCAATACACAGTGACAAGACAGACAAGATTCTTACTCTCAAAGATCTTACATTTTAGAGGAAGGAGACAGACAATGAACAAATAAATCACCAATGAAAAGTATCAGCTAGTGGTAAGTGCTGTGTGGAAAATTAAAATAGGTTAATGTAACAGATGACTGTGTGGCTACTTTAGGATTGTGGACTGTGGATGGCCTCTCTAGGGAAATAACATTTTAGCTGAATGGCAAGAAGGAATCAGCCTTGGGAAAATCAGGAGAAAGAGCTTTCCATATAGAGGAAAGCCAAGTGCAAAGGCCATCATGCAGGAACAGGCATATGTGTGGATCACAGTCTAGTGAGAGGTGAGTGGTACAAGACGAGGCCAGGGAGCTGCACAGAGGCCAGAGCACATCAGGCTTTGGAATCTCGAAAGAGGGGTTCAGATTTACTTCTAAATGTGTTGTGAAGCTTTTAGAGGGGTTTAAGATCTGGTTACTGTATGAAGAATAGATTTTCGAAAGCAGGCGTGGATGTAGAGAGCAGTTATCAAGCTATTGCAACCAACCAAACAATCATCCAGGTGGAAGATGAGGCTGTCTGGGTTAAGGAAGTAGTGCTAGAGATGAAAGAATAGAAATATTCTGGACATGTTTCAGGGGAGAGTCAACAGAACTTGCTGAGGAGGATTGACTGGAAGGGAAAGGGAAAGACAGCAACCAAAGATGACTCCTACTTGCCCGAGCAACTGATAGAAAGACTGCAGGGAGGAGCAGGTTTGGGACATGTGACAATTTTAAAACATGTCTGCAGATTCTTTGATTCTCCTTTCATAGAAAGTTGGGGGTCTTTTCCCCCTCCCCTTGAATCTGGGGTCTGTGACTGTTTGACCAATATTATATGGCAGAAGTCACATTTTACCAGTTTCCGGGCCCAGAACTTAGAACACTGGCAATTTCCACTTCCTCTCCTTGGAAAACTCACATGGGGAACTGAGTCACCATACCTTCAGGAAGCCAGAGCAACTTGTGGAGAGGCCATGTGGAGAGGAACCAGGTCTCCTGCCGCCAATACAACCCAGCTGAGTTCCCAGGTGACAGCAGAACCTGCCAGCTATGTAAGTGAGCTATCTTAGAAATGGATTCTCCAGCCCCAAGTCAAGCTTTTCCAGCCTATGCTTCACAGAGCAGTCCCTGTTGAGCCAAAATTACAGACTTGTGAACAAAATCGATGATTTATTGTCATTCTAAGTCTCTGGTTTTTGTGGTGATTATTTATGCAATCATAAGACAAGATCAGGAGTCAAATTTTGGCCATTCTAAGTATGAGGTGCCTATTAGATATCCAGATGGAGAGTTCAAGTAGGTTCTGTGAAGCCCCATGAAAGGTCAGGAATATAATATGAATTTTAATGTCACAGAATAAAGACATGAAACTGATTGAGGTCACCTAGGAATGGTATATAGATGAAAGATGACCAGGGAGCTCTGAACTCTGGGATTCCTTGACTGGGCACAGGGACCAGAACTTAGAGGAGCTGCTTATTAAGTAAACAGGAAGAGGCTAGAGCTGAGTTTTACTTTCCCTCCAGAGAGCTAGTTCTGTGGGAGAACTCTGTGGGGGTGTAATATGTACAAGTCCTTTCTTCCAGCTGTGGATATTGTTCTTGAGCCATTTACTCAAGTGCTACATTTATGGATTTAGCAACATTTCCCTTGAGTTTCCAATGCTAATAAAAGAGTGTTCGCCTTTTCACACTAACAGATGATTATCTGTGCTGTGGAAAATTGCTTCCTCTGAATCATACTCTGGGCTGTTAAGTGTGTTGTCTGTAGGCACACACTAGATTTAGGTTTGCAGGTGATTTTAAAATTATCATGTGGTAACTTGGAAAAGGAGGTGGCTATACTGCACAAAGCAAGGACTTACCTGTCCTCAGGCAGGTCTTTGCCAGAAGATGCACCGGGGCTGTTGCCTATTGCAGACCTCTGGGAAACCCAGAGGCCCGCAGCAGGCCCAGCCTTACTCTTCTCAACGAAGAAGAGATGCCTCTTATTAGGGCTATCACCATCTCTGCTTCCTTTCACACAGCAGGATAGGTCCTATGAGCTTTACCCAAGTGTACATCACTCTTAGCCTATATTTGAGAAGCAAATGGGTTAAGTGAGGCTGGAGTAAAATACTTTCTCACCAAACTGAGGAGCCTTGTTACCTATGGCCTTCTTGCTAGGCAAGCTATTCTCCGAATCCAGGTCCTGGGTGTGATCAGTAGAGGCCCATCCACAGGAGATGAGAGGACCTGAGGAAGTTTCCTTTCTGTGATATCTTCTACTCCAGGGGCTTGTGAGTGCAGCTCAGAAATGTCCTCCATATGTGCGGTACTCTGCTTCCTACTCCCTTTAGGCAGCCCTGATGAGCCTGTAGGAGACTACAATCAGGGCCTAGCTCCACAAAGACAAAACTACTCATCAGGAATCACTTTCCAGAGAACACAGTAGGAGCAAAAGAGATTTAGAAAATAAAACCACTTTAATTCACAAGCCAGTTGTTCTAGCTGAATAAAAGGGATACAAATTAAATCTACCTACTGCAAACAATGACAATAACTCAACATTTCTTGGTTTTCAGAATATCGCATTAGTGGAATGTGACTACAGACCTTAGTTATTCATAATTCTTTGTTATGTGTTTGCTCATTCATTTCATTTATGTACTATATTTACTGAGGGCTTACTAAGTGCTAGGTATTACAGGAGGTGGTAATACTGTAGTGAGCAAAATAAAGTCTCTGCTCTTGTAGAGTTTAGATCCTAGTGGAGGGAGACAAAATAAACATACTGTAAAGTCAAGTGTGATAACTGTTATAAAGAAAATAAAAAAGAGTGAAAAGATAGAGGATGAGGAAGTGCTGGGAGGGAGTTGTTATTCCAAAGATGAGCTCATCTTTGGAGTTGTGAATCCAGGCTCCTCCTAGCACTGGCTCTGGACTTGACATTTCATCTCATGGCAGGACTGATCAAAGTTCCAGGTTAACAGCCATTCTGAAATTCCTAGAACAGGCACCGCCTAGTGTTTGTAAAATGGAATTAACTTGTGTTTCATTCATCCCTTGGCCTTGGAGCTTAAATGCCCTAGGAATTCAAATGCCCATGATTCAAGACAAAATGTTACTGGTGGGGCACTGGGAACCAGGGCTGTGGTTTGTCAATTGATTGCATATTGTTTCACACAGACCCTTGTACTGTGTCTGTTTAGATCTTTTCCTTCCCTCTGCCTGGCTTACTATAACTAGGTAGGAAGTTATTGATTTAGGTCCTTTCAAACTATCAACAACACTCTGAATCATGTCCAAAAACACAAACACACATGCACACCTCCCCCACGTTTATTTACTTATTGTCATGGTCTAGGTACTATGCTAGGCTGGATACATAAAATTGCTGAGACATGAGGAAACAAAAGTTGAAAGAATGAGAAAAATCATCCCAAATTTAATCTAGTGTAATGTGTCACCATATGTATTTCTAAGAGCCACCATATCCCCCTGACTTGGAATATCTTCTGACCCTGTATTCTATCCTGGAACTGAAGGATAAATTTGTGGCACAGTTTGGAGTTTTCTATCTTTTCCCTATATAGTGAGAAAAGCATAAATATAAACCCATCTCAAATCTAAGCTTGGTGTTGGCTTTGCCTTATTATACACATTTTATGGTTGAAAATAAATTAACTTTTAATTAATTAAAAGTTGCTGAACAGGAAATGGAACTGATGCCCCAGTGGGACAGAGCCCAGCAATGTGTGACTGACATGGCCATGGCCATCAGAAGAACATGGTAGTAAAGAGTGTGAGCTTGCGGTGAACCCTGACCAGACCTACAACATGCTCAACCCTCTGCAGCCTTGTAGGTACTGATTGTGTGTGACCACAAACTGCTCATCATCACATGGTGACAATGAAGTTGCTTGTGTATGCTGTCTGTCCATCATATCAAACTGTGGATAACATAGCAAGATGGTAATGGTGGCAAAGCAAGAATATATGCCTAGAACCCTGATGTTAGATCCAGGTGGCTTGCAGAAGGCAGCTTTTAGCAGCCACATCAGGTACCAAAGCTGGAATTTTGGTTGATGTAGGTGCAAATATAAGAGGCTTAGTAAACCCTTACTCAGGGCTCCCAATGAGAAATTGAGGTGACTCAAGCAGAATCACTCACCCAATATCTCCCTCCCAATATTTCTAATACACTTTTCTAAGAATACATTCTCTCTGTTGAGCTTGGTAAAAGATTTCACCAAGATTTATGTTTCATAATGCTCATTTTCTCTAAGACTCCCATTATGTCCTCTGCAGTAGCTGGATTTGTAACCCCTGTCTACCACTTAATAGTTATTTGACCTTGCACAAGTTACTTAACTTCTCTCTGCTTTAGTTTCCTCATATGGTAAATATAGATAATGACAGTACCTACTAGATAGAGTTATTGTGAGATTAAATGAGTTCACATACATGGAAAACTCTTAGAATACTGCCTCGAATGTAGTAAAGGCTCAGTAAATGTAAATTACTATCATCATCACTATTTTCCACTCTATGAGACTTCAGTAGTAAAATCCAAGATAAATTTTTAAAATAGGTTCACTTTTTCTGTTTTTTTTCCCACCATTTCACTGAAAAAGAGTTCTATAGTTATAAGCTTTCTAGTGGGATGTGTTCTAGGAGTAGAAGAGTTAGAGTTTAAAGCAGGCATGAAAGGACACAGGGCTTGAGTTGGGTTCTCACATAAGACCTTCTGAAAAGCCCTATCTTCCTGCTCTAGGAATATGAAATGCAATTTTCCAGCCTCCTAAAACTGTTTCTCTTAGGTCAGAAGCAGCACACGCGTGCACATGCGCGCGCACACATGCACACACACACACACACACATGCAAAAACCTGTCAATCCTTCACCTTTTCTTATTTCCAGCCCTCACCCCTTAATGTGTGAAGATGATAATACATCTTGCTGAGCCCAGAACCACACATTTTCCAGGAATATTGTTCTGAAGTTTGATGTTTCCAGCATGGCAAAGTCCAGTTTCTGACTCCAGGGAGACAGTACTGAGGGTTGCAAAATATTCTGAGAGGCTTGGCAGCTTCCAAGGTCTGTTTCCTGAAGGAAGAGCTCTCCACTGGCCTCTGGAGGGCTGGTTTGTCTCTAGGTTCTCTACATACCTTGGAGAGGGGAAGGAAAGAGAAAGAAGATTCATTTATTGAGGTCTCACTTTGTGATAAGCTTGTGCTTTACATGTTATCTTATTTAAACAACATAGAGTCCTGTCATATGGGTAAAATGAGGCTCAAAGAGCTGCAGTAACCTGGCCAAGGCCTCACAGCAAGCAAGGGGAGAGCCGGGATTCAAAGCCAAGCCTAAACTTTCTTGTTTCTACCAGACATTCTTGCTTCAGATACTGAGACTTTTCTCCATCTTTCTCTCCTCTTTGCTGTCTGATTTGAGGTCACAGCCATCCTCATCTCAGGAAGTGAAATAAAATTATTACTGACAGGAATGGATCCAAAAGATCCAGCCAGCTTTGGAAAACACCAGCGGGGCTGCCATCAGCCCCTGTTATGAGGCTATGATGATGTTGGGAATCACTCGGAAGACAGAAATATTTCTTGTCTTTGCTTTAACCTGCCAAAGTCGACACAGTTTTTAGGGCTGGGTGCCAAGTCGTGGGCATCCATTTAGCCAGAGATCCTGGCACACATATGGTACCTGCAGCAGACAGCTGTTAGAAGAATCATCCTGCCAGAGGGAATTGATGGGGGTGGTGAGGGCACCAGAAGAGGAAGAGACTGCAGCTACAAAGATGGGGATGGTAAGCAAAGGGGATCCGGGTAGTGGTTCTTACTTCCTGTGTGTGTGACCAAGAGAAAAGTCAAAGAAAATATTCATGAGTGGGAAGGAAACAGGGATTAAAACTCCTTGACTATCTCCACTTTCTCCTCTACTCTTCTCATCTACTTTTCTGGCCTCCTAGCTCTGGCACTCATCCTGTATCTCATTCTCAAAGGCTACCCTGTTAGCTGAAGACTCAAAGGAGAGTTGCTGGGAGAATAGATTGTAAGCTGGGAGCTGCTGGCAGCCATGAGACAGAAAAAGCCTACCTACTGTGGCATCAGCTCAGAGCCAAAACAGTGAAAATGTCATTTGAGCCCTTCTATCCAGCCATACCTGAAACCCCTTTATTTTTTAATTAAGGGGACCAAAAAGTTTGCATTTGGCTTAAGTCAATTGAGCTTCTGTCACTTATAATAAGAACAACATGAATAAAATTCTAACTGAAACAGCCTCTGCTTGTCTGGTACAATTTTCAAGGACAGATCCTCTACAGCAGCCAAAAAGGATGTAGAGAACTTTAGAACAGAGCCACCCAACATGGTAAACTCCAAATTTATAGGCACCAAGGGGCACCTTAGCTCCAAGGGGCAAGAGGTGAGGAATAAAATATGCTCAAGTCTGAACTGTAGGGAGGCTTGGAGGAAGCATCGATCAAGGCCCACTCTGAGGCTTGGCAACCTATGGGTTTTCCTGAAGCTGTTCCAGGTAATAATGCTAGCTACTTTCTGCTGAGCCCTTATTTTGTGCCATGATGTGCTATGAGTATTATTTCCTTTATCCCTCACAGAAGCCCAGAAAGGTAAATATGTTACTGGCACCATTTTCTAGATGAGGAACCAAAACTCACAATGATGGAGTAATTTACTAATCAACAGCTGGTAAGTGGCAAAGCAGGAATTCAACCTAGTATATTGGAATCTAAAACCTGTGCTTTTAACAACTATATTATATTTCTTCCATGATGGGTCTACGGGGCAGGGGAAGTTGGCTATATGGTAAATTATTATTTTTTCCTGTTCTTATAGCCTTCCAGAGTTTACAAGAACAACATGAATAAATTTTATATGTAATCTCACTGTACCCATTTTACAGATATGGAAACTGAAGTTTAGAGGTTGGAGGTGACTTGCTTAAAGTCATTTGGGTAAACTGGATAAACTGCCCAGAGGTCATGCTCCACAAAAGGAGCTGGCAGTCTTAAGTCTCAAGAAAATCATAGTACAAGTCTGGTTAAGGAAGTTCTCTGACAGATGAGGGAACGAACCAGTGTTGTGGCCACAGATCCAACTGCAGGACACAAATCCTACAATGGCAAAGAACTACAATGGCATTCACAAAAAGATTCCCAGTGCCAGCCAAGGCTCTATCTATTTTTCAGCAACACTTGATACAGACAAATCCCAGTTCAACCAGAGAGATTCAGCTTCCTGGTGTTCCCTGAGGGACTCCAGCTATCAAAGGAGCCCCTTTCTTCCATTGGGCAGTCCTCAGCAGAAAAGGCTGCAAGGCTGAGCTGAGTTGCCTGAGGAATGGGAAACCAGAATCTGTCTGCCTGGCTTCTTCCCAGAGGAGAGTAGCTGTCCCAACTTGAGCCCTGGAGGCCCTCATTGTTGGACCTGTCCTGATGCTTTGCAGAGCTCCAAAGCATCTGTCCTGGAAATACAAGGCAAGGCTGTCTTTCACTGTTTCCTGGGTGACTCGCACCTAGAGGAGTGACTAGGCAGGGATCCAGGTAACAGAAGGGGCCAGGGCAGCCACTGTTGTTCACTGCTGAAAGTAAGCCAGGGGAAGGGAAGGTGAGCTGCAATCCTACTCCCCCTTCTGCCTTCCCCTCCAGGAGATCCTGCCCTCAATGCAGTATGGGGTGGGGGAGAATACTTGAAGCCAGGTAAACAGTCTCCTGGCCTTCTAAATTTATTTTCCCACAAACAGTCTGTGAGCTCTGTCTGAATCTAGGGCAAGTGCTGGAGGCAGGAACGGAGGGAAAAAAGCCGGTTCATAAGGTCAATCCCAGCCCTTCCAGGTCTAGGAGGACCAGCACAGGTTCTGGGGGTAGTCAGTCCTGGGTTTAAAAGCCAAGCTCTAACACTTGCTTTCCTTGGGCAAAACTTTAACTTCTTGCCATACTTATATATTCAGTATTTATGGAGAACCTTCTATGTGCTAGGGATTCAATGGTAGTCCCCTCCCCACCAAAAAGACTCAGTAGTCTTCATGATGTTTACAACTGGTGAAAGAGATAAATATTAATGAACCAATTAATTAGCACACCACCACCATCAAAAAACATAAAATGTCCAAGAGAGATGCATAGTATATAATTAGGGAGAATTCACCCTCTGGGAGGTCAGAGAAGACTTTCCTAAAGAAATGGTAATGGAGCTGAGGTCTGGAAGGAACAATAATGAAACTGAAGTCTGCCTGAACAGAGTGGGAGAGGCATTCCTTCTAGAGGGAACAGGATAATCAAAGGTAGACCATTTGGAAAGAGGGAGAATGGCTCCTCCAGCGAACTGGAAGAAAGCTCATGGGTGAGGCTCAGAGTGGAGAAGCAAATGGATGCAGATCGTGCAAGAATGTGGATCTTTAGCTTAAGAACAATAGGAAGATTTTTGAGGTGCTCTAAGCAAGGAAGTAAGGTGATCATATTTGTAGTTTGAAAAGATGACTCTGGCAGTAGCAAACAACTGGGATGGTACCAAGGCACATTCAGGAGACCAGTTAAGAGGTCTCAGGAATTTGCCTGTAAAATGGGGATAGCAATAATACTATCTCATGAGCTGTTGCCAAGATTCAATGAGCTCCTACATTTTAAGTATTTATTCCAATATCTGGTGCATGATAAAATGTCCTTATTGTTATTTTTATTGTTAGTTCTCTATAGAGAGCAGATCTTTCTTCTTCATGGCTGTTCCAGTGAGATAAGCTGGGAGAGGGTAGTAGTTGTTCCTACGATGGAAACGTGGTTTGCAGTAAATCACAACCTCGAGAGAGGCCAGAACCCAGGATGCCCCATTAGAATGGCTTGAGTATGAAAGAGTCACTAAGAAAACCAGGTTCCAACTGCCCCTGGAACCATGCTGGAGAGACGGTAAGCCCTAGTGTGTTGGCCGAAAAAAACGTGCTTCTCTGAGGGGTGTTCCAAGAGGGCTCGCACGCACTCTGTTCAGTCTGCAGAAGCTGGGACCCTCGCTGCTCTCAGCCCCAGAATGACTCGCAGGCTTCCACCCAGCCCTGTTTCCCAGGCTCAGAAGAGCAGGTGCAGGTCCCAGGTAGGAGGGGAGATCCCGGGAAAGCCAGCTCCAGCCCGTCCGCAGGGGCTGCCCCCTCCCCAGTCACGTGGCCTGGTGGGTGGGGACCGACCTGAAGTTGGAGAAATCCTGAGCGATCCCAACTTCTGAGTGTGTCGCTCATCCTCCAGAGCCCGAGCTGTGGGCGCGGGTGCTCGGTAAGGGAGCGCAGAGGTGGCAATTTGCGAAGCCGAGCAGCGGGCGGACAGTAGGACTCGGGACATGGCCCAGTTGTCCGTGATCCCAGGGTCGGCCACTACGTGGACAGGTGAGCGGAACCCGGGGATGGCGGCGGCTGGGTTGGGAGTGGACGTTCTAGCATTGGGCCCCACACCGCCTCCCGGTTCAGGGGATGCGGAGCACCCTCAACGGGAAGGGGGCGGTTGGGTAAAGCTACGGAAATGGACACTTCGCGCTTCGGGTGAGTCCCGCCAGAGCCACGACTCCTGTCCGGCTCTTCCCCCCAGGCGGGGTGACACCCAGATGCTCATTGCCGCTGGGAGCCGCGCGCGGGGCAGGGGCGCTGCTCTGGCTCCGCCCCCCGCCGCGCACTGGCTGCTTCCCCGTGACGTCACGCTCGGCTATAAAAACCGCGGCGCGCGGCTCTCGCGGCGCTGGAGGAACTCGAGGGCGAGGGAGGTCGCGGAGCCGGGAGCAAGGCGGACACCGGGTCGCACCTCCTCAGTGATGTTTTACTCAGGGCTCCTCACCGAGGGCGGCCGCAAGGAGACGGACATGCGGGAGGCGGCGTCGCTGCGGCAGCAGCGCCGGATGAAGCAGGCTGTGCAGTTCATCCACAAGGATTCGGCCGACCTGCTGCCCCTGGACGGCCTCAAGAAGCTGGGCTCGTCCAAGGACACGGTGAGCCTCGCGGCCGCGCCCGCCTCGGGATGCCCGCTCGCGGCGGCCCGTCACCTTCGTGCTGTGCTTGTTCCCCTGGGCCCGCCCACTGCCGCTTTCACTGAGTCACCGCCCAGGCCCCTTTGTCTCATTATTGATCTGTTTCAGATTCCTCTCCATCCAGCATCCCTCTGCCTTAGTGTCTCTCAGGATATTCCATTGTAGCTTTTCTAGCTTGCGCCCCACTGGGTTCTGCCTCCTCCCTTAATATCTCTTTGCTCCGGAGTAGAAGAGACTGCCCCGCCTTCTTGACCCCAGATCGCCTTTTCTTTCCATTATTCGCAGTACGGAATTTGATCGCGTGGGGCTTGAGCCTCGCAACCAGGGCAGCCTCACAGGCTGCTTGGCCGGTCCTATGACACAGACAAAGGTGACTCCTGGAGGGTGTGAGAAGGAGAGGACAAAGTGGGAAGGGGGCTTCTTGGCAGTCATTATATCCAGATCACTTTTGTTGAATCCATCTTCCCCCTATGTAAAATCTACCTCTCTGTTTGATTTTAGCCTTATCTACCTTTGACTTTCCATCCTGGGGGTGAGGGGTGAGGAACAAGGTTTTGGGAGGGAAGAGGGAGAGAAGAAGAGTCGAACGTGAAGGTCTCCTGAACCCTAAACATCTCTTCGTCATTCTCATCACTCCCCCTACTCCACCCCAGTACCCTCAGAGTGGAGAGAAGGAGGAAGCCAGGCTGCTCCATTTCACTGACGAGCTAATGTGTAGAGCTGGGGCTGGCTCAGGCTTTTTCTAGCAGGGTTGTTCTTCACATGAAGGAGAAACCCCAGGACTGGGCGTCTTGGGTCAAAGACCTTGCTGCCCTTCAGCTATAGGAGGAGGACGGATGGCTAAGGGTTGCTAGTTTAAAGAACTGTATTTGTCTTTCATCTTTTAATCACTGTAGTGGTGCTGGGCCAAGTTTATGTTTAGCCTTGCAGTTTCATCTGGAGTTTTCTTGTAGTTTACTTGTTTTCTTGGATTTTATGATCATTTTATTCATCTGGGCAATAATTTGTGAAGCATTAATTAAATGTCTTTTAAATGAAGTAGGTACACTATAATTTTTCCAATATTTTTTTAAGCTGTTGGAAAATTTAATTTGGCAAGGAGGGGAGGATGTCAACGTGGTTCACTGAAATTGCCATTTCCAGTCCAAGAATGATTATGAAGGACAGAGCTGAATTCACTTAAAAAAAAAACAAAAACCCTAATGACCCATAGATACCAATATAAGATTTGCCCGTCGCCATTGTAATAGAGAATCATTTTTAGTTATTTATGTGCAGGGGATGTCGATCCAGTTGTCTTGCTCTGTTTTTTTCCAAGATGTTTTTCCTGCACAAATCACAGGATCATCAATCTGATTTGTGCTCGCTCAGTGGTGAGTGACAGAACTGTATTCCTAGAATAAAGATAACTCTCTTCTCTTTTACTTTAAAGCAGTCTAGATCCATTTTACAAATCAGATTCAAATCTTCTTACCTTCAGGCCACAATAATCCTAGTTCTTGGAAGCCGCAGGAACCAATAATGGGGACATTATTACTAAAAGAAGTAAAATGTGGAATATTTTTCTTCCCTTCGTCCTGGATTTAAGATATTATTGAGATTTGGTTGCCCTGGGCTGTCAAGGAGTTTCCTATTCCTGAGGAACTATCTTTCCATCCTTTTGCCTAGCATTCCTTATATTACTTCATGCGGTGTAGGAAGAATTCCATCTGCTTTTCTGACCCCATCCTGTCTCAGTTGAGCCACCCAGAAGCTGATAACATAGAACATAGGCAGTGGGCTGGAAGAAGGAAACATCCTCAGAAAGCAGGTTATTGCTATGGATGTGACACAGCAGTTTACTGTGAGACCCTGAACCGTGGTTCACACTTTCTCGGCCTCCCCACCCCCATTGCCATGGAGTTGACATCCCTCTCTCACTGTTCTCACACCTTTAATGTGCAAATGATTGCACAGAAGAGCTAGAACAGGTCACAGAAGCCAGGCAGACTGTGATAGGGTTAGGAGAGTTATGAGTCCTAGGGTGAGCTGGCTGGCATGCTTAAGGTCTCTAGGAACTGATGTTGCTGCTCAGTATAATCTTAGAATAACCTTGTAAATGCTCTCTCATTTAACTTTGTGGATGTATCTGGTAGTATAGACCAGTACTGACTCAGTTTTCTCTCACTGAAGTGAAATTTTGAGGATACCAAAATTTATTGAATGGATATATAGTATAAACTCAATAAAAGGGGGACAAGAGTAGGGAAGAGATGGCACCAGAGAGAGAGATAGGGGGAAAAGGACAAATTAGTTTTAATTGGTTCTGGAGTTTGTGCCAGTGAGATGGCTTGTTTTCTTCATACTAACAACCTATATGAGAATGATAATGCTGAGTTTTCTGAATTATCTACCTTTACCATGCTGTTTTTGTAACATTCACTATTTGATATCAGCCAAATTTTTGGATTGGCAAAGAGCTCCTGTTGGCAATCAACTGTAGTCTTGTTCTCTTGGCTCCAAGGAAGTGCCTTAGTCCTATTCCTGTTTGTGTGTAGTTTGCTGCTACAAAGTCTGCTATGGAAATTAATTTTATGTCTGGCTTTCTTATCTTGTTTGTCCTTTCATCTCGTGCTGTTTTTTCTGTATTAGATGAAGAGCCAAAAATCAGAGATATGAGTAACATTTTGACTTATTATTTTTTTTAAAGTTTATGAATCTGGAGGAAAAACTCCAGTCTTGGAGTTTTACCCTTTGTAATTTCTTTTGTTTTAGTTCCAGGTTTATAAATATTCTCACTGAGGTAAAGACTTTTTAATTTTGAAAGCAGTCCTGTCATAGGGTAATGAAAAGTTTTTCCTATGTGATAGTATTACTATTAGACCAAAGCCTTAGTCATCTAGCAATAGAGAGTTTTGCTTTCCTATCTATGATTGATTATTCTTATAACCAAATGCTTTAGAAAAACTCACTAGAATTAAGAATGAAGGCCAGGGACAGGAGGACAGAACACAGCAAAACCAACTGAACATGAAATGACTAGCCCTGTAATCTCAGTATCTGATCCACTTGATCAAAATCTGTCAGCTGGAGCAACCATAAGTGTTACCCTATAGGTTAGCTATTCATAATGCCACAAGACACGCATCATGCTACATGTTTTAGACTAGATAACTTTAGCACCTTAGAAGAAGAGCATGAAATACCAATATAACACCAGGATTTGGTATAAACTGGAGATTTTCAGAGTCATGATTGCATCCAATTGTAGCAAACATTATTTGAAGACTTGCTGTATTCAGGACACTACTAGGTACTAGGACCACAAAGAAGATAGCAAAATTTCTCTTTCTATATGGAGTTTATAGATTAGGGGGAAGGATAGAACAGATTAGTTAATCTACAAATATCAAACACTTGTTACATGTTAGGCAATAATCTAGGCATTGAAGTTATAATAGTGAACCAAAACAGAGTTCCTGCCCTTATGGAACTTCTTATAAGTGGGGAGAAGGTAGAAAATAAAAAGTAAATATATATCAGGTAGCAATCAGTGCTATGGAGAAAATAGACCAGGGTAATAGGGAATGCAGTGGCCAGGGTAAGGTAGAGTGGAATCTTGCTATTTTATATAGGATGGTCAGAGAAGGCCTCTCTGATAAGATTACATTTTAGGAGATACTGAAGGAAATGAAAGAACAAAATATCTTGGGGAAGAATGCTCAGAGCAGTGTGATAGCAGTGAATAGGACAAAAAAAGACTAGGTTCTGGATACATTTTGAAAGCAGAGTTGATGGATTAGATTAAGGGTCTGAAAGAAGTTTAGTTGATGGATTGGATTAAGGGTCTGAGAGAAAGAGTAGTCAAGAATGACCTTAGGTTTTTGATCTATCAATTGGAAGAATAAAATTGCAATTTACTGAAATGAGTGAGACTACAGGAGGAGCAGGTTAGGGATAGGGAATAAGAATCAGGAATTTGATTTTTGAACCACTAAATATCTTATTAGTTATTCAAGTGTAGTTGTTGGGTAGACAGTTCACGAGGAAGATTAATAACACCTCCAGGAAGCCTAAGCTAGTCGCCAAGATGTCATAGTCAGTAAGTGCTAGAGGAGTTCAGTAGAAGTGATTACTCTGGCCTGGACTGCAGTAGTGATGGAGACCAGTATCTCCATTACAGTTTCATCATTCTCTGAAGAGTCAGCTAACTATGATATGGTATGGGGAGGAGGCTGTCTTCAGAACGTGCCTTATACTGATCTAGTCCAGTTCCCTGTCTATGTGTGAATCCTTTCTAACAACTACAACAACAACAAAAAAGCAGCCTGTTGGTAATAATGGAAGCTAAAAGACAATGGAATAATACTCTTTAAAAATTTAACAATACATTATTTCTAAACCTAGCCAAACTATCAATCAAGACTCAGGAGGAATTTCTCATACATCCTCAAGAAGCTACTAAAGGATATGCTCCAACAAAGTGAGGGAAACCAATGAGCAAAGAAAAAAAAAAGCATAGGATTCAAGAAATAAAAGATCCAATAGAGAGGAGAGGCAAAGAAAATTCTGAGAATGATGTTGAAAGAAAAGTCCAGGATACAGATTATGTAGCAGGCCTTGAGAATACTAGTCAAAATGGAATGGGAGGATAGAGGGCTCCAGGAAGGATGTCTCCAAGAAAAAAAAAAATGGACACGCTAGATCATCTACAGTTTTAAGTACTTGAAAGAGATTTAAATTGTATATAGAAAATTAAATAAATAGAGATCTAGGTAATTATTAATTTTGAGAAAAATAAATATTTGTATGAGAAAGGAAACATTATAATACATTATTTGACTCAGCTTTAAAGAATATGAACATAGTCATAATAATGTAAGCAGTAAATACTGATTTGACCCAAAACAATTATTTATAGAATATTAATAGGAGAGGGACATGATGGGAGGTGTGAAATAAATAAACCCTTATCTCATATAATAGGAAATCAATAGATAATGGTAAAATTAATAAATAAAAAAATTGCTTATTTATTTGTTTATTGTTTAATCCCCTCACTAGAGTGTTAATTCTACAAGGACAGAGATCTTGATCATCTTGCACAGCTATATCCCCAGTTCTTGACATAGCAATGAACAAACAAAACTCTACCCTTTACTTCTTCAAAAAGCCTGCCTTGATTAACATTATCTAATTCTTTCAGAATTCCTTCAGCACTTTTATGTTACATAGTTTGTACTACTTGCATTTCTACTCCTTGACTATTGCTTTGTAAATTTACTTAAGTGGTTTATTTTTATGTTTATTGAAATACCGGCTTTCCTAGGCCTGTCTTCTACTTTCTTGATATCCTTCAAGATACACACCAGTAGTTAGCTATTCAGGTATTGCAGGTACTCTGGTGGCCTTTTGGATATAATTATCAAGTTATCTTGACATGAATCCTGCTTTATGCTTTAGCTCAATGAGACAGTTACTACTACCCTAAGCACTCCTGGGTTCTCTACTCTTTCTTAAATGTGGTTGCTAAACCCTAAGTAGGGTTTAGGCATCTAAAGTCCAGGCAAGCTCAAATATGCTACCTCCATCATCATCAGGAACTTCTACAAGAAATGGCCTCTGTAGGCAGTGCTATTTCCTGGATAGAAATATTTGAAGCTCCCTAATTTGGCACACAGTCTGCTTAAATATCTCTTCTAATCAGGCTGTAGAATGGGAAGAGAAGTGATGTGAAAGGACATAGATTATACTGTAGGATGCCACAGAATCATGATTTGAGCAAGAACTTCTAAGGCTACTTTCTCAGTCCCTTTATGTATGCTGCACTGAAACCAGACAGAATCAAACTAATGGAATTTTGTGGTCCGCAGAATGGACCAGACTAGAAATTTGGAGGGATGACAGAAGTCTGCTTTTCTTGTTTTAGAAATCCGACAGTGCATAATTCTTAAGCCTAGCCAAACTATCAACCAGAGTCTTTTGACTTACTTGTATAGCAAAATAAAATATTGGTATTCTTCCCAATTATCTGGGTCAAGTGGGAGTCTTATGTAGGGTTTACACTAATCTATTCCTATCCTTAATTGTACCCTCCAACTGTACAGGTTCTAATATGTCTAACTTCTCAGCCTTTTCAAGGTTTTAGTTTGAGTAGGAAAAAATGCTTTTATGGCTAGATCCTAAAATATATAATCGCTCTTAATAGTACTGATGGAAGGGTCATCAAGACAGCCCTCCCATGTAGTCATTTAGGGACTCAGGCTGACACTGACTCTTACGTCTTCAACATATGACCTTCTGGGTTATCCTAGTGGTCATCTCCATTCCAACCAATTAGAAGAGAAAAAGAATATGGATGACTGTGCAGAGATTTTTTTTGAGCCCTGTCTAGAAGTGGTGCATGCCACTTCTATTTATATTATGTTTTCTAGAACTCAGTCATATGGCCATGCCTAACTGCAAGGAAGGCTGAGAAACATAATGTAGGTAAAGGAATGGGACTGAGAAGGGGTTGAGAGATTGGGAAGGCTTTTACTTTTAATTTTATACTCTTTAGTGATATGTGAATATTTTATATTGAGCACGTATTATCTTTGAACCTTTTTTTTTGTTACTAAGGAAAATAACAAATAAAGAATACAGCTATACTTCAGTATCTATGGGGGATTGGTTCCAAGGCCCACTCCCCCCCATACTAAAATTCAAGGATGCTCCCTATATAAAATGGGATAGTATTTGCATACAGGCTACAGCATGATATGCCTATATATCACTTCATTTGTTGGATTTAGTATAGTGCTTGGTGTGTGGCAAATTCAAGTTTTAATTTTTGGAACTTTCTGTTTTTTTTTTTTTCCTGAATATTTTCAATATGCATTTGGTTGAATCTGCAGATGTGAATGAAGCCCATGGATATGAAGGGCTGACTGTAGTCAGCAGGGCCAAATGTCCTAGAGCAGTCAAGCAAAATAGTATATTTGGAAATATATCAGGAAATAGACATGGTGATTTTTTTTTAAAAGGCCATTCAAGACAAGGATGTGATTAGAGGAGGATGAAGAGTTGAAGAGGCAAGGTCTGAGGTGTTCTCCTTAATATATGAGAAGAGAACTTTGAGTATATTTTATAACCTGTGGAGGAAGGATCCAGTAGGAAGGGAGGAGAATTCAGAATAGAGAAGACTTGAAGGAAAATGATTTTAAAACTTTCCTCATTTGCTTCATCTATCCAGTGGTGATTAGACTCCTCTTCAAGATTAAGAGTAACCAGAAAAAGTGGTGTTCACTTTCACAAAGCAGGACCAATGTAAAAGGAAAGCCTCAAACTTTCAGTGAGGAGGGCTTTGATTAGATGGCCTTTGAATCCCCTTCCAGTCTTCAGTTCTACAAATTCAACTTATCTGAGTTGGTTTTTCTAAGCATAGTCTTGGCAGAAACAAACTTACTGCTTTAGTGTGACTTGAGCTAGGAATGCAGGCTTATTGGTGAAAGAAATAAGGATGAAGAATTTCTGTTTCTTTTGAGTAGCAAAGTTTTTTCTTGTGTCACATCAGGAAATTTGACAGTTAGCACTTCCTCTAACTCCTTATCAAGTTAAGAAACTCTCATTTTCTTTTACGTGCCTCTTTCTCTCCTTTTCTCAAGGATACTAATTTAGAATCTGTTTTGCCAAGAATCAGTGTATTTTGGGAAAACATTTCTTCGCTTCACCAGGGTTACAGTGAGTCATGGCTCTAACTCCATTCTTCCTTAGAAATCTGTAAGGTGGTGGATAATGAAGACTTCCAGTTCTACCCACTTCCCGGGGAAGGCTTTAGGTTCTGGGCTTCTAAAAGGACTTCCTTCCCCCTAGAATTGAAGTGCCATCTGGTATGTGTTACATAGAAACTTGGGCTTAGAGTCTGTATTTTCAAGGATTTTGAATGTTATTGTAAATTAGAAATAAGATGCTTGTGTATAGAAATTTCTCAGGTCAAATGACTTATCAAGAGGTAGCTTATATTTTCTGTAGGTCACTTTGAGTAGAAGCAGTAGAGAATGGATATATTTGTCCTAGGAACTTTCCTAAGCTCAATCAAAGAGCAGGAGGTTCAAATACACATTCTTCATTCTGTTTTCTCACATTAGGTGTCCTGGCACAGATATAAGATCAAATTAAGTCCCATGCTTTTTAGTCAGTCTCTACTCCTTTTATACTCCCACTTTTTGGCACATTGAAGAGAGGGGAATGGATAATAAGACTATGGCAGCAATTGTCTTATGCTCCTTGAGATCCAGAAGATTTCATTAAGGATGATTCTTCTGGGTTCTGACACATTCCAAAGTGTGTTTCAGCAGGTATGAATTCCTGTCTTCCCACTGCATCCACCCATGGGTGGTGACTCAGCCCTCAGGCCACTAAGGCATATAACAGATAGGTCCAAAAGATAAGACTAAGGGAGACTTGAAATAGAAATAGGCAGAGCTTCTGACAACCAGTGCTAGGTAAGTTTCTTCAGCCTTTGAAAATAAGCTACTCCTTCTTTAAGTCGTCTGGAAGATACACCTGTTCCACTTAGACTAAGGCTACTTCTCTCCTGAAATGCTCTTGTAAGGGGAGGGAAGGCAGCATGCCCAGGTAGTCCAAATCACAGGGTCCTTTAGTTTTCTTTAGTCATAGAATATTCGTTGGCCCTATCCATATTTCCCAGTGTCCTACCTTGCTTTTCCATGTTTTCAGGGTGGCCTACTGCAAATTGGTTTATAGTACCTGCTCTGACAATACTAGTGAAGTCCCTGTTTGAAAGAAGAATAAATAAGAAGCAAGGGTAGAGCTCATTAATGTGAGGCTCCTTCATTATTTGGGTGGCACCCTGGGGTACAGCGTGAGAAGGGGGAAATGACCTGTCCTTAAGGAACTTCTGCTTTCTATCCCTCAAGCAACCTCATAACATCCTGCAGAGGCGTCTCATGGAAACCAACCTGTCTAAGCTCCGAAGCAGTCGTGTCCCTTGGGCCTCCAAGACCAACAAACTCAATCAGGCTAAGTCTGAGGGACTGAAGAAGTCTGAGGATGATGACATGATTTTGATTTCTTGCCAGGTAACATTCTAACAACAGATTTTCCAGGGTTTTCTTGAGAGTAGGCTTTTAACCCATTATGAGCCCAATAGTAGGTCTTTTACCTCCGACTATATATAGTGTGGGTCTTACCATGGAATTCATAAGTTAGTTTCAAGGGGGTCACTCCATGCAACACAGAAAGTGTATACAAAATTTTGTATGCATCTTCTGGGGAAAAAAAGACCAAAGCTGCTTCATATATAGAATGAAATACCCAAAGTCCTTTGGAGTCCTCTGTCAGCTCTAGATTCAGCAGGAAAAAAAGAGCCCCTCAAAGGAGACTCAGCAGTGGGTAAAAATGGGACACTACCAACCCATAATTGTGGAGATGCTCTCCAACCCTGCCTTTTATATGACATCTGCTGCTTGCTCTTTGGATCTCTCTTCCCTTGTTCCTATTGAACAACACATTTCCTCTCCACAGTGTGCTGGAAAGGATGTGAAAGCCTTGGTTGACACAGGCTGTCAGTATAATCTCATCTCTTCAGCCTGTGTGGATAGATTGGGGTAAGTAATCACTTATACTGGGTGGAATTCAGATGCCAATCACTCTTTCCCCGAATATATTTTGAGGTTAGAGATGGTGAGGGTTTCTACAGAGGCTCCAAGAGAAGTGTGCAGAGCTCAAATATCAGCTGGAACCAGTCCGAGTAGAGGGACAGAGTGGTGAGTACTCAGTTACTGGGAGAAGTCAGTCAGCCAGGAAAGCCTCAGAACTTTGGGCTCCAGAATGAGAATGAAAGATCCTTGGCTCATTATGTGCCATGCCCTGATCCTGATTTGTGCCTTGCCCAGAAAACAAATTAGACGGCACTGTCTTGTTGGTATACTCCAGGTGAGTAAAAGCAGGGATGTGGTTGGCCTGACTTACTCAGGGTCCTTCTGGAGGTCATAGCACCTGTCCCAAGAAGCATCAATCAGAACTTGGAATAGGGCTGCAATTGCTGCTGAGCCTGAACCATTCGAGGGCGATTAACCAATAGTGTCTTGGTGCCTTTTCTCTCTGTGAAGAACATGTAAAATCAGATCTTATTGCTGCCCCTGTAATTGAGTGTGAGGCACACACTTCATATATTGAATGTCTTTAGTTCTCTAACAGCTGGTAATGGGTTCTCTGTCTTTTAGACAGAGAAAGCCATTTTGTATTTTTCTTCCTTTTCACTCAATCTGTACTTTTATTGCTTTCATTCTCTTTCCTCCAAAATGCCAGATGGGTCCTGAGGTCTAGCCCAGAATTGAGAGGATCAACCCAATATCCTTTTCCACTTTTGTAACCCTAATTGCAACAAATCATTCCCTAGTCCAAATCTCTGCATTGAAACAATCACCAAGGTAGATGTAATGGCCCATTTTAAGCTCCTTTCAAGATGTCCATATTCTTAGGTACGACTTCACAAGACTTGATTTGTATAATCAGTGATCTCTGTCACATGATCTGTTCCTTTCTACCCTGTCCTCACCCTTTACTATCACTGTGACTCTTTGAAGCTGCCATTATGGGTTTTGTACATTGCTATAAATGGTTGTGGGAGTGTGGGGTGGGGAGTCCAGGATGCAAGTGTTCTTGTGAGAAGACTCCTGAGTTTTTTTACATGGTAAAAAGATGAGATATAGTGCAACATGATGGTTCCAGAAAGACTAATAATGTCCTGGTACATAATTAGGCAGCAGACTGCCATGATTCCAGAGGAATTAATAACCATCTGTAAAACTGCAATTATTTTTCTTTTGGATGGGCTATAACACCAAAAGAGAGGAAATGGAGTAAAGTAGAAGTATTGGCACGGAAAATCCATAATTAAGTATTTTCCACCAACCCATAATAGCTCGGGTGCTAGCTTTTCCAATCACATTATATAACTGTGAAACCTTGGTGCTGTTTCTTTCTTTCCTCCCCTGCACAGACAAGTTTAATTAAAACTTTCTCCATGGTATTCTTTGCTGATATCAATATCAATGCACTTACCACTACTAACCTTATAGCCCAAGACTAATTGATAAGGATAAACTGAAATAGAAACAACAAAGAGAAAATTAGACATTGAACAAAGTATCTTCTAAAATTAGGATTAACCTGCCCTCTCTGAGATCTCTTTTCCACAGATAGGTAAAAGGACATGTTAACTAAACTGCCTTGCACATGAGTAGGGATGTTAGGATGCAGAATAGGATTCTCTGAGTATGTCAACTTGTCTTTTACCAATGCAGATAGTGGCATAGCCTTTTGAGAACAAGAGCTGAATCTGTAGTTTGTTTGTTTATCCCTAGGAAGGTATAAGACAAAGTCCCGAAACCAGAAGTATAGGCTAGCTAGCACTTTTTGAATAGATTAATCCTAGGAAATCTCTAGAAAATCTTAACTATGGGTCAGAAGGTAGGCATTGCCAGATTCCATCAGAAACCTCCACCAAGAGGATTCTGGTATCTTCCTCTCCAACGCAGACTCAAGGAGCATGTCAGATCTCACAGGCATGAAGGAGAGAAGCTTTCTCTACCCCGGCATCTGAAAGTAGTGGGCCAGATTGAGCACCTAGTGATCACATTGGGCAGCCTCCGCCTGGACTGCCCAGCAGCTGTGGTTGGTGAGTAGAATTTGAGCTTAGAGCTATGGATCCCTAATGTAAATCTTCTCCTTACTTCTACCAAACTCTCATGAGACTTCATGCCTGTAAATATTGACTTCTTCAAAATTCCAGGTTTCTGCTTTGTTCTATAGACTTTGTCCCATGGTCTATATTTTTGTCCACTGAAGTACCAGTTGGGCCCTGAGCTACATTCAAAACAAGTTGAGAATCACTCAGAAAAAGGAGTGTAATTCTTAATTAAAAAACAAAACAAAACAAAACTCAAAGGGCAAAACAACATTTTGTGTGCCAGGGAAAATGGTCCCTGAGAGCTTTCCATGAGGGCAAGATCCTATTACGCCTTTGCCCTAAATCTCTTTATAATTTCCCACCATCTCTCATACTTTCCCTTGTATATTCTATTCTAGACTACTCTAAGTTCCCAGTTTTTGTTTAAAGGCCTCTTTTCCTTGGTTTTAAAAAGACCTGGGTTTGAATCTTAGCTCTATTGCCTTTTAACTATATTGATCTGGGAAAATTACTTAATTTTGATGCTCAACATATATTTATTGGATGGATATATGTATAGATGGTTGGTTGGATGGGTGGAATCTAATGGTGATAAGGCTGACTTCTAAACCAGCATAAAAATGGCTGACTTTTATTTATTTTTTTATTAGACGACAATGAGAAAAACTTGTCTCTTGGTCTCCAGACTCTTCGATCCCTGAAGGTAGGATCGATTCTACTTTCCTTCACTTCTTCTTCTCTTAGGCAGGGGTCATCTTACAAGGATACCCCCAAAGTGAGATAATCGACAATAGCCAGTGATTCTCCTTTGTTTTCAGTGTATCATAAACTTGGATAAACACCGGCTGATAATGGGGAAGACAGATAAGGAAGAAATCCCTTTTGTGGAGACAGTTTCCTTGAATGAAGACAAGTGAGTGCACAGATGGGTCAGATCAAGTCAAATCCACTTGCTATTAACCGGAGGGTTTCTCACACAGGATATTGTGTTGTGTCCTGCCTTTGGTCTTTAATCATACTACAAATACACCCCTCTCTACCCCATTCCACAAAACTTTTAAGTCCACATTTCAGAAGGAGCACTGATGGTACTGCACAGAGATGGGGAAAATGAGTAGCTTTTAAACTAAACTTGTACTTGCATTCAGCCTAACTTCTTTGAATTTGGTATAATTTCTTCTGTTTCTTTCTCATTTCAGCACTTCAGAAGCCTAACTGCAGCCTGTAACATGTCTGTACATATGCACATGCACCAGGTTGACAGATTGAGAAAACTGGGTTTGAACCAAATGCCGTAGCAACTTGCTGTGGACCAAGTCCTTTTCTGTAATAGAAGCTTCAGGGGTTCCTTCCCACCCAGACCTCTCTAGACTTTAGTCTGTGCTTAGAGATCTTGTCTGGTTATAGCCATTGTTTTTTACTCCTTTTATCACTTAATTTATAGACCTTTTTGACACTGCCAGGTCTCACTTGTGGCCTATTTCTCTGCTGCTTCTAGGAATTTGCTTTTATTAGTCAAGTATAGGGGCTGCCAGGTTATATTTCTCCATAGATAAACTTGCTTCTTTTCCTATAGCTAAAATGTATAATAAATAGAAACCTGATGTTTACCTCTTTTCAGTTGTTTCACAGAGGTGCAGGTTACCTATGTCTCAGAATGAAAATTTCTTCTAATTCATTCATTGATTTCTCAAGTATGAATTGATCTTAAATGTGAAAGAGCCCAGAGAGATAATCTATTTCAACCCTTTCATTTAAAGGTCCAGATAGGCAAGTGAATTGTCTAAGCTCATATACTGAGTTAGCGGCAAAAGAAATCTAGAACTTAGACCTGACAAGCTAAGGCTATGTTTATTCTCTCATGCTGCTTCATTTGTCTTCAAGCTTTGAGAGGAAGACAAAGAGGTAAGGGTTTATAAAAAGGCAGGGTAGGGGAAGAATATATTTTAGGGATAGATGCTAAGAGGATCTGGGTAGCCCTCTCTGCTGTGTGCTCAACCCACTAAAAGTCCCCTGCCTGAAACTATCACATTTAGGCCCTTATCTTGGTGCCTAAAAGCTGAGGGTACAAAGATGAATGGGATTGTCTTTTACCTTGAACTTCTTGGAGGGGAAGAGGAAGGAGGAACCACAGACAGAAGAACATTAATTAATCACTCCCTGAGATGAAATTGAAGGCTTCAGTAAATAATTTGGGCATCGTTGTCAGACATTGATACTCCCAAGATATAGTCACTATTTCTGCCTAACCTGTTAGTTGTCTGCCATGAACTCAAGTAGATGGGAACAGGAGCATGGAAAGAAGATGAAAAAACTAAGAGCAGGTCCAGAGTAGAAGGGAGTACTAGGTAGAATCAATTAGTGAGAAGGCCTACATAGGGAAACCTTTCTGGGATGGAGGTTGGTATTGAAACTTACAAATAGGGAACTCAGGGTTGGGATATTCTTCATCTCTGTCCTAGTATGAGGACAGAGGCAGCGCAGGAGCTGACAATGTTAAGGACAACCTTTTATGACTGCCCAGTATTTCCTGACTCCTCTCAAAGGGTTGGAAATCACAGGTACTTCTCAAAGCTTTTTTGTTGAGGTGTCAGCTTGAGTACACATATACCTGTAATGAATTTTTCCTTCAATTTGGTCATAGTAGTGCTCAGAGAATTCAGAAAAATAGCCAACTGTGAGTATCCCATTATGGGATTTGTGAGCATACCCTTGATTCATAGCAGTAGTTTCCAGAGTATTTAATGGATTCCATTTTGAACTTTGCCAGTTCCTACCAACAATCTTGTCTAGTGTTCAGCTGCTACCAAACAACCCTTTGGAACTCTGAATGTTTTCAGCCTTACAGAAACTACCTGAAGACTAGAAACTTGGTGGTCTCACTTGAAGAGCTATGCAGCTGTACCTGCAGCCAGTTGTCACTGAGCCATCCCCAGACCCCCTTCTTATTGCCCCTATAGAGGAAGTGAAGTGGAAAATGGAAAACTAAGCATTAAGTGGAGGAGGTCACATTCAAAGCTCAGCAGGGGCAATCCCAGGTTACCAGCCTTCAATACCCCATCCAATTCTATCCCATTTTCTTACCTGGGAAGGACTTGTGCCTTTCCATTGAGGCCTCTCCACTCTCTTCCTCTATCATGGCACCACTTTGGCTTGCTTTTTATCCTAGGACTGAGTTGAAATACACTTCACCTTTTCCCTCCTTAGTTGAAAGTTCCATGCCAAGCCTTGACTCTTGGCCACAAATGAGGCATGTTGGAAGTTCCTTGGCCTGGTTTATCCTTATTTGGAGTCCCTGTGGAACAGAGATACCAGGAATTCATAGGTACTGAAAAGATAAGATGTGACTGATTCTGGCCCTTTGAGTTCAAGATTATGTGGTGTCAGGGGGATGATCAGATGGCCTTTAGTGATCTTTCTGGCCTTTGAGAATCAGTCAGTGATTTTCTAATATTGTAATAGAAACAATTGGGGCAATCTGAGCTTAGAGTATCACAATCTCACTCAATGAAGTAAAATAATTTGTCAAATAATTGTGCTTTAAACCTTAGGCTTGATAAAGGTACCTAAAAATGTCTAAAAACAATTATGAGAAATCTTGAACTTCATTAATCTTTAAATGCTGCCAGGTTGATTACTCTGACAGCTCATATCTTCTTGATATTCATTAGGGAGCACTGGGTCTACTTTTTGGGGGCTGGCAAGGTAAACAGATAAGGTCAATTCTTCCCTGAATCCTAGATTATCCTCTCTAGTGCCTCTGATTAAGGGTGAAGGAAGATAGTGTCTACCTAGGTCACAGTTCTGAAGTGAGGCAGTAGCCAGAAGTAACTCCATAGAACTGTTACCCCTCTCATTCTGTAACAGATGTTCATCTCCAATACAGAAAGTTTGAAAAGTACTGTTTTTGTCATTTGGTATTTATATATCTGACTTATGTGAGGAACAAATGTTTTGACTTTTCTATTTTCTTTCCCTGCATAGATCCCACCTAGTAAGATTTTCTATTCCTTAGCTCAAAGTGTCTATAGAATGGATTGTTTAGTATTCACTTCTTCACTCTTGTATAATAGAAATAACTTTCCAGGTTGGGGACATGGAGGAGATGAACTGGATTCCTCCCTCCTGTTGCCAGACCTCTGTATTGGCACTTTATCTGCTCAGTGTTTCTGGCTGTGTTGGATTTATTTGTGAGATTGATATAACAATAAAGTGAAATCTTCCCCTCTGTGTGCTTGTCTGACAAAGTGTCTGTGTCAGGGCCCTTGGACAGTGGGAAAGCCCAGGAACAGTTTAATCATATCAGTATTTCTCCCATAGGGTCTTCTGTGGTCCTTATTTCCTCTATTGCTACTGGCCCTTCATCTCTCCCTCTTATTGGCTGTCTGTCCTTGAACAAATTAGTGAACCTGAGCATGATTTTGCAATCTATAAAACAGAGGCGATAATAGTACTCTACAGTATCAAATGAGATAATCCATATAAAATGGTATTCCCTAAAAGCTTTAACTGCATATGAGAGTAGTCTTTTATGGTGGCCCAGCTGTCCCTGGGGTCCCAGGTCTGGTCAGTGTGTGCCACTGAGCAGGAACACTGAGGGCTGTAACCTTGTCTAATGTATTAAATTTTCAGGAATCAGGATTAAAGGTTAACCAGCCAGCCTCCTTTGTTATAAGGTTGAATGGGGCAAAAGGAAAGATTGATGCAAAGGTGCACAGCCCTTTTGGAGCTGTGGAGGAATGCCATGTGTCTGATCTGGAGCCAGGTAAGCAGGAGGCCCAGTGTGCGGGTTCCAGTACCAGCATCTCCTCAGGAACTTTTCTGCAAACAGGCACTCCAACAGAGGACTAATTGGCCTCAGTGAGCCTTCAGATTCCCTTTGCTGCTGTTGCCAGACATTGTTTATAACTTAGGGTATAAATATTGGCAGGAACAGGGAGATACTTTTTTCTTCCTCCTTCATGCTGCTTTATTTTGTTTTTCAGATTCCTTTTATATTATGGTCATTGTGATTTTCTCTCATTTTAACAATCTTACAGATTTTTATTACATTATTGACCTTATGATGTGAATAAGTACACTTTGAACTTACTTTTACTCTGAGGGAAAGGTCAATTGATATTCACCTATAAAGGCAGAATGGCAAGCTGATGCTCCCAGCAGTGTGGAACATTTACTTCTAGAAGGAAATATTAGTCCAAACAAATAGGAGAGGTTTGAGAAGGGGAACGGTTAATTGGACCTTAATGCATAGTTAAAGCCATTGTCTAAATGACATTCCAATTAAATGCATTTTATAGGTGATAAAAACTTACCTTTAAGTGTTAATATTTTAAATATTTAAACAGTGTGGTTAACTAGTCAACAAGAAACATTCTGTAACTATGACAATGGTTATCACAATCTAGAATTATGGTTCTATTACTACTCATATTACTACCATTCCACCTCAAAAGGTTTTCTGTCCATTTATTCTAAATCTAAAAAAAAAAATGTAAAAAGACTTTGCCAACTTGACCGTTAAGCAATGAATGACAGACTGAAGATTCATAATCATCTTAGTAGAATGAAGCCAACAAAATTAAGCTTTCACAGAGTTAAAAAAAATTATTTTTTTATTAAAAAAATCTGTTGTACTTGCATAGTGGGGGAGAACTGAATTAACAGAAGTTTGTGTAAAGATGATATTGGTGTTTTAGTTGATTACACATTCTACATTTAGAGGACTCCGTGTAGAAGATGTCATTTGTAAGACAGGGACGTGTATACAGTATGTCATACTTCCAGAAAAGGATAATGGTAACATAATTTTTGTCTTTGGAACTATCATGTGGAAAGTGTTCTTTCTAGCACCAGAAGGCAAGCATTTCCAATAGGTGGTAGTTTCAGAGAGGCATATATCTTTACTCAGTTTGAAGAGAACACCTGCTATAAACCAGGGACTATGCCAGCTCCCACAAAGAAGATGGTATTGTTCACAGTTTTGCAGAAGGAAAAGCTAAGGCTCGGAGTAATATAAAAGTACAACTGTTTAGCAATTAAATGGACTTTCACTGAAATTGAAAGGTAGGATGATCATTTCCTACCAATATTATGAAAGAAATTTCTGCATTGGGTAGAAGGTTGGTTAAGCAGACCTACAAAGTCATTTGTAATGACAAAATTCTTTGATTCCAGGACATCTTTGTTAAATGGTACTGTGAATCAAATGTTGTTTCTTGTTGACCACCATCCTTACAAACAGTCTTATCAAAGACCTTTTTATTCAAGGGTCTTTTTGGCCTCTGAGAGAATCAGTCAGTGATTTTCAAACTTTGTAATAGAAACAATTGGGGCAATCTGAGTTTAGGGTATCATAATCTCACTCAATGCAGTCAAATAGTTTGAATTCACTAACCAAATAATTGTTCTGGAAGACTGGGGCTGTCAGATGCCTGACCAGACAGAAAAATCTGGGTCTTAACCTGCTTGTTCAAAGGCCTGATGACTACATGCCTTGTTATTTCTTTCCAGCACCTTTATCACACTCTTTCCTGGACATATGCCCCTAACAAATCCCAGCCACCAAAATCATGGAGGGGAATTTAATCCTAGCATTGCTTTTACTGGACCTGAGTAGCCTCCCAATTTGTGATTAATACAGAAAACCTAACTCTCCAGGGAACCCACATACTTCAATGTTGACATATTCAATCCCTGCCAATTGCCTGAACAGCAGCATGTAGGGGAGAGGGAGTGTCATTGATCTAGTAGAGATACTTGTGTTTGCCAGAGGAGAGACTTGGAGGGCAAAGGAAGTCAGGATATAATCTCAACTGTGAGCCTACATAACAGGAATTTAAATTTGCTTTCACCATTTGGCAAACTAACATGGGATATCTTGGGATTCTGTTATAAAATGCTGGACACTTTGGATATACTAGAAGCCTGTAGGGTGGACCAGTTGCAGCCTATGTGTTTGAGGGACTGAGCAGCATTCTGAAAACAGCAAGCCAGTCATACATGTCTGTAATGCCTTCTTCCCGTTCTTACTCTCAGATGAATGACCTTGTTTTCTACTTCATGAAATAACAACATTCATTACTCCCACGTCTACCCTCTAACTGGCATCTGTATGTGGATATTCAACTTTCTCTTCTGTTATTGTGTTACCATAGCATAATACCCAAATACTGTACAATTTATTGTCTTCTCCTCTAGAATCTTAGTTCTAAGAGGGTAGAGTTTTGTCTTTTTTATACACTGATGTATACCTAGTACCTAGAACAGTGTTTACCACATAAGTGTTCAACAAATACTTGAATGAATGAACACTGACTATCAGGCCAGCAGGCAGGAGTTTAGAGAATTTTTCTCCAAAGAAACTTACCTCTCCTTCCAAGACAAAAGAACTGTCTTGAGTTGGAGATCTCCTTGAGGACCGTAAGTATTATGTTTTCAAAATTTTTTGAAAAAGCACCTACAATAAGAAATTCCAATTTGATGAAATTGATCCAGTATGTAATATGTATACATGGGATGTGTGTGTGAAACTAAAGTTTCACAAAATAATTTCTTTTTTGTGTGTGATGTGTTCAACATCTGTCATTTGGAGGAGGGGAAATGTTAGCTGCAACTTATTAGATTGATTTCATAAATCACTAGTAGGGCTGCAACCATAAGTTTAAAAAATACTGTAGTGTGTCCTAACTACAAGCCCCATCTATGTACACAGAGCTTCCATCAGCTTTCTAATGCCTCACTTACATACGAATGAATAGCCAAGGATCTCTAGACACTTCAGAAATATCTTGTGAGCTTTTTACCAAACTTTGAAGGGTAGAAAAGACAAAGACTGCAAAACTCAACACAGACAATTCAAGAAACAAAATATTAGAAGTATCCTCATAGAAATAAGATATTACAGTACCCAGATGAACAGAATGCTGTATAAAAGGGTGGGGGAGGTGGACAAGAAAGGGCTCTAAGAATTTTAAAACATGGTAACAGAAATGTAAAAATTCAAAATAAGAGTTGTATTATAGAAGTCTTTCAGAAAAATAGAGAGGTATAAATGGGGGGAAGAAATGACAAATTATCCTAGAACAAAAGCTGTGTAGTAGGCTGAGAACCAGTCCAGAATGGAGGATGATGGACTCCTGGAGAGTTGTCTCCAATTTTAAAAACTAAACTTATAGGCTACTTGATATGTTTGAATGTATTGCGAGGAGGGTCTGGGATAAATTAATTATACATAATTGAATGCTAGGTACTTAAGCATGGAAAAAGAGGTAATAATAGTTACCTTCAATTAAAAAATGTAATATTATGCTAATTGTATCAACTATGAATAATATGTAGTCATAATAAATGGTGATTTACCTAAGCAAGGTGAAATATATTGAGGGATGGAGAATGAAGAATACATGTTTATGAGAGGGCATTAAAATATATAGTTTATTTCCTATAGCAAGAAGTAAAATAATAGACCAAACTGAAATGTCAAGAACTAGTACTATAAGAATGTAAAGAAATATGGAGATAAATTCCAGAAGAGATAGCTAAAACAACAAAAAAATGTCTCTGGAAAGTAGAAATTGAGAGTATAGAGGGATGTGGCAGGGTGTGCTGTGATACTATTTGATTTTTTAAAACTATATTGGTAAAAATAAAAATGAATACAAATAATGTAGCATTTCATTTATTTGAAAATCTTAGTGGTCAGAAACGACAGACTTTTTTTTTTTTTTTTTAATATTTCCTTAAGACATTGGGAAACCAGCAATACTGATTTAGCACTGCTCTGAATGAAACTTTAAAAATTCTCTCCTTTGGTGCTAAACTTGTGTTTTGTTATTTTAGGAACTGCAGTAACTTGTTAGCAATAGGGGACACCAGAATCTCTAGTAACAGAGAAATTCTGGCCTCATACGTTGTTGTTATCATGGTGGGCACTAGCAACTTATGGTGCGGCACACTTCCGTGGCTTTACAGGCAGCAGCAAACAGAAAATCTAAAGGCGCCAAGTAGGAGGGAGCATCCTGGTGGTGCATAGGGTAAAAGAGAGGGCTCATCATATAGGATAATCCCAGATACACTTAGAAATAACTAGAACTTCTCTGTTTGTGTCTCCTGCCATAACCACTAGAGGCACAATCAAGGAAACCACCATCACTGATGCATGACTCCATCTGTTCTCCTGGACTGGTATGGCCTGGGAAAAGTGCTGAGTAGATCAGAAAGGATGGGGTGGAGAAATATGAAAGAGGCATCCAGAGAGCTATTTGATCACTTGAAGGGAAAGGGGGTGGGGGACTGCAGACAGCGCTGGCAAAACCTTTGTCCCAGATACATACATTGTCACTTTCTAAACTTCTGACTTCCACACTTAAATTTAGAGAAGGCTCTTCTTACTCTCCTGACCATCCCCCACACAGGGATGGTTTCAGGCCTCACAAAGCAGTGAGAGGGTCCAGGTCCAGTGAGAAAGTGCACTTGAGCCTGTGTTACTCCTTAAAAGGAATGAAGTAGGGAAGCCTAGTCACAAGGAAGCAAGGAAAAGGGAGGGGTAGAGTGGGCACTGACTAAGGTCAGCCTTGCCTGTAAACAGAACAATGTGACCCAAAGATCTAAGAAGAGCCGAGGTCAGAAATCTCCCCTTTCCGGTCTGTCATGGGGCCCCAGATCCCATCTATACTTTGGGCATCTCAGCTGTGCCCTCTTGTGGTCAGAAAGGAGTTAAGTAAGGATTCAAGTAGGTACCTGATTCTTTGAGAATGACTAGAGGAGCCTCTCCCATTTCCCTTTCAAGGTCTCCACAAACCTTTACTGGTTTTTACTATATCCCAGTCTCCAGGTACAAAGATAATAGGCAAGGTCCCTACCCTCAAAAAGTTCGAAATATTTTGGTAGAGGTTGGTAATACAGAGGCAGACATGAAAACAGTTTTACCACAATGGGGTAAATTAGGAAAGAGGTCTGCACAAACACAGAAGGGAGTACACTTAAATCAGGGAACTCTTTCTAGCTTAGAAAACCCTTGACCTACAAGAAAAGTAAGAGTTATCTGGGTATGAGCAAGGCAAAACAAGAGGAATTGACCCCTCCACTTCTATTGCATCAGTTAAAACTATTCATTTTTTTGACGAACCATATACCTCCCCCAAATCCTTGGCTCTAGTTGTGCCAGTTGTTTCCTGTCATCCCTCTACTTACCCAGGCCTCTTCATTCAGTCTCCAGTGAGGAAACCATATTATAGTCACAATTCACTGATGGCAGCCACATTCTATATTCTAGAACAGCAATGCCTAATATAAATATTAAAACTTCTAATAGCAATATTTAAGAACCAGTGAAATTTTTAATAATGTATTTTTAACCCAATATATCCAAAATATTTCAACTTTAATATAAAAACATTTAGTTTTTTCTTGTACAAAGTCTTTGAAATCCATGTATATTTTACACTTACAGCATATCTCAATTTAGACTAGCCATATTTCAAGTGCTCAATTGCCACATGTGGCTAGTGCCTACTCTATTGGACAGTATAACTAAAATTCTGCCTAGACTGAGTGAGTGTTCTTGGTGTTTCTTCATTAAATAGATGGGGCCTATCAGGCATTACTATACAAAATTGTTCTCAGGGCCTTGATGGGGGTTGAGAGACTTAGAGGTGGCCTATGAAGTTCCAGCCAGAGTCAGCACTCCCTTTAGATGCCAGACCTAGTCAATTAACCCCAAATTGATCCCAAACTTGCTGATAAGTTAACTTTTAGCAATCACAGATCCACAGTGCCTCAGAGACACATTTGACCCCAGTTTGTCCTCTGGCCAGCAGAACACCCACTATAAAGACTTGATATTTCATGAACGTTATGACATCTTCATAGGGCAGCCTGGAGGGGCCTTGGTGAAAGGTTTTCTAGTCCTGCCCCTCTGGTTCTAGTTTGGACTGGGCACCACTTGCCACTTACGACTGAAAGGGGCTAAATATATTTGGTGCAATATCAGACACCTTCCTTTGTTAGATTCTAGCATCAACAAGAAGCATGGGAGAAAAATGCAGTCTGTTGATTAAAACATTTCCACAAACTAGGAGAGGACCACCTTTAAAAAATGTTTATGAAAGAAACACAGGTATTCCATGGGAGCAGAATTTGAAATTCATTAAAAAAAAAAAAAAAAAAAGACTTCAATCTCATACTGAGCCAAGAACCAGAAGCCCTGAAAGTTGAAGTGTTTTGCCCAGGGTCATTCAGCAAATCTGTAGTGGATGTGTGATGGACCCTGTATTCTTTCCACTACCGCTGCCCGTCCCCAGCCCCCGTCTCCACTAACTGAAAAATATTTTAGAGACACTGCGACCTCTCCTAAATTTCCTGTAGAGGATGATCCACACTGACAGGTCAGCGCTTTCCCCTGACTTTGAGAGCCAGCCGCCCCTGAATAGGACTGTCGCGCTGCCATCCCCCACATTCTAGAGATCCGAGTAGAAAAGCCTACTACGGCAGTTCTTTCGCCAATTCCACTCCTTCCAGAAGAGTCCAACCTGGGCCAGGCCGGCCCCGCCGCTGTGGTCTGGTTCTTGGCGGCACGTTGGACCAAGACAGCCAGCCTCCCCCAGGAGGCAAGCGGGGAGCCCCAAGCAGAGACCACACCTGCAAAGGCAGTTCACATAGATTGTGCCTGGAATAGCATCCCGGAGGCGCGCAGGCGGCAGGTTAGTACCCAAAGTGCCGGAGATGACCCCCGACTCTCTGGGACGGGCTTCCTGAGAAGTGATGGCTCGGCCAGCCCCACAACCGTCTCCATGCTAGCACCCGCCCGGTCTGCGCCAGCAGGGATAGACCGCCCTCTCAACAATTACTGCAGCGTAGGCTCTCTTCGGTCTTCCGGGGGTCGCTGGAGTCTGGCTGGGGGTCTCCCTGGGTGGGAAGACTTCCCAACGCACCGGCGGTCCAGAGCCGCCGCTGCTCCTGCGCTCGGGATAAATATCCTTATTCTTAAAAGCTCTGCTTGGCCGAGGCTGGCCCCCCGAGAGAGCCTGCTTGGGTGCCCGGGCCGAGCGCAGGCCTGACTGGGCCGGCACCGCGCAGCCTCGCGTCCTTCGCACAGGGAACCGTTTCCGGGGCGGATGCTTTTCGTAGTTGACCCGGCGCGGCCTGTGACGCAAAGGCCTAGGCGGAAGTACTTGCGGAGGAGCCGGAGCCGAAGCCGGAGCTCGAACCTAGTCGGAAGCTTGTCTCGGGGGGTCTCCGAGCTGTGGGGGCTGCTGAGTCTCGCAGCGATGGCGACTCCGTGGGGAGGCCTCCTTCGTCTTGGCTCCTTGCTCAGCCTGTCCTGCCTGGCGTTGTCGGTGCTGCTGCTGGTGCAGCTGTCAGATGCTGCCAAGGTGAGTCCCGCCCAGCCAGCGCTCCAGACAGGAGCTCCTCCCCTGCCTCTGGCCTGGCGGGGGTCTGTCAATCTGCTCCCCACCCCATTGCTCTCCCAGCTCTGACAGCCCGACCCCTGGCTTCACAGCCCTGGCGAACCCCACCCATCACCCTCTAAACTGTCTGATAGCACTCTCGCCCTCCTACAGTCTGACCGCCACTGCCCCGACTCCCACCCCCAGCTCAAACTGTATTCTTTCCCGCCCTGATACCCCGCTGGAGCCCGCAGCTCTACCCAGTGCTGACAGTGCCCACAGTGTGGATAGCAGCTCCTGCACCTCCTCGGCATTTTCCTTCCCAACCCCGACAGCACCCACCTCAAACTTTACAACCTTGACAATTCAGGGAGCCTTAAACTTGAACTTTCTACCCTTAAGCACCACCCTCCACCAGCCTCACAGACCACAACCGTGCCCCCATTCTCCAAACCAAAATGATAGAAAGCCCCCATTTCACAGAAGTCTTACCTCTAAGGACTAACTCATCTCAACTCATCCTTGTGCAGATTCCCTTCCCATTGCCCTCCTGGCAGCCTTCCTTCCCAATTGGACCTACAGAGTCCCTCTCACCAGTCTTAATATCCTCACCTAACTGCCTCCAGGACCTCTTGGCCCCTTTCTTGTTTTCTCTTTAACTGATAATTTAGTGTGAAGGGAGGATCCAAACTGCAGGAGAGGTGAGTTGTGGCTTTCTCCCCTGCTCCATTTCTTGGCCCTTCTAGGCCCTTCATGCTGCCTTCACCTTCATGCCCCTACCCTATAGACCTGCCCCGACTCCATACACACTTGTGCTTCCTGCTTGATGAGTTAACTAGCTAACTGGAGAAAACAGAAGGAATTCACATACATGTGATGGGACAACAAAATGACATTTGCATTTTTTTTTAAATAGGAGTTTTATAATATTTTTAAATATAGGGATTGAGAAAGACAGGTTACAGACAGATCAGGGAGATTGATCAGGGGTTCTTGATCAGGGATTCTTTTTGAAATCTTCCCTACCTCTCACAAGAGACAGGAACAGCAGCAAGTCTCTTGACTTTCAAAACTGCTGGCACCCTCTTTATATCTCCTGTCTCCACATTAGGTAGTGTATTGTAATTATGTATTTATTTGTCAGTCTCCTTTACTAGGGTGTGTCCTAAATTACTTGCAGGAATCATGTTGTCCACTTATCTGAATCCACCTCATTGAGCACAGGTTCTGGCACCAAGCAAATTCTCATTAAGTGTTTGCTGAATGAGCAAATGAATTGTCAGTAAGAGTTCTGCCAGACATACCACCATATTTAGGAGACGTGCACCTGGTCCTCTGGAGACTAATGAAAGACTGCCTCCTCAGAAAAAAACCCCTTTGCTGAGGAAGCATCTCCTATTCCCTCCATTTATTAGTTATCTCCTCCACCTCTTGAAATTTACTTTATTGGTAGTTGTTCTCTCTGTCTACCAAAGATTAGAAGCAAAATTTCCTGCGAAGGATAGACCAAATGGATTTCAGCTAAACTCAAGCTATTTCCCTTATGTACTTTTTTTCTAATTGTAGCTGAGTGCCTCTAAAACAATTCCTTCTATAGGACTCTGGCCCAACCCCTTTATCCACATTAATACGTTTCTACTAAAGGGTGGAAGGATGGTGGATAGAAGAATTATGACTTGTTTTTTGAGTAATTTTCAGTATGATTCATCCGCCATCCTTTTATAATCTGCATTCTTATTTGCAAGCACAGTTATCCATCTACTACGTCTTTCTACTGGCTGGTAGATGGTGATATTAGTACAGTTTGATTGTTCCCTGACCCATAAATCGGATTAATAAGTCACAGATCATGTACTAGGAATTATTTCAAAATGATTTTATGTAATGTATAATGATTCAGTAGCATTACCAAAAAGAACTGTGGCTTTTAAAAACTTGTATCTCTTAAAGATATTTAAAGTTTTAAATTAATGGTTTTAGAATATTTGGCAGGGGATGCTTAGTGAAATGTGTATGGTGTAGTTTTTTAAAATATTGATTATACAACTGTCAATAAGCTATACTAAGTTTCCATTTTGGTTACAGAATTGCGAGGATGTCCGATGTAAATGTATTTGTCCTCCCTATAAAGATAACCCTGGGCATATTTATAATAAGAACATAACCCAAAAAGATTGGTAAGTATCCTGGATTACTGAATTACCTGTCAGATTTCTTTCTGTCATCATCACTGTTAGCCCAGAATGTTCATCCAATGTGTTGTTTTCTTTTTAAGTATTCTTTTAAGCAAAAGTGTCAAATTCTCTTTCCACCTGGAAAAAAGGGAGAGGCCCTGAGTGCATGATAATAAGCATAAAGGAATGTAGCAAAACACTAAGTCCCGGATAGAGAGGGTTTTCTATGGGAAAGGGACGGAGTTTGTGTCACCTAAACTACCCATAGCTACTTTCTTGTAGTTATTTCTATAAATTTTCCAAATATATTGAGCCCTCTTAAATTTTGGTCCTCCCTTTTGCTTTTCAGTGGAAGGTAAGCAAGTCTCATTTATCTGTGCTATAATTTTTACAACTTCCATGTTTTGATGATGTATTGCCAAATATAGAAGACTATATCTGAAAGTGTCAGAAGGCTCAGGAAGAAATAGGAATGAGTCATGTGTATGAGAATTTCCCAATTGGTGTGCCATGAATAGGTTATAGATGTGCTAAGATACTGATCCATTCAGATTTGGGGTAATCATGTAGGCCTGTGATGATTGCAATCCTGCCTCGCTAGTCACCAGCAGTCTTCTCTGTTTATCTCAGTGGACCTTACAAATGATAGTTTTTCTACATGTGCCATAAAATGTTTGGGAAGCAGTTGTATTGTAGCAGGATAGATGGGCTTCTTCCCATGGAATTGTAATGTTTTATGGCTTGTAGCAGTAACCATGGCGGAAGATTACAAGGATAGGCATAGAAGAAAAATAGTCCCAAATGCTCCGTAGTTTCACATGTATTTGATTTCACAGCTAAACAGTCTGTAAAAGTTTGAAAGCAAAATTAAATTCATTCAGTTATGATATTCCAAGCTGACTTTGAAAAAGAAAAGGCAATCTTCAAACATGTTTCATTTTTCTGATGTTATTGTCCATTCTTCCCATCTCGTTTCAGTCTGATACTTGGTAATTGTATATTTGATAACTTCTTGTGAACTTCCACTTAAACTGTCTCATATTACAAAGTGATTATAGGTTTTATATCAGCAGGTTTTATCTTACATCTTACTTGTTTTATATTCTTACAGGTTACTTTATATGATATGAGAAAGGTCAAATAAGTTTTTAAGTTTTTTTTTTCAGATTTTTAAAAATTTTATTTTATTATTAGTTTCAAGTATGTAGTACATTGGTTAGACATTTATACAGTATATAAAATGATCCCCCGATTGCTCTTTCTCTCCTCTGGCTCTATACCTAGCCGTTACATTACTGCTGACTGCATTCCCTATGCTGTGCTCCTCATCCCTGTGACCAGCTATCAACTGTTATTTCTATAAATTTTCCAAATATATTGAGCACTTACAGTTTCTTTTATTATCAGTAATAGAATATGATGCCTATTATTTGGCAAATGAACTCACTGTTTAGCAGAATCTTTTTAATGATTTTATTGTTCCAGGTTCAGACAAAACCATGTCATTCATCCTTGGTTACTGGTCAAAAGAGGGAGCTTTGAAAATAAACAGTTGTAAATAAGTCTTGTTTTGGACTTTTTTCCCCTCTCTCCCTTGCTTCCTTCCTGTGCTTAGCCTTTTACTGAGGATAGGTTCCCAGTCATCACTGAAAGTTTTTAACTAGCAGAAGGGTAGGCAAGTTGTGATTAGCCACGGTGTTATAGCTTTATGAGGCCTCCAATATCTATCTGACCCTAGATATATTTTTACCTTCTGGCCTTCATTTTATCCAATTGTTAGCTGTTAGCTTTACTTCTTTACTTCCACTGTGTGACTTAAATGTTTGAGTTCTCTGGTTTGTGTTTGGGTGTTATTTAAAGCCAGTAATGTCCTCCTGTTGGCACTAGGGGGAGGTGTTGCCTAGTCCTAAAGTGATTGAGTTCTTGTATCTGGGTTCTGTTTACTGGCCTGTGAGAACCAACGTTCTTGCTTCCTCTCTCACCTTGCACAACTTTTTACACAGTACTCAATATTTATTCATTATTAAACGGTATTTTTATTTCAAAATAAACACTCAGTACTCAACAGTTAGATTTCCAAGTATTCCTAGATGTTTTTACTAAGGCTTCTAAAGTTGAAAGAGTAAACTAAATAGATGTCTCATTTTCCTGTGTATTTCAGAGAGAGACAGACTGGTTGATGTAGAAGGCAGGTGCCTTAGATTCTGGTCCTTGTAACTACTAATTTATTTTGTGATCTATGCAGATGACATCGCTGAGAGTGTTGGGCTGGATGAGCTCTGATTCTGAGATAGATACCCCTGTAATGGGATTTAGCTTCCTCTGCCCATTTTATGCCTGCTTCCAGCTGGATACACTCCTGGTCTTCTATATGTTCGGAACAGATATCACACACTTGTATGTTGTAGGACCTAACTCTTATTTGAAATTCTACCAGTGGAGACTTATTATTATTATTTTTTATTATATGCTACCTTTGTTCAATTACCTGTTAAATATAACTGAACAGTTATCATTTATGCCATTTTGGGTTTTCTTCTTAGGCCGTAGCTTAGAGGGAGTGGAACAAAAATATGTTTTGATTAGGCAAAGAGAAAGAATCAGCCTAGAGCATTGGGTGTCCTCAAGAAGGATGGGTGGAGTGAGACAAGAGCAGAGTTCCTGTGGCAGCCGGAAATGCTTAAGAGAAAGATGACAAAAGGGAAGAAAATTGCCCAGCAACTAGCTATAGGACAGGAAAGCTTTGCCTAGTTTTGCTGAAGGTGATCAGAGTTTTAGGCTCTGGGGAGAGTAATAACTTAATCATTTCCTAGAATTGACAGGTTTCTGGGAAAATATTTTTCTGATAGAATTAGTTTTTCATAAGCCATAAATAAGTAGCCTAGAAAATGGGGAAAAATAAACAAACAACATCCAACAACAAAATATTCATCCTTTTATTTTTTAAAATATATTCCAAAGTAATATTTTCATTTTAAAATATTGTCTTTGTCTTAATCCTCCTCCTCCATGTCTTTTCAATAGATTTTTGCTTGTTAAGAAAAGTAACTTTCTTATATAGCTTTGAGTGTTTGGGTTTCAGAATTTCAGAATTTACCAGCTGTTAAGTTTTATTTGCTATTCATATACCACACTGTGGCAGTTGAGAATGATGTTAATTAATTCATAAAAGAGATAATCTCATATTTGAACAGTGCCCCAGGTCACTTTGAACCATTTAAAGCAGTTTTGCTTGGTAACTGAACAAGTTTGAAAAGGACTTGATCTGCTAAGTAGTTTTTGATCTCATTTGGGATTTTTCAGGTGATTTTTAACTGTTAACAGTAGCACCTTTGAATATAGTTACTATATATTTGTGTCTTAATGGTTTTTAAATCTTACTAAATTGCTGATAGTAAGAGAGGAAAGTTTCACTTTCCTTATTTTTTGTTCCTTATATTCTTTCATTGAGTAAGTTCAGTGATTACTCTGGATTTCAGGAAAGTTTTGACCAGTGTGAATAGAAAATCCAGCTAGACTTAAGCAGTATCTTATGTTTGTTTTTTCAGCGATTGCCTTCATGTTGTGGAGCCCATGCCTGTACGGGGGCCTGATGTAGAAGCATACTGTCTACGCTGTGAATGCAAGTATGAAGAAAGAAGCTCTGTAACGATCAAGGTAAAAAAAAAAAAAAAAATCCACCTTTTTTGCTTCCAGAATATTTCTTGATGGTGTGGAGACAAGAAAGAAAATTTTGGACATCTGAATTCTGTTTTCATTACCTATACTACTGCTTTTCCCTACCATCCCCCATTACCCTCTTCTTCCTCATCTCCAACCCCTACCCCAAAAGGAACAACGGGCTTGCTCTCTGTCTGCATCACTGAGATGCTTTATGGATTAATTAGGATATGTTAGATAGGTATATGTGAAACAGCACAAAAAATGCCCTGTGTGTAATTAGCATATCCCAGAAAAATATCCCAGCTTCTCTGTGGGTCTTGTATGCCAAGGGCTAGTGAGAGAACAATGTGATTAGGCTCTCTCTTCCTGCTCTCTCAACCTTTAGAAAAAATTATTTAGAGACTATTCTAGAAACATCATTTCTGGATTTTAAGATTTCTTTTCTTTATTTGCTATATGAAATAGAATGTAGATCACTTTTATCACCATTTGGAACTCTAATGAGTTCAGTTACTTTATTGTGGTGGCTAACAATTCCCCCAGTTTTTTTTCTTTTTTTATATGGAGCTTCCTATTCCTTTCCCAAAAAGAGGCCTCATGGAGAATATGGAGTGGTCAGCTGTAACATCTACAAAAATTTCTGTTGCGATTGACCCAGTGGGAGCGCTTCTGCACCAGCAGGGTGCTGTCCTATAGGGAAATCTCACTGTACTTTATTTTAAATAGAATCTTTGATGTATGCTTTTCAAACCCTAAAAGTCACTCATAGTAAGTGTACAGTTCTATAAATTTTAGCAAATTTAGAACCAATTTTTTAAAAGCCAGTTTTAGAACATTCCTATCACCCCAAAAAGATCCCTCATGCCCATTTATAGTTAATCCCATTCCTCCTCCCAGCCTTAGACAATTACTGTTCTGCTTTGCGTCTCTACAGGTCTAGACATTTCATATAAATGGATTCATACAATATTTGGTTTTCTGTGACTGGTTTCTTTCATTTAACATGTTTTTGAGGTTTATACATGTTGTGGCACGTGTCAGTACTTAATTATACCACATTTTATTTATCCATTCATTAGTTGATGGACATTTGGATTATTTCCAGATTTTTACTATTATGAATAATGCTGTCATAAATATCTGCATACATGTCTTTGTGTGGATATATTTTCCTTTCTCTTGAGTAGATTCCTTAAAGAGGTAAGTTTATGTTTAACTTTTAAAAGACTGCTGGGGTAGACGAGGAAAGAAAAAATAATGATAAAAGTAAAAAAATAAAAAACTGCTGGATTGTTTTCCAAAATGGTTGTAAAAATCCTTATTTTACGTTCCCTCCAGCAACATATGATGATTCAATTTCTCCACATTCTCACTAGCACTTTGGTATCGTCTGACTTAATTATAGCCATTGTAATGGCTATAATTAAACACACAAATTAAAATCTCAAGGAAATCACTGGCCTAAAACATATTTTTGTATATCTAAATTGATCTAAAAGAGTATTCTGTTGAAATTCAACTAAATTATATTTTGTCAGGGTTCTTTTAATTGGTCTTGACAGCTGTGCTGCTGAATCTGGGACACTGTATTCAAGTGAGAAAGAAAACTGCTGTGCTAGCAGTGGTGACAAATGATTAGCAGTAAATGGAGATAGAGTTTTGAAGACTCACAAAAAAATTCCAACGACAAACTGCTTGCTTTCTTCTTTTTCTTTAATACCTTGGTGAGGAGTTGAGTTTGTTTCTTTTGTTGGAATCTAGTGTGTATAGAAATCCTTTATGCTTAGCAGGTAGATCAGTCTTCACTGTGGCTTTACTTTTATTATACAAAATTCTGATTTCTTGGCTTGAGCAGACATGTAACTTATTTTCAATTTCCTTTAGGTTACCATTATAATTTATCTATCCATTTTGGGCCTTCTACTTCTGTACATGGTGTATCTCACTCTGGTTGAGCCCATACTGAAGAGACGCCTATTTGGACACTCACAATTAATACAGAGTGATGATGACGTTGGGGTGAGTTTTCAGCATGTCCTAGCTATTCATGGTCTCTGTCATCTGATATAAAGTGCAAGTGAAAAATAGTCACAAAGAGATGTTCATGTGCTGGAGCAGATCCTCAACTAGAGAAGCTAAAGACACTTCTAATTTTAGTATATGTTTCCTGATGAGGAATTTGCTCTGTAGAACCATAAATATGGTGGTTTAAACTGATGATCCTTGGAGGGTGTGCTGTACAAGGCCTAGCCTTTTAATACCAAGGGAACAATGTCCATTGCCTTTCCCTGTTTATATTGAGAAAAGCATCTGAGATAGTTTTCTTCCTAAGCTCCTGACTGAACACCTTTTCTGTCAGCATCACCAAATATCATAGAAGGTAAAGAGGATTTAGTGAAGGGAAGCATGAAGACTGCAATTTTCTTTTCTAATGAAATGCAGCTTGATAATCTGCTGATGTTTTATATTTTCTGTTATCCTTCTTTTAAAAAATTTTTGTGATCTTTAACTTTAGAGAAAAATAAAACCATCACTCTGGATTCTTTTCCTATCTTTAAAACACATTTATATTTTTTCATATAGTTGGTATAATTAGTGTATAAATTGTTTTGTGGTCTCCTTTTTGTGCTAACATTACATCATTAAGAAATGTCCAGAAATTGACATGGTCCATACATTTATTATTTAGCATAGCTGAGAGAATTATATTGTTTGTTTTGTCATTAGCCTGTTTGGGCAGGTTTCTGAATTTTCCACTACTATCTACCTACTTGCTTACCTACATACACACATACATAAGTTTTTTAGAAATTACTTTTTATTTTGGATTACTTTATTGGACTATGTTCCTTAAAATGGATAAAATTCAGCAGAGTTTAAGAACCAATTCCAAAAGCTAAAACCAGGGTGAGCACTTGCCAACCATAGTCAAAAGTCCTTTTATTCTGGAATGGTTTTTGTGGATCTGTTGGTAAAAGATGGGAAAAGGGATCCTGACTGGATGGCTTGAGTTATAACTAGAAATAGAACCTGCTTTTTGATCAACACATTGTTGTCTCATGAGTAACAATTACGAATATTCAACTTATTGGGGCAAGATGTCATTTTTTTTTTGTCAAGAGCTTTCATAGAAACATCTCTACCCCCTTTTCCCTTCTTTTATGAATTCATACAATACATAATGAGTAACTTTATTATCAGGTACTATGCTGGGTGCTAGCAATAAAGACATGAATAAAACAGACGTAAAAGAAATGACTAATAATAGAGTGTTTACCTTATAGCACCTGGTCTTTCTAGGCAGTCTCCTATCCAAGTACTAATCAGGCCCGACCCTGCTTAGCTTCCAAGATTGGACAAGATTGGACATGTTCAGGATGGCATGGCCATAGACAACATTTTTTATTTTCATATAAGCAATGCTTATTTATTTTTGAAGAATTTCAGGAGGGGACTGATGGGCTGGGATAAAGGTCAAGACTGGAGATCTGATGTGGTTAACAACCAGGCATAATGGGACTAATGGGGTGAGAAAGCTAGAAGGACAGGAGGTTGTATACCAAAAGTAGTAGAGTCCCACGTTAATTTGCATATAAATGACTTTCTCAGCCTCTACAGTATTGACATTTTGGGTTGGCTAATTCTTTGTTGTAGGGGGCTGTCTTCCTCATGGTAGGATATTTAGCAGCATCCCTGACTTCTACCTACTAGATATCAATAGTATCCTCCATCCCAATCATAACAACAAAAGATGTCCACAGACCTTGTCAAATGTCCCTGGGGAGTAAAATCACCTCCAGCTGAGAACTACACACATATAAAAATGTTATGTGTCAAAGGAGATATAAACCATTACATTATAAGACACATAGATAGAAAGTCTGACTTGAACTTTATCACTTATAGTTTTAAATATCTGTTTCCTGATTTTAGAAAAAGACAATATCAATGTAATACACAAAGAACATAAAAGAATTGGATGCACAAATGCGTACACAAAAACCTGTAGGATCACGTGCTTAGTAACCTTTTTGTTCACTACTAAGTGATTCTATGTGTAAGCTGACCATTTGAAAACATTGTTTCTGAGAGACCTGGCTGACTCTTGGATATGTTAAACTGATTGTGGCCAAAAAGAGGTTTTCTGAACAGGGCTGTGAAAGGTTTTCTGATTAGGGTTGTGAATTTATGGTAACAACTCTACAAAAAGAAATTAAATTGAACTTCCTACAGTTGTTGCTTACCCAAGATAAGAATTTTTCATTATGTGCTTTTAAAAATGCTTTTGTTAGATTCATGGTTAAATTGTTTTCACTTTTTTTTCATTTTTGTTCAGTGTAGAGCATTTTAAATCAAGTGAGAATTAATACAAATAGTTAAGAAGCTCACTGCAAGCAGTCACAGTATTTACTGTATCATATATCTCTAAAACATCATTGCTATTATCAAAGCATTACTTTAAAACATGTTTTGTTTTGTAATTTTATCAGGTATAAAAAGAGCAAACATTAAAAGGATAAATCTCTATTTGCATTCTCCCAGCATCCATCACTATGGGCAACTAGTTCAATCTTGTTCTGATAGGTAGAGAACAGACCAAAAGGATTACTGGTTTGTTTAGTCCTTTAATTTGCTCTTTAAGATTTTTCTCCCCCTTCTTTGAAAAGTAGATAACAGGGCTATGAAATTGAGAGGTGCTTTGCTGATAAAGTACATCCTTCTTCCTAGTCTTGTTTATGTCAAAACAAACGAATAGTAATAATATTTTATATACAAGCCCATCATCATATTTCTATAGTGTCATTTTAATCTACCTGAACAAAATCAGTATGTTTAGACAATATGATATGAAGTCAAGGTTAGGTGAGCTAAGCTTTGGTGTTTGTGCTATAATTGTCAGATGACTTTGGATCAGTTTATTTCCTTATGGGAAATCAAGTAATCCAACAACTTTTGCCTTCTTCTTTCCTCACTTTGTTTTTTATGTCTTTGAAACATTTTTAACTTTATGAAATTGTTTTTATTATTTTCATTTATAGGTTAAAATTTTTTTTAAATAATGGGGTTTGCACAAGCTGTTTCCTAAATCAAGTGAAAAGTTGAGGAAATTTTGGTAAAGTAGGCAGGGAAAGATCCTTTATAGAAAACTCTGTGTGAATGTCTTAGTATAAAAAGACCAGTTGTTATAACGCCATATAGTTATAATTGTATATATAGTTATGTGTGGTTGTATATAGCTTTCCATAGACATGCCAGCTCCTGCCCTGGATATATAATAGAGCTTTTGCAAACATGCACAGTAAAACAGTATTGTTTCTTTTCCAGAGGCAAAATTTAGTTTAAGAGAGATGACTTGTGACTTGGATCCTACTTTGGAACATTTAGAAGCTTTACTAACCAGGGTTTGGGAATAAGAGAACAAGGAAAAGGCAAACAGAAGCAATGAATTAGTATTGAATGCTTTTTGTCATCTAGCAGCAGCTGTGTTTATATCTCATTCATAGATAGATTAGCACAGTGGTTCCTGTGTAATGGCAACAAACACCAGTGGCAATGGTTTGCTTTGACCAAGATAGGTTAGTTTTCTACACAGATACCTGGATAAGCCTTCAATAACCTCTTTCCTAAGGTAGCAACTAACATGAAAGGCACTGCATGCTCAGCAATAAAAGACTCAAGTCTTTATTGAATAGAGGTGCTGAAGAAGTAATTCCTTACTGTCCTTGGTAATAGACAGTAATTGTAGCACTTGAGCTCTATCTCTTTTCATTACAGATTGAGAAAGAAGGGGGAAATGAGAAAGCTTTTGGAAACCGGTCCATTTAGTGTATGTGTTGAGAGTGTAGGGAGAGATTAAAACCAACCAAAGTAAGATCCTCTCCATTCATCTCCCAGGGTAAATAAATGTAGCCCCACCTGGCAAGTAACAATATAAGGGAAGTTAGGAAATTAAAAGACAGGTCTTTTCTCTGCCATAGATTAGATATATAGTATTTAATAAAACAAGGAAAAGTCCAACTTTCTATGTCTGTAGTATGTAGATATTAATATAAAAATAGATTTTCTTTCCCCTACTCTTTAGAGGAGCTTCTCTTTAACATAAATGACCACTGTCTTTGTCTTGGTCACTGTTTCTTAGGGAAATGTCTTTGGAAATGATGACTCATGGGAACATTTCACAAATAACTCCTCATTGTTTATGCTATTCGAACTACCTATTCTGCAGTTTGAGTGCTTAGGAGTGCTTGGCCAAATAGATGGTCTGTTCTTGAAAAGTCCAACTGCTTCTACTTGTGTGGCTGAATAACCACTATTTTGTGAGTGTGTTTTACACTGATCATACCTAATCTCTGATGTTTTCCATTCCTGGACTTTCAGGATCACCAGCCTTTTGCAAATGCCCATGATGTGCTGGCCCGATCCCGCAGTCGAGCCAATGTGCTGAATAAGGTAGAGTACGCCCAGCAGCGTTGGAAACTTCAAGTTCAAGAGCAGCGAAAATCCGTCTTTGACCGTCATGTTGTCCTCAGCTAATTGAGAATCAAATTCAAGGTAACTAGAGAGCAGTGAGACAGCTGGAAAAAAATTGACTGAGTTTTCCTGGGTTTTGTTTTCATACCCTATTGATTTTGCCAACTCTTGCTGGAATATTCAAAACCAGAAACAGAAATGTGCTTGGTATTTTTTTTTTCTTGTTAATATATTAAGAGACATTTTTAAAAACACCTCAGAGTCAGCCAATAAACCTTTTCCTATTTGTGACTTTTACAAATAAAAATAAGTCTGCCTGTAAATTATCGTGATGTCCTTTACCTGGAACAAGCACTCTCATTTTCACCACATAGTTTTAGCTTGGCCTTTAAGATAATTCAGGTATTTTTTTTCTTTGGCAGGGAGGGGAGGGATATGTGGGAATGGCTTAATATAACTTTTCTCAAGTCACTTTACTAAACAAACTTTTGTAAATAGACTTTACTTTCTATTTTCAAGTTTAATTTATAATTTGCAGTATAGCCATCCTCATCAAAGCCCCGACTTATTCCTTTTGAATTTTGCACTGACAATATTATCTAGGTATCTAGTTGGCCTATGGCTGTACTTCATGGTAAACTAGATCTGAAATGCTTGGTGGCTCTTCACAAAATGCAGATTTTCTTCAAGTACTGTGATGTCTGATGCAATGCATCCTAGAACAAACTGGCCATTTGCTAGTTTACTCTAATGACTAAACATAGTCTTGGTGTATGTGGTCTTTCTCATCTTCTAATATCTTTAAGGATGAATCCTAAGGACTTAGATACTTGCAATAAGGAAATTTTCTTTTAAACTCAAGCCTCTCTGGATTGATGACATACGTTTGTCAGCATTTCTGGTCAGGTTGAGAGGCAGCTGTTTGAGCTCCAATATGTGCAGCTTTGAACTAGCACTGGAGTTCTGGGTGCCGCCCTCTGAAAGATGTAACAGTTATCGGATAACTGGCTTTTTTTCTTCCTATGTCCTCTTTGGAATGTAACAATAAAAAAAATTTCTAAACACATACCAGAGTATCTACGTCTCTTAACTTTTCTCTCCTCTCTCTTTTGCTGTATGATGAACTTGAAGATGCAAAGGCATTTGTTCCCTGTTTTGAGATAACTGTTTTATACCAGTCTAATTATAAAAGACTGGTACTAAATTATCTGTGTGTGTGTGTGTGTGTGTGTGTGTGTGTGTGTGTGTGTGTGTGTGTGTAGAGAGAGAGAGAGAGAGAGAGAGAATGTATAGGTACTATGAGTACTAAGTTGGATTTCTAAAAGTATACAAATACTATTTTGATAAATTGAGAGCTTTAAAATGTATGAAGGAGTGTTCTAAGAAATTCATGGTAAAAATTATATTAGTATTACATTACATTAAATTCATAAGTATGAAGTTTTAGGAGCTGTTAATGGGGTTTTTGGTTGATGAAAAACAATATTTTTAAACCCACAAATCTAATCTAAAATATTAATTTTACTGTTAGTATTAAAAGTTGTAAGTTCAATTAGAACCAGGTGAAATTTATGCCAGGTATACAAGGTTGGTTGAACAGTCAAAGACCTCATAATAAAATCCATCACATTGACAAGCTAAAGAAGAAAAATGAACCTATCAACAGATGCAGAAAAAGCATTTGGCAAAATTCAACACCCACTTTTGATTAAAAAAAATTTCTCAGTAAAGTAAGACTAGAGGAGAAATTTCTCAACTTGATAAAGAATAACTACTAAAATGCACAGCTAATATCATACTTAATGGTGAAATACTAGGAGCATTCTTGCTAAAATGAGGAACAAAGCAAGGATGTCATCTCTCATCGTGCTCCTTTTTAGCATCATATTCAAATCCTAGCTAATGCAATAAGACAAAGAAATAAAAGGTATACAGATTGGGAAGGGAGAAATATGTCTTTGTTTATAGGTGACATGATCATCTATGTAGAAAATCCAAAAGAATCACAAAACAAAAAAACCTCCTGGAACTAATAATGATTATAGCAAGGTTGCAGATAGAAAGTTAAATTATAGAAGTTAATTGCTTTCCTATATACTAGCAATGAGCAAGTGCAAGTAAAAACAATTTCATTTACATTAGCACTCCCCAAAATGAACTAGGTATAAGTCTACCAAAACATGTAATAATGATGAAATTAATCAAAGAACTAAATAAATGTAGAGAAATTTCATGTCCATGAATGAGAAGATAATACTGTCAAGATACCAGTCCTTGGAGTGGCTCCATAGTGTAGTGGTTAGCACGTCTGCTTTACACACAGAAGGTCTTGGGTTTGTGCCCCAGGTGGAGCCACGGACCATACTCCAGGGGTGCCATGCCCCGAATGCACCAGGCCTGGGTGCACCAGGCTCTGCGTGCATGCTAAGAGCATGTGGGAGAAGATACCCCGCCTTCAGAGATCCAGTTCTCAAGGGGAAATGGCAACATCCATATCCATAGGTCAGGGGTGGAAGTGGGAGGGGGGTGTGGAATTAAAGGGGGAAAGATATCAGTTCTTAACTTGAGCTAGAGATTCAGTACAATCCCAATCAAAATCCTGGCAAGTCCCAGCAAGTTATTTTGTGGTTATCAACAAACTGATTCTAAAGCTTATATCAAAAGGTAAAAGACCCAGAAAAGCCTACACAATATTAATGGAAAAGGACAAAATCAGAGGACTGACACGATCTGACTTTAAGACTTAACTATGAAGTTACAGTAATCAAGTCAGTGTCAGTGTGGTATTAGCAGGAGAGTAGACAGATAGGTCAACAGAACAGAATAGAGAGCCCAGAAATAGACCCACACAAATATAGTCGACTGATCTTTGACAACTTAACAAGGCTATGAAGACTATGAAGAAAAGTCTCTTTCAACAAATGGTGCTGGAACAACTGGACATCCATGTGCAAAAAAAAAAAAAAAAAAAAGCTAGACACAGACCTTGTACCCTTCAAAAAATTAACTCAAAATGGATCACAGACCTAAATGTAAAACACAAATGTAAAAAAAAAATGTGAAACCATTGGTTTGGCAATGACCTTTTAGATATAACACCAAAAGCATGAATCATGAAAGAAATAATTGATAAGCTGGATTTCATTAAAATTAAAAACTTCTGTTCTGAAAGACATTATCAAGAGAATGAAAAGAGAAGCCACAGATGGAGAAAATATTTGCAAAAGACGTGTCTGATAAAATATTGTCCAAAATATACAAAGAATTCTTAAAACTCAGTAAGACAAAGAGCTTAATTAACAAAAGGGCCAAAGACTTGAATAGGCACCCCACCAAAGAAGATGTACAAATGGCAAATAAGCATATGAAAAAGATGCTTCACTTCGTGTATCATCAGGGAAATACAAATTAAAACAAGATACCACTAACACCTATTATAATGACCAAAATCCAGAATAGTGGCATGAAATGCTGGCATGGATATGGAGCAACAAGAACTCTGATTCATTGCTGGTGGGAATGCAAAGTGGTACAGCCACTTTGGAAAACAGTTTGGCAGTTTCTTACAAAACTGAACATAACCTTACTATAAGATCCAGCAAACACGCTCCTTGGTATTTACCTAAATGAGGTGAAATCTTATGTCCCCACAACAACCTGCATGTGAATGTTTATAGCAATTTTATTTATAATTGCCAAAACTTGGAAGCAACCAAGATGCCCTTCAGTAGGTAAATGGATAAGTAAACTATGGTACATCCAGATAATGGAATATTATTTAGTACTAAAAAGAAATGAGCTATCAAGCAATAAATATATATATAGGAAACTTAAAAGCATATTACTAAGAAGCCAGTTGGAATCATATACTATATGATTCCAACTATATGATGTTCTGGAAAAGGCAAAACTATGGAGGCAGTAAAAAAATCAGTGGTTGTCAGGTATTGGGGGCAGGAGGGGATTAACAGATGAAGCACAGAGGCGTTTTAGAGCAGTAAAACTATTCAGTATAATATTATAATGGTGGCACATGTCGTTATACATTTGTCAAAACCCACAGAGTGTACAACACCAAGAGTGAACCTTATGTAAACTATGGACTTTGAGTGATAATGATTTGTGAATATTGGTTCATTAACTGTAACAAATATATTGGGGTGGGATGTTGGTAGTGGGGAAGAATATATTTGTCTTGGCATATTAGGTGTATGGGAACTCTTACTTTCTGCTCAATTTTGCTATGCCTCTAAAATTGCTCTAAAAAATACTGTCTACTTGAAAGGAAAAAAATTTAATAGGTATTTTAATAACTTGTAGGTTCATATTGACCTTACTGGTTATGGACTTAATCTTTATTTAAAAGAATATTGACCAATATTTGTGCATTATGAAACTATTGAAATATTTTCCATGGATAATTTTGATAAAAATTATATAACCAAGATGAATGGGGCAGCATTCTTTTTACAGAAGAATTCATTACAAGAGTCCAGTTGTGTAAGCAAATCTTTCTACTTAGTATTGTTATGTGTTGTCATATCTACACATTAGGTAGAAAAAAAACAGCTAAACCAGAAGTGAGCAGTTCTGTTTAACTGTAAGCTAGTTTGCATATTGTTACTAAATGATCACCTATAAATCAAGTTAAGTCTGACTGAGCCCAAAATACAACATCTTGGTGACAAAACTCAGGTAAGAGACTTCCCCAGAGTGGCCCGTAGGGGAGAATAAGAACATGGTTGGTTTTTAGGAAAATCCCTAGGCACAGTTGATAAATGATGGATTTTGTCAGCTATCTGATTGTTCCATTATCTTAAACTATCAAATATGCCTATATGTTGAAAGATTCAGATTTGGCTGGTGATTAAACCACCTGGAGCAGTGAAAGGGGTTTGGTTCAGAAGACCTATGTTCTGATCCTTGCCCTGCTAACTAGCTCTGCAACTTTAGCCAAGTTACAACTTATGAGGAATTGGATAATAGGATTCCTAGGTTCCTTCCATTCCTAATATTCTATAATTCAATTATATGTGCTATTTTAACTTTTTGCTAGATATTTTTAATATCTCTGAAAGTTGAAGTTTTTATGCCCAGCAGAGCATCTAGAATCTATACAGGTTTTTATTATTTAGAGCTCATCATTTGTTCCCCAGAAGAGCTCTAGGACAGAAACCTGAGATTTTCCTAGGATAGGTGCATTTGTTAGCTGTGCATGTATCTGGAACTGCAGAGCCCTAGCACTAGTCTGTTGCTTTCTTTTAAAAACTTGTACTCAGTTTATACAAACACGTCCAGCCACTCTGGACTTCCTATCCTCATTCCCTTCACTACTGCATTTTTCATTTTATCACTTTATTGTGTTGTGGTTAAATTTTCTTCTTTGAATCAAAAATGGTCATATTTAAATAATACTGCATCAATTAGTAAACTTCTTGAAAGTGCTCAATAGAAAATGTTTCTCATCAGTGTGTCTCCAAGAGACACCAGGCTGTTTTCCCAAGAATTATGTGAAGTCTTGTTAAAGCCTAGAAACTTTTAATTACTTGAGACACATACAAAATTTTCAGATTTCATCTGGGTCAGGGTAAAACCATCCAAAGAATTCTTGAGTATAATTGGCTTTGATGACATCTGCCTTTTGTTTTGGTACTCTGTTGTATCACTTCTGGCTTGTTAGCCATAGGCAGAAATAAGGTTAGGCTATTCTCTGAAATGTAGAAATATGTGCTCCATACTCATTGCGCCATCATTTTATAGCTTCTGCCGTGTGTGTGTGTGTGTGTGTGTGTGTGTGTGTGTGTGTGTGTGTGTGTGTGTGTGTGTTTAATCTCTTCCTCTCTAGAATTCCTGGCTTGGGAATTTCCTAAAATTTTCTAAAAATTTCCTAAAATTTTTCTCTCAGCAACTTTTTCTTTTTGACAGAATCTTGGCTAGTTTTTAATCTTCCAGAGATTTTTGTTTTCTGTTAGTTACTTTAGGCCATTTGGTCAGTAATTTGGAATCTTTCATTTCCTGCTCCTTTGTTTTGATTTTTAATTGGGCCTATCACAGTTATCTCATTCCCCCATCCTCATTCCCCTATTAGGAAGAGTTTTTCCTGGCATTTACTCCTATTCCAGACTGTTCCACCATGACTTATTATAACTTTCCCCACCCTTCACCCTTTCCAGCCCTCATCTCCACTCCCCCATCTCCTACTGCCCTTTCTGTTTCCATAGTCATTTGTCTTTCAGTAGCCATACTGGGCAGGATAGGCTTTTCCACAAGAATTGTATACACTTGATTACATTTGAATTCTGGTGCTTAGAGCTTGCTCCACCCGTTACCTAGTGCAGCCTGCAGAGTTTTTGCTGTGTTCAGATAGAGAAGCAAGTGACAATGTTATCTAATCTTGCTCATAAACATTAGGGCTGTTTTTTGGGGGAGTTTCTTATTTTTCTTTACCACCCTTCACTCCTAAAGATGTTGAGAAATCACCCTCCTGGGAAATTAACAGAAAGCCATATTTCCTTCTTTTTTGAAAGCTCACAATTAGATTCCATGTTGCTTTTCCTTTTTCATTACAGGTATATTCTTCATCTCTCAATTCATATGCTTTGGCTAGATTAAGGTTTGATTTTCCACTGTTAGGGAAAATATAAACCAGGTTTTCCGCAAGGTACAATTTAGAAAGAGACGTGGCGCAAACATCCATCTGTTAAGAAAGAAAAGAGGAAAAGAACCAATGGTTGGCACATATCTTTTTTCATTTAATCCTCACAATCTCTCTACAAGAATAGTTAATATCTCATTTAGTCCTAGGAAAAAGATGAAGCTCTGAGAGATTAAGAAACTTGCCTAAAGACACAGAGCTAGGAAGGGGCAAAGCCAAGTCTGAAACTCAAGAGTGTTATAACTGAAAGAAAAATGAATACTCTTTGTGTACAGCACTATCTTGCCTCCCAGTTAATTAGTTAAACTACAATATCCCTGTAAAATCTGTTGTGGCAATATTATAGTCAAAGACAAAAAAAAATGGTGGTTTAATAAATGAGATGGATGCAGGCCTATTCAGAAAGAGGGAATGTGGTATAATACTTAGAGTATAATGTTTCATCCTTATGTTCCATTAAAAAAAAAACTTAAATACAGATGCATTTCACTCAATATACTTAAAGCTCTGTGTAAGTAAAAATATGGAAATTGACTGTTTTAGATGTGTTAGGGGAGTTTCTCATTTAAAGGAATCTTATAATGACTTTTTAAGAGTAAATGATTCTTTTTTTTTGGTTTGGCACCTGGCATATCAGATATTATTCAAGAAGGCTATGCCTGTGAGGTTGCATGATCATTAATTAGTTCATAATTTCTCTAATGTATATTTGAATATTGTGATATTTCACTGTTTCCCAAACCAATTATTTGCATACACCTTCACTATCTTTGTTATCTGGGTTCCACCTGTACTATTATTTACTTACTATTTTTAAAATCAATTTATATCTTTTATTCAAGTAGATTTTACTTTTAAAATAAAGTATGTATCATTACTGTAAATGTGAAATCAGTATAACTCACAATAAATAGAAATTAAAAGTAAAGTTATTAAATTCTAGCTAGATATTATTGCATGTTGAAGGCTTCAATCTGAGAAGGATTAGAAAGCATTCTAGTAGTGTGGAAGACACATTCTCACTAAACTAAAGCAATATCTTTGTAATCATAAGGATTGAAAGAGAATTGAAAGAAAATAACTGTCTCACAAGGCGAGCCAATGTTATTTAATGCTGTTTCTTGTACCACCAAAAATCTTCTCTCTTACTACCCCATCTAGTTTTCAAAATGAGCTTAGAAATTATACAACATTGATCTCTGAGAAAGTCAATATCTGCTTTCTTTTGATTTAGCCAAATTAATAAACTCGGTTATGTTTCCAGGCTAACAAGGAAATGATGGACAATAGAAGCTACTCTAATCTGCCAGAAAAATTGCCTATCTTCTCTGATTCTGCTCACTTGCCACTGACCAGGTCCTTCTATCTGGACCCTATGGTCACTTTCCACCTGTACCCTGAGGCCTCAGCGCCATCCCCTTACTCTGAAGACCTGCCATTGCTGCCTTTTTCTAGTGATTCCCTGATTATGGAAAATTATGGTGAACCTTGCCCTTTCTCCTTCCCGATGCCTTATCCAAATTACAGAAGATGCGAATACTCCTACGGGCCAGCCTTTATCCGGAAAAGAAATGAGCGGGAAAGGCAGCGAGTGAAATGTGTCAACGAAGGCTATGCTCAGCTCCGACATCATCTGCCAGAGGAGTACTTGGAGAAACGACTCAGCAAAGTAGAAACCCTCAGAGCTGCAATCAAGTACATTAATTACCTGCAGTCTCTTCTGTACCCTGATAAGGCCGAGACCAAGAATAACCCTGGGAAAGGTTCTTCCATTATAGCAACCACCAGCCACCACACTGAGCCCATTTTTAGGATCATTTGATTCAGTGTTTTCAAATAGAAACAAATGATATCACAAAATGGGTTCCCTTACAGCATCTGTGCAATAGATTTTCCCCAAATGTAATTTCTGTGTGAGCAGATAATAGCTCAAATGCTAACCTATGCTGGATATTTCTTACCTGGGTTTCAGGATGTACTAAATATTACCTTATAGATTAAGAAGATGCTTGTTAAGCTTTGGTGACTTCCTTAGGTGGGAGTCCCCAGGATTCTCTATCTCACCTTGTGCTTTTCACACACTTGGCCAGAGTCTCAGCTGTAAGAAACTCACAAAACTATTGTAAAGTATGACTAATGATTACTGAATGCTTGTAAATGCACTTTGCAGATGCCTCATGCTAAGCAATCACAATGAACCTCCCTAAATTTATCAAAATTTACTGGTTTTTATTATTGGGGGTTGACAAGAAATTTATACCTTACGCATGCCATGATGGGAAAATGTCTCAGAGCTGAAGCAAAAGTAGTTAACAAAACCTTGTTGTTGTCACTTGAAATTATTTCAGAGTCATCTTTTTCCTGCACATAGGAGACTTCCTTAGATAGTTTAATATAGAGGTTAAGAGGGGAGGCTCTGGAAACAAACGACCTCAGTTTAAACTATGACTGCTACTTCCTCTCCATGTCTCAGTTCTTCATCCAAAGAATGAGAATAATAACAACAGCAACTACCCCATATGTTTATTATGAGCATTAACAGACTAACAGTGCCTGGCACATAAGTATTCATAACCTTAATTAATTAATTAATTGATATTATTATCCTTCTCTTGTTTTTGTTCTTAGCATACCATTCTCCAGGCTCTCTAAACCAGAAAACATGCAGTTGCCAGGCCTTTCCTTCAGCCCTGCGAAGGATAGTCACTGCCCCATACTTTGGAGTGTGCCTTCCAAATGTCTTTTTTTCTGTCCCCATGACTAGCTTCAGCTCTTCCTTCTCCTTTAACTCCCAGGTCCCATCTGTCACCAAGCTCAGAACTTCCTATACACTGTCACTTACCTCCACTGTCATCTCTCTATGAAATGTTCACATCCCAGCCATTTTTTTATTTCTTTGTTTTGTGTACATATTTTCTTGGCAGTTCCTGTCCTATCTTTACAAGCCATGTTACACACCCATCTCTGTTTTCTTCAGTAGACTATAAGCTCCTTGACGATAGGGACCAATCTTACTCATCCTGTATTTTTAGCACCCAGCAAAGAGCCTCAGGTCGGGTAGGTGTTGAGTGTAAATATTTCGTGTCATTATTTTCCTTTTCCAATCTCGTGGGTCACTGTTAACAGTCTCCTCCCTGGCCTCCTGGGCTCTGTTCTCAACTGGCTCCATCCTCACTCTGATAATTCTTTCTTAAAGCATTTCATGTCATTTCGTTGCTCAAACCCCATGACAACTTCCTTTTGACTACCACATTATTTATATTTATCTGCTTGATTTTCAAAGCTCCCACCAATCTGGCCCCTTCCTAAATACCCACACCTTGATTTTCCCATGACATTCCATTTCCCACTAAAAAGAACAAACTTGCAAATGAATCCTTCTCTCTTAGCTCTCGCTACCTAAATTGGAATATTGTCCTTTTCCCTTCCACCACTGAAATCCCATCTGTCTTATTCAGGAATCCTCCTCTCACTGCCAGATACTTCACTGGGTTTTCTTGGACTCTAACTTTGCACCAAATACCTCGGCCTCCAAGTATGCAGTCCTGAGCAACAGCCATTCTCTTGACTATAGAGTTATGCTCTGTGAGAGCAGTCATCAGTTAAGATACTTTTGGTTGCAAGTGAAAGAAAATCCAATCCAAATTAGTATAATCGATTAAGACATAGCTGAATCATTTAACAGTAGGGCTACCTTCAGGCTGGGCTCAACACTGTCATCAAGAACTTGTTTCCTTTAGGTTTCTCTGTCTTTCCTTGGAAATAGCTTTAGTGTCCCCAAAAGGCTGTCAGAAGCTCCCAGAACTACATACTTTATTATTTATGTATAGGAGGAAAGAGAAAGTCTATCACCCAGGATTACCAACAAGTCTCAAGATTTATTCTGATTGGAGAGACTCAGGAACACGTCCATGCCTAACTAATACCTGTGGCCGGGAGATAGATTGTGCTGATTGACACACGTCCCACCTGTGCAGCTGGGATTACCTTTAGCCTCTCCTAACCACATGGATCTTCAGACAGAGGAACTGGCAGTAGAGGGGAATGGGTGAGGGAGAGACAGCCACAAAGGTCCCTAAATACTGTTTTGGTATTCTTTACTGAACACGGTGCCAGACACACAGTGGTGCATAATGACTGTCAGATGCTTCAAAATACCAGCCTGCCATGGACGTTTGAATAAGAGTATAAACTAAACTTCTATTCCTTTGGTCTCCAGTGTTCCCTCTTACCACCCCAGTGGTCACTACACCTCTGCTTCTCAATAGAGTCTCATGTGTTACATACATGCCCACACCTTTGATTATTCTGTTTTAAACTATGGACAAATTCTATCTTAGAGGCCCTAGTCCACCAGTGGCTCCCCGAACGCCAGCCTCCTGCTTGCTTAGGAGGGAGGCCGATGAATAACCCTGAGTCTGTAGCATCAGCTTCCTCACTTATGGGACTCCCTTGGGATCCCTGTTGGCTTCCCACTGTGACTGGCACTTCCAACAGCAGGGAAGCCTGAGCTTTTGGGAATTGAAGCTACAATGACCTTTATCTCCAATATCCCTTTCCCCATCTTTGAAGAGAAAGATGGAGAATAACCCCCTGACCCTCACCCCACCCATGCCTCCGAAAGCCCCTGTCACTCCTTTGCACATGCTCAGTACACTCATTCACTCACAGCTTTCCTGATGGCTCGCATCCATGGCAACCTGCTTGGCAACCAGGAGTCAGTTGAGCTGAGGCCCTGAGCCCCAACTGTCAGAAGGGGCAGAGGCTGAGGTGGAAGTGTTTGGAGCTGTGGGTAAGTCCCCATGGGATCAGACCTATGGACTTGGGCAGGGACAGTGGAGTGTGATCCTGGGCCCTGGGTCCCAGCTGTTGCCTCGGAACAGCTCTCTGAAGGCCACAGCCCTGGGATCTCAGCTGTGCCTGGGGCTAGAGTTAGTCCTGTAGGTGACTGGCTTAAGAGAGGAGTTTGTGCCTTGGGCTAGGGGTTAATTTGTCATCAGGGTTAGGATTTGTAAAGGGAGTATGGTCTTACCCCCAGGAGTCCCTATAACTTTGGAGGAGAGGGGAGGAAATAAACTAACATATCAAGCTACCCATATGCCAGGTTCTTCCCATATATTATCTCTTGAGTGGTTAACTGAAGTGCAGAGGTGAAGTGAGCATGCAGCAAATAGGCTGTGAAAGATTTAAAGCTGGTTTCTCTACAATCACAGCTCTTGCTCTTTCAACCTGTCTCCTACTTCCTGAGCTGAGGTTCCCGAGGCAGTTGGTTCAGAGGACACTCTAAGTGTTTGTGGGAGCTGGTGGGGTCCCAGAGAGACAGCAACCACAGAGTCCTGCCCTGGCCAGGTGCCTCCTCCTGAACTGTGGGCTGCAACTCAAATAATGGTGATGCTTGTTCTCAGGTGGCTTCTCCTAAGGCCATGGAATCCTCCGCAGAGCCTGGGGTGCCTTTGCCCAAATACTGCAGCGTGGCTACAACCCTGGAGACCCCTGCCTGGACCAGCACTGCTCTTCCTTGGGACCTCTCCTTCACCTGCCCCTTTGCTCTCCAAGCACCCTGGCTCACCTGGCACAACCCCCTTGCCAGGTACTGGTCTCTGCCACTCAGTTGGGAGTGGTGTGCACCTTCCTTTTTCGTCTGTTCTTGGCTCTAGATAGTGTACCACAAGGGAGAGAACTTGCTTCTTAGGAAGGCTGGAAGGGTTCTTTACTGTGTGGGCTACGATTTACTTAAGATATTACATGATCCCCATCTACATCGTACCCTAGTGATCTCAAGGGTTCACCTGGCTTTTGTCCTACCTTGTAGCAGAGTGGCAGATGCCAGAGTTGGCATGTGTGAGAAAAGTCAGTCAGGCATCACCAGTTATAAAGTTTCTAGCTCATTTTACCATCAACTGAGTCTTGCTCTAGCACTATGTGAGATATTAGGGTTTCTGCATCCAACAGGTCAGGTGAGGTCTCCGGGTCCCTCCTCAGGTTCCCTCAGTACCTGCTTAGTTATCCTGGCTTTTCCTGAATAGTATCCTTGGTCATCTGTCTAAAGAGTGACTTCAAGAGGGGAACAGCCTATAAGCACAGACAAGCTGTGTAAGTCCCAGGATTCATGTCTGTGCTACTCCATTTAGTCTTCCTAGGTTAAGGACAGGTCAGCTTGAACCCTTAATTAGCCCCCTTTCTTGATTCACTTATGTGGACCATCTTGTGCAAAGCCAGAGTTAAGCATCCCTGTATCCAGCCTAACCCACAAAGTAAACAGCTTTTTCAGAAACGCAAAAAGACTCAACAATTCTACCACCACCCCAACCCCCACCCCCAGTTTGGCCCTGTCCACAAAATTCCAAGATCTAGCTTCTCTTTTTTTCCATCCCCACAGCCCATTACTCAGCTCCTCTGTGCTTTCCCAGCTCAAAAACAGCCTCCTCCCTTCTGACCCACAGTGCCAAGTGTCCTCACAGTTTTGCTCTTTTGACATTATCATCCGAGTCTCCATGCCTCACCCTGGATTCCCACACACACCCTTCGAGTTTGCTTCCCAGTTCTCTTTTCTAGCCTGCTGTCTAATCTCAGAACCACCATTAATTAACTTGAATATATTCAGGCTAATCACATTTTGATTACCTTAAACAATTCCCAATCCTCAAATGATGGTTCCCTTCACTGTCCTCTCCTGCCTCTTCCCACAGTTTTCACCTAACCAGAAGTCATAGATTGCCACTTTTTACGTAGATCTCTCTTCCACATAGCCTTGTATGTCACACACACACACCTTGTGCTGCTCAGATCTGTCTGTGAAACATGTTTCTTGATGTTTTTAGGGCTTGCTCCTCTCCACTCTCTAATCCAATTTGTTTTCCAGCTGTGCATCTTATCACCCATGTCTCCATATTGCTGACCCAGCATGGCAGGGGCCTGGCTGGCTTGGAAGAGTTGGAGATGCTGCTGACACATGGGTCCTGGCAAGAAGGGAACCAGATGGCTTCTATTACTGGGGTCAGATAAAGGCTGCTCCAGAGGCAAGTCCCTAAGTCCCCACATCTCCCTGGCACACTCCTCTGGGTGGCCCTGTCTTACCTGTGTGATGTTCGTCAACTGTGTGTCCCCAGCAGTTGTTTCTTGGATAAGCACAAATCTTCCACGGCCAGATTGTACAAGTGAAAATGTAATGTCAGTGAGTGTAGTAGTTTGCTAGGGCTGTGTAAGAAAGTAGCATAAATGGAATGGCTTAAACAACAGAAATTTACTATCTCTCAGTTCTGGAGACTGGAAGTCCAAGTGTTGGCAGAGTTGTTTTTTTTAGGGCTGTGATGGAGAATCTGTTCCACGTGCCTTTCCTAACTTCTGGTGGTTTGCTAGCAATCTTTGGTGTTCCTTGGCTTATAGAAGCATCACTCTGATTTCCGCCTCATCTTCATGTGGCCATCTCCCTGTATGCATGTCTATGTTCAAATTTCTGTTTTTTATAAGGACATCAGTGCTGGATTAGGGGTCCATCTTACTCAGTCATACTCAGTATGACCTCATCTTAACTAATTACATCTGTAATCCCATATAAGGTCACATTCTGAGGTACTAGGGCGTAAGATTCCAAGATATAAATTTTGGGGGACACAACTAAACCATAACAGCAAAGAAAGTGTACGATAAAAGTACTTTGTTGAGGAAAATTCCACATGTCGAATTCTGGGTGCCAGCCTAAGGGAAAAAGGAGCAAACTGTGTCTGCCCATGTGCTGCCTGTGCACCCGCACGCACAGAAGCTCGGTTGCCTGCACAAGGGGACCCAGGCCTGGCCTTTACTTCAGCGGCTGCTTACTTTGGGATTGTTTTCTTCATTTCAGAGTCAGACTCTGTGAATGTGGATCCATGAAGGAAAGACTAGTGCGAATCATTTATTTATTTATTTATTTATTTATTTATTATTCATTTATTAATTTATTATTTATTTATTATTTATTCATTTATTTTTTTCCTCTCTTTAATTCCCCACCACCACTTCTACCCCTGACCTATGGATGTTGCTGTTTCTCTTTAAGAACTGGACCTCTGAGGATGGGGCACCTCCTTACACACACATGCACCTGGTATGCACCCAGGGCCTGGTGGCTCCACTGGGGTGCGAACCCAGGACCTTCTGCGTGTAAAGCAGACGTGCCAGCTGCTACACTATGGAGCCACCCCTAGTGTGGATTCTTAAAAATATGTGAATTATAGAATTTCCAAACAAAAGTCATTTTGTTATTTTCAAGTAACTAATAATGTGAATTCAAATGAAATAGCAGAGTTTTGCTCAAATATAGGTTCTGTTTAGTGATCCTATAAAAGCAATTGGTAACCAGACTTTATTTCTCTTTAAAATCTTTTTTGAGTTCTCAAAAAAGTTTGTACTTTTAATTAGCTTTAGTACTTCTAGCTTCTCTTTTATGCTATTCCATTTGCTTATCTAAACCTTTCCTCACTGAAGTAATGGCAGTACTGAGGGTTGCCCTAATTTCACAGCCTCACCTTGCCCATGTGAGCCTGTGGCTGAATACACCATCCCTGGCTGGTCATGGACACAGGACAACACTTCTTGGAAGTGCTGGGAGGAGGATGAGTACATTGGGGAAAGATCCAGAGGACCCAGGGATTATAGGCCTAAAATAGATAGGAGGAAAAACAAAACAAAACAAAAAACAAAAACAGGAAAGAAAGACAATGGGAAAAGAAAGGCAGGAAGTGATAAATAAAAGTTGCCTGTGGCAAAAAGAGGTAGAGACTGAAGAGCATCGGCACCACTGCCTGCCTGTGTTCTCTGCTACCATCAGCTCTAAGTAGCTCTTGTCCCTATTCCTTCTCTAAATGGCCCTCAATGTTTGTAAGGAAGACCCTGGGCCTGGCACTAGAGCCTGGTTGTAGGGAAGCATCGTGCTCCCTGTGATACTTTCTAATGCCAGATCTTATTCTGAGTGTTTTCTTTCCCACAGTTGGAGAGGCTGGGGGCCCTGCTTGTGGAATTTGAGACCCCCCTTGTCGCAGGCTCAAAGCTGCCAGCCCAGCGGCAGAGCGTGATCTTAGGGGAAGATGTCATTCAGTTCTCACCATCCACAAAATACTCCCTGCAACCTGGGGACAAGGTGCTGGCACCCTGGGAGCCAGACCGACGGCAGTATGGCCCTGCCACTGTATTGGGCTTGGAGGCGAGAGACCCCCAGAGAGGTAAGGGACGCTGCGCCGACCTAGTGGTCCTCAGAAGGAGCCAGGCTGGTGGTTAGGCCAGAGGAAGGAACAAAGGGTGTCTCTACAGCTCAGGGGTCTTAGTGGTATTAAAAAACAAACAAACAAACAAACAAACAAACAAACAAACAAACCTTAGCGCCTTACTTGCAGCTTAATCCTGCAGGTGACAACAGATATGCAAACAATATTTTTCAGGTTATAAAGTATTTCCATCAAGGTAAAATAGCCTAAAACTACTATGTCTATGATAGTTAGCTAACCTATGGTGTAGTGGAGTTATCCTGGGGTCACACTAGTACTCATGAACTGTCCCCCATCAAGTTGTCCAGGGACTGGGACAGTGCCCTTCTGTGGGGCCCACCAGTCAGCATCACTGTAATTGATCAGCTCCTCCTTCTTTCTCCCCCCGAGGATGCATTCTGGTTTTGACATGAAAATTGAGACAGGGTAGTGCATACAAGTTCATGGGGAAGTGGTAAATATGGAACAGGTGAGGGGATGTTCCTGGCAATCTCTCCAAGGAGAAATGTACATGAGGAGGCAGGCAGAGCAGAGGGGCTCTGCTGTGGTTTTGCTTTTGGGGATAGGAGAACCCTTCTCCTATGACATAGAAGAGATAGTTTTAACAAAACATTGCCCTTTTTTGTTACTAGCATGGAAAGAAGAAGAAATTACTGTTCACTTCTGGAATGGCAAGATAGCTACAGTGCCTCTAGGTGGGGTCAGGTGGGTGCCTCCAGCTGTATGGAAGAAGGCTGTGGAGAGGCTACACAAGCCTTTCACCAGGGAGCACCCCAGTCCCCTCCTTTGGGCTCCTTGCTGCTCTCTGCTGGGGCCGATCACTGGATGTGTCACCAATGGTCTCCCACTGGGCACCCCGTTCCTGTGCCCTCCCTGCCACCCCAGTGTCTGCTGCCAGCTGCTGTACCAGGGCTGCCTCTGCTGCTGCCCCTCAGCTGGATCCACCTGGTGGCCTCTAACCAGAACCTCTGGGGTCACAGCCAGAGAACATCCAGAGGCGGAGCTGAAGCCCACGGCACAGCTTTTGCCCCTAGAGGGTCCTAAAGAAGAGGGAGTCACTGTACAAGCTCCCATGGCTGTTTCTTCCTCCTCCTCCAACTCTTCTGAAGAGGATTTGGAGAATGATCGGGAGATGGGCTTCCCTCAGAGGCTGATGGTGGACAGCACAGTCAACACAGACCCCATCCTTCTTGAGAAGTCTCCGAGGAGACAAGGTGACCTCCGTCAGCCTGAGTGGAGGTACTGGAGGAGAAACGGGCCTGAGCCGCATCCTGGGAAGCCAGGTATACCTTCTTCTGGGGCAGGGCTGAGTCCCCGCCTCCCTTCCCATGTGTCTCTTAGGAATCTGAGCCACATGACCACTAAGCTGGGATTGGAAGTAATGCTTGGGAGTGTGGTCACGTTGAAGGTGAGTCTGTGATGAGGGAAATGACAGGTTTCCATTTAAGCAATAAAGCCCTAGCAGGAAAGGATGGGCTTATCTTTGCATGAAGGCTTGCATTCCTATTTAACAACTGTCTTTTCCTTCTTTACTAGTCTTTCGTGACAGGCACTGCCATTGTCCATTTACTTGCCCCTGCCCCAACCATTTTTTCTTGGAGGCCCTATTTTTCTCTAGATGGGTAGTCAAAATCCTTCCAGGCATTGATTAGTCTTCAATGCCCTTCCCTCCACATGGGCCCCTTAGTAACTTAGAGTACAAAGTAGGGCACTGCATCATGCTTCTCACCCTTTACAGCTGAGAGGGGAGGCAGTGCTATTGTTAGCAAACTGCAGACATCCCCAAACTTCTTTAGCTTGAACTAAGAACCATGTGACATGCCCTTGTAGGTTTAAGGGCAGTATGATATGCTTCATGTCCACACTATCTAAGTTCCCAAAGGGGCCATCACCAGCCCTTGTTACAGATGGGGTATTTCGTATCACAACTAATTAGTCATGATGACAAGCATAAAACCATGTGTGCCCAGGGCTGAAAACAATGGCAAACACCACAGCTTTTGTCTCCACCAGATTTTATATCCTTTAAAGGACATGTGCTGCTTTGCTTCTCCTAGTTGTGCTTGATAGCCATCAAGTACTGATGCTTGAGTCAGTCCTAGACTCTGCCTCCTGTATGAGTCCCTTGGCCTCCCACAATTACTGTTGGCGCTAGCAGCCACGTTGCTCTCATGTTGCTTTTCTCCCTTGCTTATAACTGAAACAGGATTCAATCTGTAGTTTTAAGTCAGGGAGGGGATGGGTTTCTTTTACAGTACTCCTTCTTTTTTAGATTATTGTCTTGTTCCTCAGGGGGCCACATCTCCCAGTATTTTTGTTTTACTTCATTCAACCTCTGGAAACTTGTTTCACCATCAGCTTACTATCTCCTGTGATCAGTGTGCTTTATTAGCTCCATCAACTGGTGGTGGTTGGTTACCTATGCTTTCCCTACTGACTGTTTTGAAAACCATCTGCTAACTTCTCCCTGATTTCAAATCTGGTGATCAGACATAACCTTTCTCAAAAGCATAATAGCCAGAAATGTTTAACATACTTTATCTTTGTTAAAAATAGAGAACAGTACTAGGAGCTCTTTACAGGTAGTAAAAGTTCCTGTGACCCTTGTATAGTTGTACTTGTGACATTAAGACTAATCCCATCAAAATGGTGTCATATTCAACATATCTAACTGAATTCTGGGTTTAGGAACAAGATGTTGCAACATTTGGAAAGAAGAGAAAGGCAGTAAACAACAGAGAGACCAAACCATAGCAGTGGGGAATACCAAGGAACTGGTCCTGGAAGCAACCAACATGACACCACCACAGAGCCTCCCAGAGGAAGCTGAACACATAAAATTGAGTCAGGGTACCAAGACACGTCAGAGGGACCGGAATTCCTCTTAGGCTAAGAGCCCAGGGGACCTAGGTAAAACAGCACAGCCGAGAAGGGGCATCTTAAAGACTCATTCCATGGTTCTTCCAACTTTTGGGATCACACTCCTTTGAAAATAAAACCCATGGCTTCTCTTCCCAGAAAAATGCACATACCCACAATTTTGCATATAATTTCAGAAGGCTTACAGAATACATGAAGGTCACCATTGGCTTCTTGGGGGGCAGGGGTAAGGATCCTTGTTTAAATGACCCTCTACCCTGTGGTGATGGGAATAGGTCTGGTTTATATGCCCTATGTCCATGGGAGTCTGTTCCTCACTAGGAATGCTATCATCGCTCTACCAAAAACTCCTTTTTAAAATACTGGCATTTTTCCTGAGGAAAGACTTGTTATGTTCCAAATAAGATTTCCAGGCAACTTAACTCAGAGATGCAACAATACTCTTGGTGGGATAGCTCAAAGGAGTTTAGGACACATCAACATGTTTTTGGAATCAGTGACTTTTGATCCTTAAAAGTACAGTCAGCATAAGACGTTTTTCTCTTATAGGAAGTTAAAGAGTAGTGATGGCAAATACCTGAGGAAGAGTTACAAAGTAGCTGACAAAGCCTTCTTCAGTGGAAGGAGGCAGAGTGCAGGCCACAGATGACAGCCAAATAAGCAGCAGCATCTTCACCACAGTAAGACTTCCCTGCAGATGGGTGGCAGGAAAGCATCCGTTGGAAGGGGCACAGGAGTGTGGTGGCCCTGGCCAGGGCTCCCTGCTAAGAGCCTGGTGAGATCAGCCTCAGGATGCCTCTTCCACAGAAGCTACAGGTCGTGGTTGGCCTGCTTTGGGCAAATGTGTCCATAGCTTCTCTGCCATCTTTTCACGAATGACATTTTGTTGCCCTTAATATCAATAAAACAAAACTTTTATTTCCAAATCTCTCCTTTTATTATCATAATTAACCTTTACTTGGAAAGCAAGCAGTAAGAACTATTCAGACAGCATCATTATCACTTTCAGGCAAAAAAGGGTGATGGGATTTTTATACTTGCAAGTTAAAATAGGCATTGAGAGAGACAAGCTCCAGATCCTCAGAAGGTTGACCCTCTACAGTCAGCCCTAAAAGCAAGATTACTGTGTAAATATTAAGAGAATCATATGGTGGTTTTATTCTCATTGCTACTTAAAAAAAGGTAATGTGATGGTCAACATCACACAGGGAAAACCAAGTCCACACTCTGTCCTGAATCAACTGCCACCACTTGAGTCTTCTTGGTTAAGTCATTTGTACCCACAGTGACGGAATAGGTTCCTGGATAGACTTCTATGTAGAGGTCCTTAAAGATGTTCTCAGCCTGGAAGGAAAGTGGATATTAGCAGTTAAGAGATTTTATATCCCAACGCCCAGGGCACCTCCACCAAGCTACTTTTGTGTGCCAGGGGCCGGATGGAATGAAGCGCTAATGTGGGAGATGGAAGTCCTGCTTTCGAGTGTCAACCACACAATAGTACCACCCTTCAGGTAAGTCTCAGCCTCTCCTTATCCTTGTTTCCTTATTTCTAAGACTGTGATAATACCTCACAAATAATTATGCATGTGAAAACACTCTGTAAAGGCTCAAGTGTTACAGGAACATGAAGGATCATAAAAGGAACACGCTAGTTGGAGTGGAAAGAGAAAAATTAGGTATAGGGAAAGGCTAATGGCATTGGTTTGGGGATCAAAAGCAAATAGTGGCATTTGTTAGCACTGATTAGCAGTAATGCCAAGGCACCTTAGAATAATGAGAATCATTCTTTTTCACTTGGCTTTGCTAAATTTATTATTAGGACAATGAAACATTCTCTTAAAGCTGTGAACATTATGAGGAGATTCTATTTTGTCACGTGGCAAGTCAGCTGGCTGGCAAAAGCTCTCCCTCGGAGGACTTGGTTTCTCCTATAGTATAAAACACTGGAGGCTGGAGCAAATGGAAAGATTTATGTTTAGAGATGAGCTGAGCACAAACCATCCTCCAATGATAAACTTCACACATGGTAGGGATGTGAGTCATGGCAGGTGTGCAGGCAGAGGATGGGTTTTAGTTCAAATGGCAAAAGAACAAAGCTGCAAACCAGAAAAGAGCCTGTTACTAAGAGCCAAGGCTCTTATCCCACAACTAGGAGACCACTCATGCTTACTCAATGCTCAGAAGGAGCCACAGCCAAAAGTTGTCATTTCTACCACCACACCTGGGGGCGGAAAAAAAAACCAAACCACTGGCCAACAAATTCCAGTAGGATAAATGATAATATTTATACTTTTATGAAACTTATCCCCCTCCATCTTATAAACAGATTTGAAGCCAATTTTTTCCAAAGATGCTTTATACTTTTTCATGACTAGTTACTCCAAAATTGAAGATCTATTATCATTTAACTGATGTGAATGCAGGTGACAATGCCACAAATATTTATTAGTCATCAACTATGTAAATAAAAGTAGATTTCAGAAAATAGAGCTGTATCAGAATTATAAAAAGCAAAAGATGCTTCATTTGTCTGAATAAAAGGAAGCAAAGGGGTAAGACTGGCATCCACGATTCCAACACCATGCACATCAGGAAGATGAGGATTACCCAAATCCAGAAAGTGTTGAGGCATCTAAGCCGAACAACTTACATCTGTACTAGAAGCAGAATATTCTTAGTTGTTACTACCTCTAGTGTATTCTGGCTCATAGCACATTGTATATAAACAAAAATTAAGCAAATTATTACAGCAACATGCCAGAGTTTCTTTACTCAGAATTCTAGTCCTTCCAAATTCCAAAAGATTTTCTGAGTTTAATGAACTAATGAGTACTTTATCTATAAAATGAAAAACTCACCCCAGTATGTTTTCACATAGAAATATTTGTGGAAAATGGGAACAAATCCCTTAAAATGTTTTGGAACTCGATCTAACCAAATGTATATGGTTCAAAATTTCAGTAATAGTTTTTACTTTGTAAGCACGAGGGTCAGGCCTCTCCTGCTGCTTAAACAGATGGTGAAATTTCAGCAGGACCCAGTGCCAGCCCATCTAAGCTGTAGGAACTGAGATGTGAATACTTCACATTCTTTCCAACCACAACTATTGAGTTCAGGCACAGAGCATCCCTGATGCTTCAAGTGAAGGAAGGATACTAAGAAAATATAATTTTACACTGAACCAAATTGTTGTACACTCTCCCTAAGGATAAAAACATCTCAACTTAAAAATACTACAGACCCAGTATAAAGAACCCTACAATAACCAGGTCAACTGGTTTATGGAACTGCAGTGGTGGTGAAGCCTAGTGTAGGGACACTAGGAGCTCTGTACTCACTGTCTGGGACGCCTCTAGAGCACATTCTGTGGCTTGATAGATGCCTCCAAGACCAAGAGATGTTTCTTTTCTCTGAAGAGACCAGCAGAAACTTTGTTTAGTGCCTGAGCTCTGACTTTTGGATTGTAAAGAGAAATTTTCTCCTACTTTATTAGGAACTAACAATTGTTTTGTCAGTTTTTTCTAAGTTATCATCTAAGTTATTAAGGCTTTTAGTAAATTCTGAGGTACTTTTAGTTAGGTGTTTACCGTGATTACTTTTTATCCTTATATGGACTTTGGAGTCAGACAGACCTAGTTTGAATCCTATCTCTGCTATTTACTGAGAGGGACAAATTAATTTCTTCAAACCCTGGTTTCCTAGTCTATAACATGAGATAGGAGTTTGTAGAGAAGATTTAAAGTGCAAAAGTGAGAGACACTTAACAGGCACTCACATAACAGAATTCTCTTCCATGCTTCCCCTAGGAGTAGCAATACTAGGGGAGGAACGGGCTAAACTGATAAAGTCAATTTCCCTTAGAAGTACCAACTTACATTTTATGGAAGAAATGGGAGGGATAGGAATGACTATTGCCCACATGAGCCTTAGGGTCAGGCTCACTTAAGAGAACCTTAGGCCAGGCTAGAACAGGGGACTTGAGCTTTGGGTTCTGGTATTCTCCTCATACGCCAGGCCAGGGAAACAAGAGAGACTTCCAGCATGCATCCAGGCCTCCTCATTCATATCCCTGTGGCTACTCCTCCATCTTTTCCCTAAACCCACAGGACAAAAGTCAGAAATCGAACTTGTAGTTTAGGGGAGTTTAAAAAGAAAAAGAAAAACACCTACTCTCCTCAAAAACAACAACAAACAAGGATTTCGGTTGAATCAGTTTAACAGGTAGAATCTTTATCGACGCCAGAATGACATAGTAAAATATGGGTAAGTTTGTAGTGAGAGGCCTATAATTGTTATTATCTTTAGAAAAAGTATTTTGTTAAAAGAGACCCCTTCCTTGCACTTTTTAAAGATTACCAAAGACAGGTATCACTACCTTAGAGTAAAATATGTGATTATGAAAAATCTTGTTCCTATCCTTAGATGGAGAAGAGGATATTTGAAACTCTTTAAGTCTGCCCAAGAATCTCATTGCCCAGAATTGCAGATTCAACAGAAGATCTTACAGTGTTGTCAATCTTATATTTTGGACAAACTGCTATTTCTTGTTCACTGCTGTAAGTTCTCTGAGGCTGGGGTTGATACATTTCCGTTGAGCACTGTGATGCTGAGTCATGCAGGCATCCAATAACATAGATCCAGCAGGCGCTCCCAAACATAGGGTCTCCCGTTTTGAGAGGCTGAGGGTACAGAACTGTTGAGGATACATACCTGACCATTCCCTATGTCCGAGCACAAGTGCAGCTTTGACTTCCCTCTGTGGTAACGATAGACGTGTGTTGCCCCTCCTTCCTCTAGCACAGACGAATAATATTTCTAGAGAAGTAATGTGAAAAATGTTGGGTAAACAAACAGTCTGGTTCAATTTTCAAAAACCTCTGTTACTTAGACAAAGTATGGTTAAGAAGGGAGGCAAGAAAGCAAAGGTAAATTACCTGCCCTTTTTCTTGACAGGCCTCTGAAATCACATAACAAATCAGCCCATGTGAAGTGGCTGTAGAGAAGGAAATTTCATTTGGCATTACTTTGCTGCCATCTGCTGCCTCTGTAGGGCAAGAACTCTGGCCACCTAAAGCTGGGCAGGACTATGCCAGGTTAAAAATTTTCATAACTGTGCCCCAATGTGAAATGCACATGCCCTTTCATTTCTCTCATGACAAGTTCTGATGAACAGTTCCATGTTTATTGTCTAAGTCTAAGACGAGGACAAAGGAAGAGTGGGGTGCATCCCCTCTCCTTGAGCTTTAGAAATAAAACAGGAAATGGTAACATAAACCTAACAGCTATGCAACATTCTTCCTTGTGGAGAAGGGGAGGAAGCAGTCTCCAGTTTAAGGAGACTAAACCAAAGGATCAGAAACAGTTACATTTTTCTTGTCTACTTCCTTTCTCGCCCTGGAAGTTAACATTAGATTTGCCCTTGATTATGACTAGTGATAAGGACATCACAAGCCTGCTTGTTTTGAACATAGTGCAGGGACAATATTTAAGGCATGACACCAGAAGAATGAGAAGCTGGGGAAAGCACTTCAAGATAAGGATCTAATGATGTATTTTAGGGGCTGCTTCAAAATCATGAAGGTAAACTCAGAACACTGTTCTTAATTCTATTCTGGAAAGCCAGGGGTTCTGAGGCTCCATTCCATAATGAAGACTTGAACTGAAAACCAAAATGAAGAATTTGCTAAACCTCAAACCAAAGACAAATATTATTCCTTTTACTGAACCATAAACCAAAGTGTTTACAGTAAGGCCAAAGTTATGAATTTTTCTAAAACCATTTAACAGAATAAGGACATAAAAATATTCTCTGAACTATATTTCATTGGTTAAAATTCTATTCTTGGAGTCATGGGGACTTTATATAAGATGTAGAAAGATTAGAGATTTTTAAAAATCTGAATATATGAAATTGAAAGGCAGGGCAGAAACAAAACATTCTCTTCCTTCTCCCTTATAGACCAGCACTCTTACATCCACATAAGAATCATAAAATGTAAGGCTGGAAGAGACCAAGACTGTTGGAAATCCTAGAAGACAGAGTATCTTCCAGGCAGGTGATCTTGAATGTTGGTTGGCCTGCCTTCAATATTCCCTCAAAGTACTTAAAGATGGCCTTAGTATATGGTTTTGAGAAGAGGGTCTTTAAAGCCTTTGTTCACCTAATGAATGGTAACAAAAATTGTAAGTCCCTCATGCTACAGTTTATGACAATTTTCCGGTGTTCATCTCTCAGTGGAAACCAAAGAAATAGACTAAATGCTAGAAAGGACTTCAGAGATCTTCATTTGGGGAAGGTATGGCTGAGAGAGACTAACTGGCCTAAGGCATTACAGCCAGTAAATAGCAGAACATAAGTCTGACTTCTGGGAAGTTGCTCCTGCCATCAAACCACATCACTTCCCAAGAGGGTGCTGCCTGTTCCACATAACCAACCACCTTTGTGGCCAACAGGAGATATGAATGTATAGGGACACACTGATAAACTTATACATTACAGGAACTTGAAAAAGAGCTTAAGATCTAATGTAGGGGTTTTGTTTTTATTTCAATACATTTTGAAAACAGAGAGGCTCAGTTACAGTTTAGAATGGCCAAAATGATATTTTAAAAAAACTTACTTCATTTCAAAGATTTAAAAACTCCTAATATTTGTACTTGTTTTGAAATTCAGCAAATAAGTTTTTTTCTTCCCACTAGTCTCAAAAGAAAAGTGAGAGCAGAGACCTCTTCTGACTTGTCCACTACTGTATCCTCAATAATATCTACAGAGTACTGAATAAATTCTAACTTGGATTTATCCCCTGGTTTAAATCCTTGACTGATTACAATCTGCCCAGGAGACAGGGCAGGGTAAACAGTCTCCAGATTCTCCCTAAATTCCACAAAAAGATTCACTTCATGATCTATCAGCAGATGGATCAGGAGCATGGCTTTAGCTTACACCAACTTACCCCACATTGACTTGAAGTATAGTCCATGAATTCAGCCATTGTTTTGAAGGAAGCACTAAGGGTTGGGCATGTTTCTTCTCTCTATTCAAATAGAGAGTCACAGGTGAGATCTGGTATTCCCTACTGGAGAATGGTCATTTTGGGAATAACTTGCTTTTAATTTTTCGCAAGGCTCTGCAAGTTTAAGTCATTAAGAAGGATTTTACTGAGTACATTCCAACTGTAAAAGGAATACATTGACATGCAATTTGTCCAGGACAAAGACAGGTTTGCGAGCTTTCCTCTGATCAGGTGGTAGCACGTAATAACTTTTTAAAAAGATAACAAACCAGAGCAGAGCACCAGCGGGATCCTAAAGCTACCCAATAAGAATCAGTCAACTGTCACGAGTTTTCAAAGGGCTTTTCCGTTCACTGTCCTGATACTTCACAGCTTTAACCAAAGGGCAGGATCCCTCACGTGCTTCTGGGTGGCATGCCCTGGTTCCCAGCAGGCTACTGCTGAGAGAATGAATGGGCTGGTCCCCCAGCACAGGGGCCCTCACCTCTCCTAGGAGAAGGCGCTGGGGGCCCGCTGCGGGCCGTCTTCCTTGGTAGGGCGGCTCCCGGGCAGTGACCCTCACGCTGCTTCTGGAAAACTCCGGAGAATGCCAGTCCACTGCCCTTCTCCTAGCCCGCTCCAGCACTTCTTGACCTAGCCTAGCCGAGCGCTGTAGGGATCGTCGGTCCACCCCGTTCAGCGCCGCGGCCGCCAAACAGTTCTCCATGTCTCCCTGCGAGGGCACATACAAGCAAGAGCGGGTCCTCGAGTCGGAGCCCTGGCCTCGACCTCCCCCAACGACCCGCACAGGGCGCTACCCAGCGGCCTCCGGGTCGGGGGCGAGCCAGGGCGCGCTAACCCCGGCCATTTCCGCGTCCCTGCCCCCGCCCTCGGTAAGGGGCTCTCACCCGGCCTGCCTCTCAAGACGCATGCGCTCAGCGCTCCGGCAAAGGGCTGGGCTGGGCCTGCGGCCCAGACGCCCGAGCAGCCCCAGCGGGCGAGACGGCAGGGCGCAGCCATTGGTGGGTGGCGGGAGGCGGGGCGCGCGCCCCACGACGGAGACTCCTTCTGCGTCCCGGTCGCGGCCTCTGCGTGTGGGTTGCCAGGCAGACAGCCGAGCGTTGGGGGCGGGGCGGGGCCCGGCGGAGTCCGCGCGCGGGGGCAGGTCCAACCCGTAGCGGAAGCAGCTGCTCTGCGTTGTCTCGGGAACCCCTGGTCCCTGGCCGTGCCTCTTGGAGGTGTCTCCGCCGATTAACGTGATGACCGTGGTGTAAAGTCAGGTGGTCTCCTGTTTGGCCAAAAATTGTGGGGAATAAGACTCATGTGTCCGGACGTCCCTTTCTGCCTGATCAATATTTTAGGTTATCGCTACTTTTATTAGAGGGGATGGCTAGGATAGGCCAAACAGTACAGCTCCCGACGTGGCATATGGAGAAAGGAGTCGGTTTGGTGGTGGGACGCGCAGCCCTCAGCCAAGAGGCAGGTATTTATGAGCCCCTGGGCTAGAGGGGTGCCTGAGCTGTGTAGTATCTCTGGCAGCTTCCCTCACCCTTCAGTGCAAAGTACCGACTCAGACATTTTTGGAGGCCTTTTCTCTGGGGGTTTGAGCCCACCGTTCAAAAATAGTTGCACCACGTTTAAGTAAGGAATCGTACATTATTACCTTCCACAATCCATTGGGTTATTTAATAGGAGATACAGCCCAAGGTCTCACTGCTAATTAATGAGGGACCACTTTAAGGGACTCAGGAAAATTAAATACTTCCTTAGGCTCCTCGACAGATGGCTTTATAGCAGTTCTGAGCTACTAGGTATATATTAGGATACAACTACAACTTCCGTATGGACTTTAGCTTATTTTTTGTTTTCCTCATACAAAGTTGAGTAAAACCCTCAGCTGGAGCCCTGGGTTTGAATTCTGGCCCTGCCAGTTTTTTGCTCTGATTCTGGGCCCCGATTTTCCTCAACGTTATACTTGCAGATACCAATAGTACCTCCCTCCCTGTAAGTTCCTTGCAGGGACCGTATCTCTTGTTTACTGAGTTTAAAGTGCGTCCAGTATTTTATCACAAAAGGGGCTAAAAATAACTATGGTAAATTAGGTTGCCTGTACGTGTTTTGTGAAATAATTTCTGTGAAATGCTTAGCAATGCTTTGCAAAGAACTTGTTAGTGCTCCTTAGATTTAGTTTACCTTATGATATGCCAGGCACTGTCCTAGGAGTTGTGGGGACTAGAAAGTGGATCAAACTAAAGGAGAATACAAAAGAATGACACATACCATCTGTAATGTCAGATACGAAATATGACTTGCCATAAGATTGAAACAGGTAAAGTGCTATGAAGCTTAGGGGAGATATTGTTTAGTTGGGGGGGGGAGGGGTTAAAGAAGGCTTTGTAGAGAAGGAATTATTTGAGCTAGACCTTGAAAGATGGCCTAGGAATTAATGATGAAGGGGTAGTTAAGATACTGTTAACTGCTTTTGTAATGAGTGTGGTTAGGGATGAAACGGAATTTAGTTGTTTTTTTTTTTTTCAAGATCCTGGCTCCGCAACTTTTGGCTATGTCTGTGCAACAATGAGCAGGTTACTTAACTGTTCTATATACCTCAGTTTTGTTATCTATAAAATGGGAATAATAGTACATTCCTCAAAGAGTTATTGTGAGGTCAAATAAGTTAACACATACAAAGTGTTTTAAGGAGTATTTGGCACATAGTAAGTGCTCAATAAATATTAGCTAGTATTATCTTAATCAGACTGCAGCCTGGTCTTTCAATATGTCCTTATTTACCTGATTTGACAAGCACATCTCACCTCACCTGCCTCTACCCCAGGATTCTGTTAACACCACAAACTGCATTTTGGTTCAGAAGAAGCATTACTTTCTTTTAAGTTAACTCTTGAAATCTCCTTCAGCTGTTCCAGGTGCATCCTCTGTTTATATATATTAAAATGGTGGTACTGATTTCAATTCGATTTAAATTATTTATAGTTGTGGTTCATTCTCAACAGCTTATGAACTCTTTGAAGGCAGAAACTGTTCTTTATTTGTCCCTAAATATCCAGGGCTTCTTAATTAGTAGGTATGCAATAAACATTGTTGAATTTACTTTGATTTAATTTTAATTTAAATAGACTCTTAGGCCAGATAAGAATCAATTAAAAAAAATACCTATATGCACTTTAAAGAATGTAATGAATATTCAGTTATAACTAAATTTCCCAGAATTTAACATTTAGAAATATATAGGAAAGATAATGGTTGGAATAGAAATAAGTATAAAGACTAAATTAAATCTTTACATTCATTTTTATATTTATAAATATTTATATATACATATATATTATAATTTCAAGGTTTGTTCTATAAACCACAGATTGAGAGAATCTTTTTTCTGTTCTTTAAGAGTGAATGGGAATGACGATGGAACATGACCTACTATCAGGGCCCTTGTGGATCAAACACAGCACAAGCCAGGTACTTGTGAAAGCCACAGAGAGACTTGGAAATGGAACAGCAAGTGAAGGGGAGGACACATAAGAACGTGCTTGGTCATCAGCAGAGTAGAACTGTTGATATGTCTTTCATGATTTCTCTCTTCATGAGGGTAAATTCATTACAGAGAACACACAGAAGTTATTTGTCTAGGTTATATGTCTTGGGGGATAGATTAGTTGGAGGAAATCTTTATCCTGAGCTCTGAGGAAAGATTGGTGCTGTATTTTGAGGAGAAAAAACAAGTCCAGTGAAGAGCAATGTAAATTCTTTTTCTCTATGAGAAGGGGGCAAAAAAGGGTTAAAAACAGGATGGAAAAGTGGGTATCATGCCAGAGTCAGACAATAATTTATACTGTACATACTGGAGAATGTATAAATCATTTAGTTTGACAGGTGGTATTTTTATTTCTTCAGCAGACTTAGGAGCTTTAGGATTATTACAGCTTTGTAAAGTAGTATTACAGTCTGAGTCATTAGATCATTCATTTTGCCTGATTACATCAACTCATTGGGTTATTGGAGGATGAATGAAACTCATTGTCAAAACTGTCATCTTGATTATACAGATTAAAGAAAATGAATCAAACTTCTGAGAATTAGCTTTCACAACCTGTTAAAAGTTGACTGGAAGTTAAAAAATTGGTTGCAGAGCAGGAGTGATTGGGGGAAAGTTTTATTATTTTAAAAACATCAGAGATTGAAGGAATAGTAATTTTTGGAAGATATCAATAGTTGGAATCTATGTAGAGTGTTTTTTAAAAAGTACTTTATTGAGGTATAATTTATATATATAATTTATCTGTTTTAAGTATGCAATTTAATAATTTTTAGTAAATTTCCAGAATTGTGCAAACACCACCATCCAGTTTTGGAACATTTTCATCAGCTGAAAAAGATCCCTAGTGTCCACCATATGCAGTCAATCTCAGCTCCTATCTCTAGACCCAGGCAACCACTATTCTGCTTGCTGTCTTTCTAAATTTACCTTTTCTGGATAATTCATATAAATGTATCCTATGAATGAATATGTGACTTTTTTTGTTTGACTTTTTTTTCACTTAGCATAATGTATTTGAGGCTTATCCATGGTGTGTCATGGATCAGTACTTCATTCCTTTTTATAGCTGAATAGTATTCCATTATAAGAATATACTACATTTTGTTTATCCATGAACTGGTTGATGGCCATTTTAATTGGTTCCACTTTGGGGCTATTATGAATAAAGCTGCTCTGAAAGACTGCATACAAGACTTTGAATGGTACATGTTTTCATTTCTCTAGGGAAGATACTTAGGAGTGGAAATGCTTGGTGGTATGGTAAATTTATGTTTAACATTTTAAGAAACTGACAAACTATTTTCCAAAGTGGCTGTACCATTTTACATTTCCACAAGTAATGTATGAGGATTCTAGTGTTTCTTCATCCTCTCCAAAACTTGTTATTGTCTTTTTTATTATAGTCATTCTAGTGAACATGAAGCAGTATCTCACTGTGACTTTAATTTGCATGTCCTTATTGACTAATGATGCTGAGCACTTTTCCTTTTATTACCCATTCTTGTTGGGGCTAACAAACTTTCAATAAAGGATCAGATAGTAAATAATTTAGGCTTTGTAAGCCATGTGGTTTCTGTTGTTTACTTATCTCTGCTGTTGTAATGTGAGAACAGACATAGACAGCATGTAAATGAATGAGTATAGATGTCTTCCAATAAAACTTTTTGTTAAAAAAGGCAATGGGCCATAATTGGACCATAGTCTATAATGTGCTGCCTTTTGTTTTAGATAATATAGCAACTCTGGATTCTGACTGCCTCTCTACCTCAGAGTTGCTGCCATTGTTGGTTAGTTTCCCTGTTTAATGACTTGCTTGCACTAATTCTGTAGTCTGTATTCCCTGGAGTGTGTGGCCACTGATGTCTCTCCCCAGTTTTTTTCTTTTAATTCTTGTTTTTATTTTTAGCTGACTTCTAGGGATTGTCAGCATAGTTTAGTGGTCAGCTAATAATTTGTAAGAGGTTGTACTTAAATACTTTGGGCCTAGTAAGGCTTCTACCCTTTGTGTATTGGTCTTTCTATGGGCTGGGAAACATTTAAAGTTTTGTCAAGTCTGCTGCAACTTTTTGTTTTCCGTGGTGAGTGCTTCACATTCAGCCAGTGCATAAGTTTGGACACATCAAGGATATTGAGAGCTTGTCAAGGTCCACATTGGCAGTCTTGTTCCTTAATCTCACTTATATTTCTAGCTGCTCTGTTTCTTTCCCCAACTAGTACTGCAGTCTCAGCCATCCATGTTAATTTTCCAATTGTTTACCACTTGTTTTCTAAGGTCACTTGTTTTCAGCAATACCCTGTACACCAAATGAAGTCATCGCCCTCCACCAGCAGAGTTGGTATTCACAGCTTATCCTGTCCTGATAGAACTACCACGTGGAGCCCGGGGTAAAGGAATAGGAACAGTCTCTGATGCCTCAATCTGCCCCCTATGCTGTCCCCCCGCATTTTTTTTCAGAGGTTTGTTTGTTTTTAATAAATGCTTTTCAATTTGTTGTGTGCCTCTCGTCATTTTTTTTTTATCAAAAAAAATCCTAAAATGATTGTTTTAACAATCTTGTATAGTTTTACCATGGCTTTTTGAATTGGTGATTTTCCAACCTCACTCCATCATTCTGGAAGTGTTCCCTATGTAGAGTTTTAATGTCCTAAACATAGAATATATCCTGACAGATTCAGCAGCTTTTTAAAAATTAATATGTTGATCTTCCTGCTCCCTTCCAATGTTATACCCCTCCTAACCTTTTAAAACACAACTCTTGATTATCTTAAGGTTTACTTTTATATAGTCTCTTAGGATGAAATTTATATTTAGTCCTTCTATCAGTATGTATTTATTTGTTCAGTGGTAATTTATTAAGCCCAGTTTGCACAAGTGGAATAGAAGCCAGGTTTCCAGGGTTAGAATTATACCAGTTCTAGAGAAAACTTTAGACATAGGTTAGTTTTGTTCTAAAACCTATTAGTCTGAAACATTTTCTAGTATATTTCCCTCTATCCTCACTATGCAAATTAGACAATGGATCCAAAAATCCTACTTCCTTTTTAAGTAAAATAATCCTTCAACCTTATCTCACTTTGCTTTCTTCAACTGCAAAAAGCTTGATGAAGACCTCGGTATGGATCAGAACACCTACTATCAGTTTATAACTTTAGTCATATTTCCTGGTCTGTACTAAGTTTACCTAATTATAATTATAGGTATACCCCATTTTAAGAAATAATAGAGATGAATTTTAAAATGTCAGAACTAATAGGGTGATTATATTATTAAAATATTGTTTACACTCAAATAGCCTTCTGCGAGGCCCAGTAGTAACTAAGGCAAAATGTCTTGTTTGGGAAGAAAGGAGCAGATTGGGTGGCTATTGGAAAAAATGGTTGGTGGAATATGGAGAAGAATCCCAAAATTGAGGTGACTGAAATTGTTATCTGAGGTGACTTGACCATAGGATGAGGTGTGGCAGGCAGAGAAGTATGCCACATTTTGTATTAATTCCTTGGGCCAGGGAAATTCTGCTCCCCATTGTGGATTAGGCAAGATTGGGAATAATCTGAGTGAATCAGAGGGTGCTTTCAGTGGGAGAAAGGAGGAAGAGAAGATGGGTGATTGAGATTGTAGCCAAATAGAATAGGTAGCCTGGTAGAGAGAGGATGTTCCAAAAGATTGACCAGGCTTTATGCAAGGCAGATTTCTCTGGCTGATAGTAGGTGTTCTGAGTCCACACTGAGGTCTTCTGCTTTTTGCAGTTGAAGAAAGCAAAGTGAGATGAGGTTGAAGGATTATTTTAGTTAAAAAAGGAGTAGGATTTTTGGATCCATTGTCTAATTTGCATAGTGAGGATAGAGCTAATTGGCTTTAGCTCTGGTCTTCTGACTAACTTGTTAATCTTTGACTTAATTTTTGTTCTGACATCTCATTTTATAAGTGCTAGCTTAGCATCAACACTAGCACTTTTTAAATGAGATGTTAGAACAAAAATTAAGCTAATGGATATAAATTATTTCAAACAATTCATTGTTATATAATGCAAGAAAATATTATTGTGTAATGCTAAAATATTAAAAGCTACTGCTAAATGAAAATTTCTCATAAGATAAAGCTTCACCAAAATCATGATGAAATTTAATGGAAAAGTAAGATTTTATTTATCACAGAATTTCAACAAGCATGTATTGAGCAGTGGGATTCATGTGTGTTAAAAGTGAAGGACAGATCATGTAATTATCATACAGATCCTCTAGGTCTATATGATCATTTAAAAATCCTCCATGATTTTTTTTTCTCCTTATTGTGTTTATGATGCTAAACTCAGTACATTTGCTTTATAAGAAGCCAAAGAGGAAGATTTTTCCAAAAAAAAAGATGATAGTCTGTTTATCTAGGCCCTCCAAAAGCATTTCCTGCCAGGCAGTTGTCATGTAGCCTTGGCACAATTTCAGGAAACTGTTTGCTTCTGTTCACCCTTTCCATACCGCATCTCCTAGGAATTGAGATGAGGAATCTCTTTTAACTCTTTTACATTTTAGAAGCATACTTTGTATAACACTTTAGAATCTACTCTTTATACTAGCACAATGAAAAGTCTTGTGTCTTTAAATTAAAAGAAAAATATATGTTTCACTAGTAGAAAAGTCAAAGCCTTAAAGTGAATTAACCCAATAAAATGTGCTTAGAATATTCCTTTCCCATAAGATTGTTAAGATAAGTCTTTTTCAGAGAACCCAATGCAATTATATCTGAATATATAAGACTTATTTTGGGATATTTCTTAACATTTGCATAATCTTTCTTCATTAAGAAAAAATTCACCGTTGAGTTTCTTCTGAATACTTAATTTGTTTATAATATTTTTCTTTTTGCATAACATTTCAGAAATATTTTGTGAAGTGAGATAATACTATATTCAAAGAAACAAATTACTTAAAATATTTATTCCTTTCAGGAAGCTGATTTGTTTCTAACTTTTTAAAACTCATTAAAACTCATTAAAAGCTTAGAATACAGGAGTATATTATAACTTTATTATAATCCCAGAATGCATGTTATTTTAATTAAATATAAATATATTTTTCAGGGAATGTGATAGCATATGTATTAATTTAAAGATGAGAAACTAGAGATACAGAAAGATACAATAACTTGATGTATATACTACAGTTAAACGTGAGCAAATTTAGATCCTTTCTGAATTCTGTTGTTAAATAAACTAATTATTACTCACCTCCTCTGTCCTGCCAGAATGAGTTAAAAAAGGTTCTAAAATTCTAGCCAGCCTCAGAGCTATTGGCAGCAATGAATGGGGAAGCAGGACCAGAAGCTGTGATGAGAGTAAATGAATGGCATGGGAACAAATGGAAAGAGAATAAAGTTTGTGATCAGGTGTGGCCAGAGATCTTGAATCATTTAAGTGTTTTAGATTGGGAGCATATCCATGATCCAAGATTAAAACAAAGCCGTGGATTAGAACCAGAATACCTCTGAATGGCAAGGATCAAGGTAAGCAACAGATCAGAGACAAAGAGTACAGGGGACTGGCATATAAACACAGATGGAACCGGTAGATGGGAAATGATCAGCACATGTTCAGAGTTTGGAGTCCCAAATTTAAGGTCTACCATTAGAGTCTAGCCCCTTAATACTTCTGTACAACATAGGTCTCCCACTTCTCACCTTCCCTTCCTCTCTGTAATTTACAAAGTTTCAGACTTAGTTGGAAGATATGATCATGCTTTCACACAATGATACTGAAGGCTTATACACTGAGATGAATGACTCCCTGCTTTGAGGAAATCAGAAGTCAACATAACTTGATGAGGTCTAGAGAGTTCCACCTTAAAGGCTGGAGTTGAAAGAGCAAAACAATGCAGCAAACCTAGGGTCCACCACTCTTACCATGCACAGAGTTATCTTGGTCTTGTGAACTGGTGACTTTGGTGCCAGCCATGACTTCTTATCTGTCTTGAAACCATGTTGACTCCTGGACTGCCTGGTTCTAACCATCTGATCACTGAGTGACAATCCTGTAGATTTACACAACCTTAATTTTAAGACTTCCAGCTATATTTTTCAGAGGAAGTATACCTAGGAATACCAGGTGCTGTAGGCTTAAAAAATATATATATCAGAGGAAGTAAAGAATAAGAAATCTGGAGTCAGGGTGAAATAAGCAGAACCGAGACAATCCTTTCTGTTAGTCAGAAAACTAGAATCACTGTCGTCTTAGGGATTGAGCTCATCTCCATACTCACTGCATTGCCTGCCATGGAGTAGGCTCTGAATAAATATTAGTTGAATATTGGATAATGGGGTCTGCAAGTGATGGAAGTAACTCTTGACATAGACACAGAGCCTGAATGCAGCTTTTAGATGTGAGAAAGTGGAACTGTATTGCTATACAAGAGAATCCTAGAAATAAATGAAGGCACAAAGAAATGATTGATCTGTCCAAGGCTATAGAACAATTCAGGGCAGTACTGGAAATGAACAGTGTCTTTGTTCCTAGATTTATGCTATGAACACTAAACAAATGATTTATAAAAATTCAAAATAGTGCTTGTCAGCAAATTTTTAAAAAAATAATATAAAGTTTGAGTAAGTAAAATTTTGAAGATGATGGAATCTAATTGATAACTTCCTTACTCTTTAACTTATAGATAATCTCCTTTTTTAAAGTGCTCATTATAGTAGTGATTATGCAGAGAAAAAGCCTATGATGAAAATGTGGTATAAAATTGTGTTCTTTGTTCAGCAAGTTAAAACAAGTTGGTCTGTAAGCAATTATTATCTTCATCAAAATTCCTAGCTCCAATGTTTTGGCTTCATTGGCCCAGCACGTATGCCTTCTCAAACAATTGGATGGATTTAAAACACTTACGAGATGTTTGTGCTTATATCTTAACATAGCATCAGTTCAAACAGGAAAACGAAAACAAAATGTAAGATTTGGCATTAGGGCATAGTTTTAAAAGAGAAAATCAAACCCAAACTAAAGTAAACAAAAAGCCCACAAAAAAACCTCACTTAAATCCCTGCATATGAATGAACATTCTTTATTCAGTCTTATAATGCTCTTAGTAGCAATGTTCTAGTTAGGGTTCACAAGTGTCTCTTCCTTACTCTTTAATCATTTGATATTTCTGGAAAAAATTACCAGAGGGTTGGCTGCCATTACTAACATTTCATATGGGTGATACACTCTAAATAACTCTCTTTCCCCCCTTTTTGGTTATTTTAAACAATAACAAAAGTGTTCTGTATTCTAAGGAAATTGTTCAGGTGTCTGGGTGAACAGATGATTTAAAGTAATTAGCTTTTTAAATTCTGAATTTGCACATGTGTAAGTGACTAGGAAGAATGTGCTTTTGGATAAGATTGGAAATGTTTGGTTAAAAAATAATAATCCTTTAAGGTTAAAAATATCCGCAGGTGCATTTTTAAAATTGTGTAATTTTTTCTAGTGGGCTAGGTTTCTGGTTACATTCTTTGCTTAATGATTACATAATTAAATGTTTTTACTATATTTTCATTTGAAATTACCATACTCCAACAGCTGTTTATTAACTGCCATTTGCTAGATGTTAAAGATGGTTACACCTTCAAGAGGTGCACCTTCTAGCAAAGTCAACATATTGAGTCATGGTGAATAGTACTTGTGAACAGATGTTATGGGCTATGAACTGTGCCTTTGGTGCAAAAAGAAGGAGTAATTCATTCTGCCTGGGGTAGGAAGAAGTCAGAAGGCTTTACTGAAGCGGTGACATTTGAGTTGGGTCTATCAAAGGTGTTAACTTTCTTGATATTTTCTGGGAATGACAAGTTATTTATGAAATTGGAGTACCGACTGTCTAAAGCCAAAAGTAAGATGTAAAGTTGGGTTTGTCTTTGTTAGTGGATATCCAGGTATGAATATCCACTAGTAGGTGGAAGTTCAGATCTAGAACTCAAGAGAAAAAGTTGGAATTAGAGATAATAGTTTGGAAATGTCATTCAGATAAGAAGCCTAGGGACAGGCTATATGTAGAAAAGAGCCAAGAAGAAAACCTTCTAATTAAAGGGTATGCTGAAAAAGAGATAGTAATGAAAGATTGAAAAATAATGGTTGTGAATACAAGAGAAAAAGTTGATAGTAATGCTAGGAATGTAGAGAAGGTCAAGAAGGAAACTCACGGAGAGAAAATTTTAAAAATGGCATAGATGATAGAGGCTTTGTTCATCCTTCTGGTGACCAAATTAAAGTTGTGACAGAAACAAGGAACAACAGCAAGGAGAAATTGCCTGGGATCTAGAGGAATAATCCATAATCCCAAACAAAAATAAACCAAAGGAATGTATCACTACCAAGACAGTATTACAGGAAATGTTGGAGAGACTTCTTTAAAAAGAAAAAACATGTATCAAAAACAGGAATAAAGAATGGTAACAACTACATTCCTATTAATAAGTACCTTGAATGGAAAAGAATTAAGTGCTCCAACCAAAAGATAGGCTGAAAGGATAAGAAAACAAGACCCTTATATATGAAAAGAAAGGGGATAAAAAAGATATTGCTTTGATGGACCTAGGAAGTATTTAAGTCAGACAGAGAAAGATAAACACTATCTGATTTCACTTATAGGCGGAATCTAAGGAATAAAAAGAACAAACTAATCAAAAACAGACTCACAAATATAGTGGATAATTTGGTGTCAGACAGTGGAGAAGTAGGTTTGGCGGGCTGGGAGAATGGGGTGAAGGGCTAAAGAAGTACAAATTAGTAGCTGATGTATGATCCCAGGGATGAGGAGCACGACATAGGAAATACAGTTAGAATTAATACGTTGGCTAGGTGGAGAATCAGGGGAGGGAGGGTGCAGTTGGGGGGCTTGTTTTATGAACTATATAGATATCTAACCAATGTACTGTATACTTGAAACAAAATAAAAAAAATAATAATAATAAAAAAGGGAGCTCAAGATACTATATAGAAAAACGGGACAACCAGAACAAGAAAGAGCATTTGGGAAGTAAAAATATAATAGTCGAAATTAAAATAATTAATAGAAGAGTTAGAAGGAAAATTATATGAAATTTTGTATAAAAGTAGAACAAAAAGGTTAATTAGGAGATCAATCTTGAAGGCCCAACATATAAATAATAGGCTTCCAGAAAAAGAAATTTAAGTTTGGGGGAGGAAACTTATTTTAAAAATAATATGGGAGCATTTATTGGAACTAAAGGACATTAACTATCTATGGCCATGCTACCTTGAACAAACTCAATCCTGTCTGATCTTGGAAGCTAAGCAGTGTCGGGCCTTGTTAGTACTTGGATGGGAGATCACATAGGAAGATCAGGTGCTATATGTGTAAAAAAAAAAAAAAAGAGATTGTAAGCTGACAAGGTCCTTGCAAGCTGTGAGGTCAACCAAGGGTTGCCTTGCCTAAAATTTAAAAGAAAAGGAAAGAAAAGAACATTAACCTCCAGATTAAAAGGGCCTACCACATACCTTAGAACAGTGTTTGGAAAAGTTCCCGTACCAAGGCACATCATCATGAAATTTCAGGTAGAAAAGATCCTACAGGCTCCCAGAGACAAAAAAAGTATACATTTCATTCTTCAGCTGCAGTATTAGAAAGTGTATGACAAGTGGAGCAATACCTTCTAAAATCTGAATCAAAAATGTTTTTTTTTTTTACCTAAAATTCTTCACCCAAACTGTCAGTTCAGTGGGAGAAAAGGATCTAAATCCTAGAATAGTAAAGGAACTGTTGAGTATTATTCAGTATTGGGAGGTTTGTAGTGAAACCTGTCAATTTCTTTTGCACCTTGCAGTATAGTTTCAGTGACAAGGATAAATCTTTAACCTAGAGATATTTGATTAGATCTAAGACTGATACTATTGGAACAATGATTGGTATCTAGTGTTTCAAATCAGTAAATTTTTAGACTTGATTTTCTCCAAATCAAAAATTTTCAAGCCCATGAGAGAAGGAAAAAGGACCATATAACAAGACAGATGAGAGAGGAGACCTTCCAGGCTTAGTGATCCTTTCTGAGCCCATTCTCATTTCCTATACACCTAAAGAGCACCTCATCTTATTATCTCCCAGGCCCAGCCTATCCAACATTGTTAGGCTGTCTTAGTACTTTCTTTAAATAGATAATAAATAGCCTGGTATTTAGAATAAAGCCCCAAACAACATTATAGAGCAATAAAATGAATGGAACTAGGTCAGACTGAACCTTTTTGTAAACTTATTATAGAAAAAGAACCTTGATTTTATGTATTATATCTTTCTTGTACTTTGGAAGGGGAGAGTGAAAGGTACTACATGATATTTAGGCAAGGAAATAGATTCTGGTATGAAAAAGGTAATAAGTGAAGCAGTTCAGTTCAGTGATCCCTTAAACGCTTTACAAATTAATAGCTTATTTTTAATTTTGTTAAAATTCCAATATAACACTTAAGAAAGTAATAATCACTGAAGTCCAAAAGAGATTTACCATCTTGGCAAAAGTTATATATATCTTAAAGGATCTTTATTAATAACCCAGTAATTTATGTTATATATACTGGGAGTATAAAGTTAATTTTGCCCCTTAAATTCTGTGTAGATATAAGCAAATTTTTTTTTATACCAATAGAAGATTTTCAGGTCATGAGAGAAATACATCTACTGTCTTTGTGTATTTATATGCCAGAAATTTCCTACAGATTTTCATTGTCAGTCAATACAGTAACAGAAGGAACTATTCACTAGAGGGATTGTTTGAGAAAAACATAAAAATTAGAAGGTTATTTACAAACAAATGTGGTATTTTACAACTGTATCTGTGTCTTAACCAATGTTGCTTGCTGAAGCTATTTGTAGTCTAGAATTGTGCATAGTAACATTCATAGCAAACTGAAGGTCACTATCCTACCACTGGACTAGGATAGAGTGTGAACCTGTGGCCTTGCTATGGAATGGGTTGATGCACCTTTTTTGAGATAATGACCATCTTTAAGAATTTGTTAAGGCTATGGATCCTTCCTTCCAAAAATGCATTCTGCATACAAATAATTTTGCATTCCCTTTGACCATCTCGGGAAGAATATATGAGAAACTATAGTGATTGCCTGAAGAGAAAGGAACGGGAACTAGAGGGGGAAAAAAGACTTTTTTTTTCTCTATATATTCTTTTATACTATTTTTGAAGTTTTTAGGTAGATATACATATATATATATATATATATATACATACATGTATGTGTATATATAGATATAATTTATTTAAGTCACAATATCAAAAATTTATGCACACAGTTTTAGGTTCTGTGCTTTTTATCCTTTAATTTTTAAAATTCAATAGCTTTTAATAGACTATAGGATATTTTAATAGAATATAGTATATTTCAATATAGGAATAATAGACTATAACAAGTGCTTGTTATGGATTATTTTACTTGATTACGAACAAGATAGAAATTTAAGCAATAGTTTCAGTGGTGTATTAGTGCTATGTTTGTAACAAAATTGTTGATTCCTCAACGATCTATTTTAATATCTTAATAAACTTCGTTTAAGCTTTATTAATTAGAAAAAAAAATTTGAACATTAAGGATTTTTTTCTTTCAGTGGTAAGATGTAAGGTAGTTGTGCCCAAGTAAATTGGTTATTGTGAAGGAAAGAACTACATTATATTTTAATTCATATATCTGTTTGATTCCTTTTGGGAAGTCTGTGTGAGTGTGTGGTAATAGTGGGGCTTTCCTTAAAGAGAAAATTGCCACACGTAGAACTGACATAGTAAAAGATCATAGAATGAATTTAGTCTAGTGTCTCTTAACCTTGGATATTCTAATTCAGTAGTTCTGGGACTAGGGCCAGAATTTATATTTCTGACAAGCTGATCAGATTTAGAAACTAGTGGTGTGGTATATACCATCATGCCTTATTGACTTGAAAAATGAGTCACAAAGGTTCACACTTCTGACTTAGGGCTATCAGATTTAGAAACTAGTGGTGTGGTATATACCATCATGGACTATCAGATTTAGAAACTAGTGGTGTGGTATATACCATCATGCCTTATTGACTTGAAAAATGAGTCACAAAGGTTCACACTTCTGACTTAGTTGCATTTGTGTGAATGTAAGCCCCATTTGCCTTTTGAGGGGCTTGGAAAAGAGGTAAGTAAAAAGCCAAAAAGAGTGACAAGTTCATTCCTTTGAAATCCTTGTAGCTATTTCAGGAGTAAAGAGATGAACTTGTCAGGGTATGCTGGGCTCCTGGAGATTATAGATCAGAGGCATTTTATGTCGAAACCAGCTCACAGTCTTAAACTTACAGAAAAATTTCAAGGGTGAATATGGGGTGCTGTAGAAATGAGGTTCTACTCAAATCTGTGGAGAATGGAAAATAGGATTGGATTAAATAGTACTTGTTAAAGATGTAGATTAGTGATAATTATTTTATTTAAAAAAGGTTTAGGACAATTTCAGCCTTAGAATTTATGTTTAGTTGTTTAAACAAAACATACTATTTTTATTAAAAATAAAAAAGAAAAAGAAATGATATATGGAAAAGCATGACTGGAAAACTTAAAGGTCATCTGAGCCAACCATCTTTCCCAGTTGCCTGCCTTAGAGAAAGCTTGTTATTTGGCTCACGAGGCATAATAAGCCCCTTTAATGACCACAACTAATATCATAGGCAGAGAGTACTTAGGAAGAAATAATTGGTTCAGAGTACTAGATCTACAAAAACCTGAAAGACTTCCTCGAAAATCTTAACCTCTTTGTTCCTCAAAGGAAAAAAAAAATGCCAAAGCAAAATCCATGAACCAGAAAACCCAAACTACTCACCATGCTTAAGTGCAGGATTTAAAATAGCAAAAGAAAGAAAAGCCCATATCTGTGATGTCAAGTATTATTTTGGTATATACCAAAATAGTTGAATTATAAGTCCCTCACAGTTAAAATATTAAACAGATCCATAGCTATAAGATGTGTTGCCAGGCATCTGTATGGAATATAACCATGTAATCAGAGTGTATTGTACTTCTCCACACAAAGAGAACCAAAGCTACTGCTTCTAAAGATTAGGAAACTTTCATAGACTGACAGAAGACAGTACAGAGGAAATGGCTTTGGAGTGGAAGAGATGTATGAGAGAGGATGAAAGGAACAGTTTCATACTATCCAAATTAGAGCCAGGATGTTTATGCTCAAATCTTCTGTTGGCTCCGTGTTGAGGGGACTGAATAATGGGGACATGGGAAAGTGTATCTCTAAAATCCCTAAATTCGGCACTAAATACATCAAATGCTTCATAAAAGCACTTCTTATTTGCAGCAATCTCTGCACATTTCTGAGTATGTATTATGACCAAAGTCCAAAGCCAGCTAATGCTAATTACCCTTTCCTCTTTTTTGTTGCTGGTATCCTTCCGAAAGCTGTTAGTTCATCCTGTTGTTTACAAGTTACATGCCTCTACAGTATTGTGGAGAGTGTTTTTATTTATCTTTCATTTACTCAGACAGCATATATTTATTGTGCACCTATTTATGCTGGGCACTGTGCTGGGCACGTAGGACGTGATTATTAACAAGATAGACCTGGGCTCGGTCTTTACAGATCTTAATCTCTTGTAGCACTTTATACATGGTTGGCTTTTCTTTGCAAAATCATGTGAACATTAGGTTAATGCAAATTATTAAATTAGCACCATTTAAAGTAGCTTTAAAACCATTTCAGATGTCAGTGTCTCAAATCTTTGGCTAATATTAAGATTAATACTGATATTAGTGGAGTTTAGACTCAAGACTCTATTTAGAAAACAAGGGATGTTAATATTTTTTCTGCAAAAGCAGGTCTAATTAAACTTTTCTTAGTAATTAAAGAAGTTCCATGCATAATTTGCAATGGAATTGGCAAACAAAAAGAACAACTCTTTTCATATCTTATTATTGCCCTCTTACATTGCACATGTAAGAGGCAGCAGCAGTAGCTGCCAGAAATAAAAACCATTACTGTCCTGGTTTTGAACAGAGAAAATCTTGATGCTTTCTGTTGAGTTAGCTTTCTTTACAGATGTCACTCACAAGAAAACCAGGACTTTAATAGTACAAATTTTAATAGTCTTGAAAATGGGAGACTTAAAAACTTCCTTACAGAGCTTAGGGAGCTGCAGGTGGAATTTGCCTGAAGCATTGTTGAATTCCATGTCTCCTGTCCTCTAAGGTTCTTATACTGAGTCCTCTTGTTGCAAATGGAGGGTAGAACCACCTTAATTTGAGAGTGGAGCAGTTCGGAGATGGTTAACTCCATCCAAATATGGCCTACGTCTTCTAAAGGGTTTAAGCACTTCAGTGTACTAGAGTTGAAACTGAGTGCTGGATTTTGAATTTGAAGTAAAAGTTGTTCTGATTTCCCTAGCTTCAAGTTGTCTCCTGTGTTTTCCAGTGTGCCTCAATAACAACGAAATCGTGGGTTTTCATAATATAGACCAATTCACTTTACTAAGAATAGATTTATTATTATTTTTCACACACAGTCTGTGTCACACTTTTTATAAAGCCTTTTTCTAGAAAGGCCAAACATATCCTTTGGAATCAATAATATTATTGAGATATAGAGTTCATACTAGTAATTCATGTTAGTATCCTCTTTTTTTTTTTTTTTGGGCAAAAGAATTACAGACTATCAGTTTGGTTCTTGCTACTATTTCTGTTTGATCATGAACAAGTTAAATTATTTCCAGGATAGATTTTTAAACTTATTATTTTTGATGCTTGCCTTGCAGCTGAGTAAATACCTTCCTAGGATATGTGACAATTTTATTGGCTTGGGTTTTGAAACATGTCTTGGCCTTAGAGCTGTTTATGTTCATTTACACATTTGTTCCTTCAAAATGTAACTAGGTTTGTAAAAGTCAATTTTGTGCATTTCAATAGAAAGTTCTATTTATAGTGATTTATGGGAGGAGAAATTGGGTTACATGCCTTCCCAATATCCCACTAAATACATATGGGTTTAAATTTTAGGTGATTAAATTTTTCTTTCAGAATTTCACTAATAAACCACAGATTCTCACTACTAGTAGGTATTCTATTGCTTATTTAACAACATCCTTTCCTAGTTTTTGGTTTTGCAAGCTAATGAGAGTTTAAAACATTCTCAGAATGCCCTTAGAACTTTCGGTTCAGAGCAGACTCCTTGGAACCCCAGTGCTTTCAGAATGCCTCTGCTACTGCTGCAGTACCATATGTACTTTCTAACGTATTTTGGGGGTTTTGCAGGGCTCCCCCAGGCTGAGGGCTGGGAGAACGGAAAGATCTCATCAGTTTGTTTGAAGGCAGGCAGGCTGTCCAGGCAGCTTTTCCCAGACTCTCCCAGCTCTGGCTTTTCATGCATACCAGGAGAGCCGCTTTTTTCCTCCAGTGATTGAAACCATCTGGACTGCAGAGGGGGTCACGTGTGTATGAGAAAATGACAAAGTTTTAGACCCCCTTGTGCTTTGCTCTAGTCCCAGGCAATTCTTCGTCGGATGGGTGCCGAGGTGAGGACCGTTCAGTTTGAGGGCCAACTCCTCATCCTGCCCCTCCACCCCCATCTTCCTTATCCCTGTGTCTCCCCCGCGCCCCGCCCCGCCCCTCGCGCACTCTCAGCGCGGTTTTCTTGTTGCCTCTGTGCACACCCGTCCGCCAGGCTCCAGCAGCCCACCCTCTCTGTCTCGGGTGGAGGCACACCTCCTCCACGCCCCCTCAACTCAAATCTCCGCTCCCTCCCTTCTCTCTCTCTCCAGTCCCGCCGCAGCCCCGGGTGTGGATGCCTGTTTGCCACTCGCCCTCTCTCCTTGAGCGGCAGCTCCTCCTCGGGGCTTCACAGCTCCAGGCAAGCCCGCATCGGGGCGAGCGCCTAGCCTGGCTGGCGAGCGCAGAGGTGAGTGCGTCCGGCTGCCGCCCTGGCTTTCCCTGCCAGCCCGCCCACAGGGTGGGAGGTTGCCCGCTTGCCCCACTGCCCTTGCTGTGGGCGGGGTGATGGGCAGGAGGGGTGCCCTGCTGGAGGATGCAGTCCTAGCCATTTTCCCAGCTACTCACCATTCCTTGCCCCCAGCGGTGTTCCAGCTCTGAGTATTTGCATCCTGGCGCCTGGACTCTAGGGGGCCTCTGAAAGCTCAGAGGAGCAGGGCAGCAGGGCAGCTCCCCCGGGCCGCAAGGGACTTCCCTCTGTGGGGTCCCGGCAGGCTCTGCTTTCCGGCTGGCTAGGGCCCGCGCGGTTGGGGGTGGGGAACATTTAGACGAGGGTCTGGAGAAGTGCAGAGCCGTGGTGGGCGAAGACTAGACTGCAGCCCGGGCGGCCCTGGAAGTGGGCTCTGCAAGTCTTGTCCCCTGGACATGCCCAAGCTGCTCTGCAGCGGCTGGTGAGTTCTTACCTGGAGTATGATAGCTTGTATGCAGGCCCTTTAAAGAAAACACACACACACACACACACACACACACACACACACACGCACGCACACGCGCGCGCGCACACACACAACTCAAACAAAGGAAATTTAAGTTTGTACTCTTTCGCTTTAAGAAATTAAACTGTGTTTATTGGGAATGATTGTCTTTCCTTTTTTGCCCTCCTTCTGAAGTGTACTTAGTATTACAGATATCTATATCTATATCTATATCTATCTATATCTATATTTTTAAGTAATCCAAGACTAAAGAAACATACATTAGCCAATGTTTATGCCACCAAGAATTTAGTAATTTAGTAAAATTCAAGAGATTGAACATTTTAAAGTGTTTATAAAGAGAGATTATTGCATTTTCCTAGGATCTTTATATGAACGTGGTGTATATTACTTGAATATGAATGAAACAGCTTCTTCACTGAGTTGCTCCAGTTCTTGCTTGTATCCCGTGCAGGTGTTTCTGCTGTTTGAACAGCAGAGGGGAAGGGAGCGGAGGTCATTATCCCATCTCCGGGACTATTTTGAGCTATCTCTTATGTGCACATACTTTAGCTCGCCATCTTAGGATAGGGTCACAAAATTGCATTACTTCTCCAAGTAATATGAATCCCTTCATTGATAGGATTTTTCAGAAGTAGGGTTCTAAAAGGTCAGAAATAGTGTAGGTTCCAGAAAGCTAATCAAAGATAGAGACCAAATTGCTCATAGTTTATATTCCATGCCGAATTAAGGACAGCACAAAGCAAGAGCTAAGCATAGTCTGTTGAATGCATGGAGGGAAGAAAAGCCTTTCTGGACCCTTGATAGACAACTCCGAGGCAGCTCTATCCTCAAAGTCATTTTTATTTGACACTTAGATTGTGACTGGCTTGATAGTAAAAATTTAGCTTTTGGGTTTGTGGACTCACTGGGGAAAGATGAATGATATTTAAGAGAAGACTAACAATTTCAGGTTATAGAAGCTCAGAGGAGAAATCAATTATGAGCCAGGGTGGCTTCCCAGAAGAGAAGGAATTTTGATTAGGCCTTGAAGCAAAGTGTGGTTCTGAATCCAGTGGAGAGTTTCTGGGGAGAGTTTTCAAGAAAAGAGAAAGTAGACCATTTGGATTGGAGCTAGGGAGAAAAGGAATGCTTACGGAGCATCTACTCTACTCTGTGCCATGAGCCGTGCTCTTTCTTTCATCTAGTGTTGTGAAGCAGGCATGGTTATTCTTTTAAAAGGAGGAAATTCTTGTTTTAAGGAGAGAAGATCGAAAAGATAAGTAATCTGCTCAAGGTCAGATAAGTAGTAAGTGGTAGAGCTGGAGTTCTAACTCCCTGTTGTCTGATTATAAAGCTTATGCTTCCGCAGTTGCCTTCTGTGACAGGCAGTGGGAGCTTCAGTGGAAGTAGACGGTGGTCAGCTTGAATTCCGGCTCGGGAGCTGGAACTTCATCCTATACACATTGTCCAGCTTTTAAAGATTTCTGAGAAAAGCCATGATAGGAAAAACAATGTTTTTTAGAAGAGTAATGTGACATATGTGTTCAGGAATGTGACTTGTTCATCATAGGTAATGTGCAAGGTACAGTTCTTAATTAGAAGGTTAAAAAAAGTGAATGTTGCCAAGATATCTGGGTATTTAAATTCATGCCCCTTTTACATTTCAATAGCTTGAGTCACTTGGTAAAAACTAGTGGTACCACTGACCACAGGGCTACTGAGGATCAGAAAAGAGCTGGTGTGACCAGGCAAACATTGAGATGGAATGTGTATGTGGAACAACACAACTGGTGGTTTGTCCTTTATGTACCCCTACATGTTTCGCAATGCTCTGGGGAAAGTTTTTTTTCTTTTACTCTAGCTTGGACTTCTGGGACCTAGATCAATGTCACATTTTTTTTTAAGAGCCTTTACTAAGTGACAAAGTTGAGCTCCAAAACAGGGCCTCTAGTCTAAAGATAATGATTTAAGTTGAAGTGACCTTGCCCCCTCACATTCATTCCCTTATTTCTTAAAAATGCTAAATTAAAATATGTGGTACTGGCAAGGTGAAAATGAATTGAGATTATCTTTCTTAATAATAAGACCAGTTATGATAAAAATGTGCATTTATTTCACTTTTTGTTGTGGAGAAGCAACAGGATGCCTTTGGAGAGTTACTATGTGGGAATTTGGAAGAGAAATGAAAGCTAGGATTTAAGGTGTGCAAAGCTCTTCTTACCTCTCCATATTTCTTGCTAGTTAATTGTGTTGTTTGTATGTACAGCTAGGGATCTTACAGGACCATTGAATACCCAAGTTTATAGCCAAGTCCTTTGATTCTCTGCAGATAATGCACTCAGGAAGGGCGGCAGTGGGTGGAGCCATTTTACTAGAATTGTCTGGTGCTTTGTGTACAATCTGCCATTGCTCTTCCTTGTGCAACCTCTAAGCCTTTTCCTCTGAACTTGTTAGTGCTCCCATGACTAGGTTCTTAGGCCACGGAATGTCAGGTAGCAGAAGGTTGCACAAAAAAGGGCAGCTGACCAGCAGAAAAATCAAGTTTGTCAACTAGAGAAGTTTTATTTTAATTAATGTTAGAGGCGATAACATTAATTATTTTTATTTTTCATAAAATAAAGAAGTGCAAAACCAAAACATAACCTCAGTTTTCTATACTCATTTTTACCTTTAAGAGCCTGTAATGAAGAGCTTGCCACCTTGATATATGAAGTTCTCACCAGCACCTCTACGTGTTTTAGGATTACTCAGTTTGGGTTTTGGACCTCTGTGGAATGTCACCTCTTGGTGTAGGTGATTTAGAGTCCAAGATATGGGTTGAAGTTCCACCTTTGCCATTTCTTTAGAAATTTATGGAGTTGGAAGTCAGAGAAATCTCTTAGCTCAGTTTTTCTAGTTATTCTAGATCAGGGTAATCCCCTAGGACCAGACAGAGTTTGTGGCCTGATAAGTCCCTTGGTTTTTTCCTCCCATTTTGTATGTGACATCACCTGAAAGCCATTTTGTTTTATCTGTAGCCTCTCGTTATAGGTCAGAAAGGAAAACCATCCAGGGTTTTCTCCAGAGAATGGCAAAACTCATTGTTAGTCCATTGGTGATCTTTTAGTAGGAGTTCCTGTGTGAATGCCCTTGAAGTTGGTTTTGAGAGCTGAGGGTCTCGTTGGAGAGTTTCATAATTCTTTTAAGTGACAGAGATGGTTGCATTTTTGTCTCATTGCTTACTCTCATAGTTTTTAATGTTTTTATATTTGGTAAGCATTTGTCATTCTTATAATTTATTAAGGAGTGATTTAGATTTTCTGAGATAGTTAAAAGGTTAGAAAAATAGGACTGTGGTATCCTTTTGATGCTTGGATGTAATCTTCGAGTATAGTAGAATCTTTTGGTTATTTTAACCCACTTTACCTCCAAATATCCTTAAATCTCTTGCAATAGATCTTACAACCTCTCTAAGAAACATTTTCTGAGGTTTCCAGGCTGATCACAGATTATCTCTAGTTTGCCTAAGTTTTGTTTTAGTGTTTCTTTTGCTGTTTTCCCATTCCTCTTAATGTACAGATATTCACAGAGTGAACAAATTGTCTTTTCTTGTTCTCAATGATGTCCCTTCTGTACCCATCCTTCCCTTCTTCTGGCTAAATAAGCAGAAGCTTCTCTGTTTTTTATAAAAGTCACACTTGTTTCTTTGTATTTTGTTTTATGCAGGAAGTCAATATCAGATATGTTGGCAATTAGAGCTTTCAGACTGAAGGGAGCCTTTTGGAAATGAAATGTTTCTCCCCCTGACCCCATCAGCATGAATAATTATGGAACATATGTAAACTCTGGAGATGATTTGTAAAAAAATTATCATCAAAAGAATTTTGCCCAAGTACTTTAAGGGTTTAAAAACAATCCAGCTTTTGCAAGATTGTACTAAAAGTAACAGACTAGTCCAATTAAAGCCTTTCTAGCAGTATGGAAATCATTTGTTTAAACTGGAATTTAGGATCCCCAAACAAATATAAAAGAAATAAAACCTTTTTTAATGGTCTTCTTATGATAAAGGACCATATGATTAGACTATGCTGGGAACCCTGGTTGTCAGTGTTCTGGAACCTTCTTTGAGTAGGTGAGTGTCAATATTGATGGCCTTTTGTCTTTCTTTGATGTGAATTTGGGATCTTGGATGTTAATTTAGCTAAGAATAAGTTTGAATCTAGATATTTGTGGATATTCTTTCCCCTTTTCCCTAGTCTTCCTCTGCTCCAAGGCTAATTGGAGTGGAGTAGAAGGCGCCTCTATTTAAAGAGTCAGTGTCCTGAGATGTATCAGACACTAGTCTCCAAGAAAGAGCTCTGTATTACTATATTTATATACTTCTTCTTTGTTGTGTTCATTTATTGAATAGCAACTATGGAAAAAGCACTAGGCTAGTGCTTTCAAGCATCTGTTTCTCTTATTACTTTTTTTCAGTGAATATGCTTAATATTAGGTGTTTGAAGAATCAATGAGTGGGTAACGTTAAAAAAATTAGATGGGAAGTTATTTTTGCATATTGGTGTTGGATATCTCCTGATTCACATACTATGTTGGGAATTGGCTGTTGATTTATCACTCTGGCTTTTGCTCTAGATGCTGAGATGACCCCTGATAAGAAGACTCAGCATGCGGGGATATATTTTCTAGTGAGTGAGCAGGACCCAGTCAGTTATTTTTCCTATTAGTTGTGGTATATTACACTTACTCTTGCCAGGAACTCCACTTAGCATAATATCCCCTGCATTATCCATCCCCTATTCCATACCCTAATTCATCCCCTAATATTTACTAGTGAGGACTGCCTGCAGTTTTTCCTGAAAGTCTGGTCTTGCCACTTGAGTCAGGGATGGATGGATTCTAGGTGCTTAGACCCAAGGTGCTTCTACACAAATCAGAGTGATCCTAACACTGGTACCAAGTCCAGGCAAAATGCAAGTTTCCTTGAAAATTGCATACTAGTGTGGGAGGGGAATCGAGGCTTTCTGCTTCTTGGTAGGTACTAGAATTTGTATACAGAGACTTAGAGATGAAGAAAACCCAACTTTAAATGAATAGTGCTCCATGGTTAGGGAGAGCATGGAAAATGGAATTTAAGATCAACGTCTTTATTTGAATCTTTTATGTCCAGTTAATCAGAGATACCAGTTATGACGGTTCTGTTTTGCAATTTTTTCCCCACATCTGTGTTTCGACAGGTTTGTACAGAAAGTGATGGCATAGTCATAGGAGATGAACAGAGGCCACTTTATATTATATTTCAGATGGACCATTTAAAAAAAACCTATAACTAGATCAGTGGTTAGAATTAGAAATAGCTTTGCTGAAAAGTATTGGTAAAATAACATCTTGCTGCCTTTGTCTATTTCAGGATTAGATTTGAGCAAGAAAGCCAATTTGGGAGCAGTGTCATGTGCCCAGTTCTGCCCACATTCAAGTCGCCTACATAGTTCCCATGTATTTGTCACTGTTACTGGTCCCTGGAGGGCTGGGGTAGATCTCAGGATATGAGGCTCAGACTTCAGTGAAGCCACATCAAGAGCTAGTCCTGGTAGGTCAGCATTATTTTCTATGGTTTATCCAGATTAGTCTCTGGCTATGTATTTGGGTTATGCCCATTTTGTTGCCCTCATTTCCTAAGTTTTGATGCTTTTTTTTTTTTTTTTTTTTTTTTTTTTTTTTTTTTTTTTTTTTTTTTTTTTTTTTTTTTTTTTTTTTTTTTAGGAATATTCTGGCTTTAGTGTTTAGATTCTTTTAGGGCTATGGAGACGGGGGGCAGGGGGGATCAAGTGTGACATGTTGTCAGATATGAAAGATTTTTGCATTTGGACAAATCTCCAGGAAAGAAGAGACAGAAAAGTTTATGCACAAAACATACTGATTGAAAAGTTAGGAGGAAAAATGGTATGATGGGTAGTATAACTGTTTTGGCTAGTGTGACTACCTCTGCCAAGATAGGCTTGACAGTTGGATGATGGGGTGGTTCTAAGGGTATCTTATAATTCACATCATTTCATGTAGAAGAAGGTAATTTTTTTTCATAAGAGAAAGCATAGTGCATTATATTTTGATTTTCTTTTTAATTTATGTGACATATCCACAGGTGAGTGTTTGTGAACACCTGAGTATATGTTTAGCTCTATGCCAAGCATGGTAGTGTCTATACACAAGACAGTCTATGGCCATGCTACCCTAAACAAACCCGATCGCATCTGATCTTGGAAGCTAAGCAGTGTTGGGCCTGGTTAGTACTTGGATGGGAGACCACCTAGGAAGACCAGGTACTGTAGGCACAAAAAATAAAAATATACACAAGACAAATATGTCGGAAAAAGAAAGAACCTGAGCTTAGAACATATAATTATTGCTTAAGGAAGTATTATGTTATCCACTTTTCAATTACAAATTATATACAGGGGTATTGGGGCCCTAGGGAAGGCTTAGAACATGAAGGTTTATGGTAAAATCTTGGGCTGAAAGGAGGCCTTTGGAGATGTTGCAGTGCCCCAGAGCTCAGCCCCCTTCTTTTCTCTGTCTGCACTTTTCTTAGGTGATCTCATGGTTTTAAAGTACTGGCATTCATGGAGTGTTTACTCTATGCCAGACTCTGTTCTAAAGCCTTTCGTGCACTAGTTTAATCTTTCAGACAAATTGATGATATAGATACTATTATCTTCACTTAAAAATATGGGACCTGAAGTACAGAGAAATGAACTTTGTTGAGATCATACAGCTCATGAGCTGAAGAGTCA